>OX401408.1:12065363-12665363 GCA_947846245.1 Cerastoderma edule | reverse complement strand
TTAACCCATGCAGAGGATGGTTGCTATGTCAAGGTCAGAGGCATGGCTCTCAAAGATGAGCAACTTTACGTTCCATTTTACAGAATTGGCGATACCCTTGAATCCCAAAGTTAACATGTGCTCGTAAATCAAAGGTAACTTTGTCTCCGGAAATGAATACAGACATGCATTTAAAAGCGCAAAAACGATTTCACCACAGGTAGGACTCATGCTACGATTACTTCCAAGTTAATGCTTTTCTAAGGTACTTTCGTCCTCTTTATACATGTTCTTTCATTTAGAAGTAAAACTATCATACAAACGCTTTGCGAGACAGAACCCGAGTACTCAAGCCACACGGAAGCACAGAACAAGGGGAAAGACAGGAACGGACTTTTAAGAGATTGAAAAATCGCAGTAATGGTATAATTTGAAATATCCGCACTTTATTCTGACAGCACTGTCAGATATGAGGTTAACCAGGTAGCTTTTAAATGTTTAAGAGACGTTTATTTGAGGCATTTCCATTTACACTTTGTACTAATCAGGCCGCAAAGCCTCATTAGCTATACCACTGGCATGTTCTACAAGGAATTCACGGGTCCTGGGTTCGAGACTTGACTGGGCTAATATTCTTCCGACCTTTAATGCTTAAATGAAGTCAGTGCAACATGGTTTATTTGTTTCCCACGTCTGATCGCTGATGTTTATGAGGTAAAGAAGTCGATGACTTGGAAAGAAAAAATGTGTAGAAGTGGTAAGAGACGAAAACATCATGTCACATCCACTTCATTAAACGCCCGGAAAAACCACTTTTGGTGGTACAAGGTCATCTTTAGAATACGCGGTGCGTGGGTTTGAATCCCTTTAAAAGCGGGGTCCAATCTACCATTCTTAATCAAACCACAATTTGCACGTGTCCTGGTTATGCACCATGGAAGCAGAATGGAGGGCGATAAGTTGTAAGAATTTGTTGCACAAGCAATGTAAAAGTATATAGTTTGAAAATGATATTATAAACCTCTGTTTTCCAAGTCGAAAGCATCAGAGGGAGAGACAGTTAAAAGCATCATAGCTGTTTGTACATAGATGTTCGAAAACTTATTTTTTTTTCTTTAAAACTATACAACCGCTTTACTATTGTGAAGTACAATCCAGAGAACAGTCATTGAAGGTACAAATAGTTCGTATCAGTATTCAAAGCATGTACCCAATGAATGTATGTATTCAAAAAGCAGTGCAACGGTTTTGAAATCCATTACATACCGTATATATATATACTAACCTAGTGGTTAGAGTATAGAACTTAAAATCACATGGCCCCTCTCCGCGTGGGTTCAAATCCTAAGAGGGATATGGATTTTCATGAGAGGCAGTCTCCCGACTGACTTAGAGAATGCCGATGGTTCTAACCGCCTTGACCAGCCCTTATGGGCAGATGAGTATGGGGTCTTCCTTCATCATTAAGATTCGGGCATTGCTACATAACGGAAATAATGTTGATGTGATGTAAAACCCTATTAAAAAATGAATTGTTTCAACTGCATTCCATTTGGACTCGCAAATTATCTCATGTACAAACAAGCTCCTTTAAATTACCTTTGAAGCCACACTCTTGTCTTTCTGGCTTCCTTTATTCGTAGACCATGACTGCGCTTTTCGTCGTTGCATGAGATGTTTTCAAACAAAGCGGAAATAATTTCAACAATCTTGTTAAAATAGGATTGCTAGATAAAAAGAGCGCTGATCATAAAACAAGATGCGTCATCACAGAACGATGGCTTTGACCAATCGATAACGCGAAGTGTAAACCGGAAGTCATCGGGTTTATCCAATGAAAACGCCGCCTACGTCATGGGGAAGCCGACATGTTAGTGTAAAACTGACCGATCAAAGATAATTATGTGAAATGATATCCAACACGTCCATATATACGTTAAACTACTTAAAGTGGTTGCTCACAGACAATGTGTTATAAGCCGGAATACATGGTCCAATATTTGTAACCCTACACCTATGTATGACTCCTAAATATCACGTCATGGAAATGCCCAAGAAGTTACGATTGGGAGAGTTTTGAGCTTTTTTTCGACCAGTCAAAATACCTTGATACATGAATGGTACATGATAGATGGTATGTACTGGTCCAAAATAAATGCTCCTGTTATTTGCAGATGCCAGAAACGGACGTTTACGTATCATAAAATAACACGTTTTCATCAGCAGCAACACTGAGAGATAAGCATTTTGAAATGTCCCCAATATTTATATCCTGGTATCACATATAAATACGATGTACACCAATCATATTTTGAGGCCTATCGGCAAAATGGATACACACATGCCACAACCGAATACATTTTATTGAACGTAAAATGGAGATGAAACGTTTCATTTCTTATGATGAAATATGTAGAACTTAACTTAAATTACACCATTAGACCTATTACATTGTATAAATTGTGCACAAGAGATAAAAAGGGAAAAAATGCTTAAAATGCCTAATCAGACATAAGGACATACATATGCCAACATATTTCGATTTCTTTAGCGCCTGCGAAAAAATCTACCATTCTTCTGGTGAGTTTTAAAACCCATACTTTGATTAGTCTTTTCAATGTTTGTACGAAAAGACCATAATACACAACCAAAGAAAAGCTATTTCGATAGGAAACACATAAATTGATATTGCCCTTTTATTTATGCCAGTGTTGCTATGTAATTAATGCCTTTCGTATTTTTCCCCGAGATGAAGCGGTGGGTAAATTATTCACGATTAGAGGTAATGAACCCTTATTGTTATTCTCGTATCTACGCGTATTCAGTGTTGTTTAACCCTTATAGTGCTGGGACCGACTTCATGCCTATGCAAACAGGTTCGATCCAGGCCAGCCGCCAAGTAAATTGGCGACTGGCCTGTGATCGAACCGGTTTGCTACTCTGAGTATCTTTTTCCCAACAAATGTAAGCAGAAATTTAACGTTTTGGTAAGCAGACGATACGAAAATCACAAAAATACTATTTTTAGAAAATTACCCAGTATTCTAAGGGTTAATGAGAGACCCAAAATGGTAACACTTTTCTGTTAAAGGTGCTTGAATTTAAAAGAAAATATAAAAGGTCATTAAAACAAAACAGTTGTATTATTATTGTTAGATTAACAATTAAAAGCTACTTTTGAAAGCAAAATTAATTCAGAGAGCGTCAATTCATCCAACTATGTACAATTCATGTGCGGTAGATCTCAAAAGCGATGTAACGCTTTTGGGTTAAAATATATGTTTATTCACTGTATACAGACTCAAAAGAATTAAAAACGACTTAATTTTGCTTCCAATGACTAGTCTTCAGTGCGTATCATATAGCAATACAGCTTTTGCACAGCTTGTAAGAAACTGATCACTTCCAAATTTCATCACATCTGAAAACAAGTACCTTTAAGTCAGGTATCCCCCCAACGTAAAAAGGGTACATGATGTTAAAGGAATTTGGGAACGAAATAAAAACCGAAATCCTCTTCCGTTTTCGCTGTCGAATTAGATTTACAGGAGTCGAGATGTGTGTGTTTGTTGATATGGTGTTTAACGGCGTGTAAACAACTTTTCGGTTATGTAACGTCTTTCCTGTATCCACCATTACTTCCCCGCCTTGTATGACACTATGTGTGTATTGTAAATGTTTTTTTTAATTTTGTAGAAAACAGAGCAAAACCAAAATGGGAAAACGTTTACAATACACACATATTGCAATACATGGATGGTGGGTCCCTTCTAAACAGAAAGAAAAACGTTCTTTCATTCATTCGTTTTATTACTCAAATTGTGATACAACGAATGAGTAAATATGATAAAATAAATGAAACAGTGTGATCATTTCTCTCACGGGGCAAACAATTAAAAACTATAAGTGCCAATTAAGGTTACAAACAGAAATTATATTTCTCGTCGCTCAAGCGTAAAAAGAATAGACATACATAGTCTGATGGTTATTATCGTTAAGTTCAAGAAACACGCATTGTCCTACATGGGTGTTTCATAGTCAGAAAGATAAATCGACACGATAAAACGTATTGAGTGAGTTAGCCATTTGTTACGGCAACTCATAGGTCGGGAATAACAAGTGATATATTACCACATATCAACTGCTTTGGCGCTCATACATAAGGAAAGTTGAAAGGAAATATATTGGTATGAAATGAGAAAATGAACGTGGAAAAAAATATGCTCCTATCATCACAAATCTTTATAAAATATGAAAAAAACAAAACTTTGTAATGTTCGTCTTCTGTTGCATTCTAATTGACTTTGTTTGTATGGTGTTAAAAGCTGCATCAACATTTTTTTCATTGATTCACCAGTAGGGCTCTGGAGCGACTTGCCAAAGGTCACTCAAACGAATCCAGAGGTGTTGGTGGGGCTCGAAGCCGGGACACCTGAGTTATAAGTCCGTCTTCTTGACAACAGGGCCACGCAGGACCCCGCTATCAATTTGGACCAGTCATTTAATCCCTATCAGTGGATAAAGTCTATAACACAGAAAAAGGACGAAAGCGTTCCTAAACGCCATCAGCGCACGTTCTAGTCTCTTACTCTCAGATCATTCACTTCTCTGCACTTCGGAAACATGACACCAACAAAAACACGCGGGAAAACGTTCACCGACAGGAAGCGGAAATACCGCCATTTTCTTCGATGTTTAACTTCCGGTTTACGCTGTATTTCTGAGGAAGTGCAGATGTATTCGCCCGTGTTTATTCTTGCAACACGAGAAGGCGTATGTTGGGAAAACTCGAGTCGATTCGACACAACCACAACAAACTTGTATTTACTTTCATAGCACGCAGCTCCCGTCAGACATTTCCAGGAAAAATGGTTTATTTATTTGTCTCAATGGGTCAAATCAATCAAATGTTTCTGATGAAGTAGACGATTACGGCCGAACTGATTGTAAAGGCGTTGTGTTTGTGAATATCTCAATGATTAGGCATCGACCGTATTTTACAAATGTTTCAAGCTGCCTATTCAAAATGAAAAATAAGAAAGGTCAAAATAGAATTCCTTTGGAACAATGCAACATGTATAGTATTGCAGAATGTATTATGACAATTGAATACAGAAATCAACTTAATTAACTCAGAGGCTGTAAAAATATCAAGACATCTAATTATTTACAGAAGATATGTAATGAATCCCAAAAGCATGTTAGGCCTATTTGAGTACGAGGGTCGGCTTCTGGACACGAGGGTCGTGGGTTCGAATCCCGTGAAAAGCGGGATCTGCCTTGCGAACTTTCATTAATCCACATTCGGCGCGAGTTCTGGTTATGTATCCAGGAAGCAGAATCCAGAGTGATTAAACTAAGTTGTAAGAACTTGTTTCACAATCGATGTAAGATAAATAAGTTTAAACATTTGAAAATACAAACAAACCGTAGTAGTATACAGGCTCTAAATAATTTAAAGAAACTGATAAATGGCTATTTTCCAGTGAAAACTATAAAACATAGTACAGAAATCATATCGTTCCTCAATGAAAATCCATTTTGACTTTCAACTCCCCTTACATCTGTGAACAAGAAGCTTTAAGTCCGGTGGAAACCAATTCTATTACACTAAGGTAGAGTTCCCACTTTGTTTTATGAACCTCTCAAGTTCGAACCATTGTTGAGTTATAGCATAAAGGACATAATGAAAGCAATGGTTTATCAACACGAAATTATGGGCAATATCGTTAGCATTGCGAAATGAGAATACAGTCTGATACACTCGTAAAAATATATGGTTGAACTGGCGTAAAAATAAATTAATAAAACAAAATAAAAACTACATGCAAGGCTGGCAAAGTTATTGTGGTTTTTGATCGGGGAATATTCTTACAATCATGAATAATGATTCCAAATTCGTTTCCTGGACTCCATTGAAAAGAACCTTTAGATGGACCTATCGGTCTTATTTCAGTCATACACATTCTTTCGGTCGGGAAGCAGAGGCCATATTCATTCCAGGTGTATATTCGACCTCTCAAATCTTCTCAACAATTCCTTGAGAATTCTCAAACAGGATGCAATAAAAGCAATGATCAAATTGTCCGTTTGTAGGTTTTGGTATGGACCCAAAGACTGACCGAACAGAGATTGAAATTCAATCATTATTGATTAAAACATGTTCACTGCGATTCATATTATTATCATTTCAAATGAAAGAATGTTCTGGTTTGATAAACACAAAACTTTCGTACACATTTAAAGAAAGGCACAGGTCAACAAGTTCTCAGTATGAATTGCCCGCCCTTTTGTTTTGAAATCGCGGCGGGGGACCAGACTAATAAATTACGGGAAGATTTCGTTGATTGGGTTTCACGAGGAAGGCGATGGATTGTTAATTGGCTCGTAATTACCGCACCATCGTACCGCCTCCCTATCTGTCACTTACGTCTAGACACAACGAGGCCCTGTTTGTGTCAATCAAAGTCACGTGGTAGGGTGGGATTGAACTTAAAGGGAATGTTGCGAAAAATTTATTGGGGCTTTAACCCTTATAGTGCTGGAACCGTCTTCAGGCATTTACATACGGGTTAGATCCATGCCAGTTGCCAAGTAAAAACAATTCCAAAAACATTATTTTCATTGATCAACAGTTTGTCTTCTTACGACAAAATTACACATATATTTCTTTCGCATGTTTGTTCTTTAATCATTACCTTCTTTGATTTATGGCAAAGATCGATTTCCCAATTATCTTTGCGCTTTGTCTCGTATAATGTCCCACATTAAATCCCAAGCCATTTGGTTCAGAATTCCCGTATTTAGACTACAGTAAACAATTTCCACGGAGATTGCTGATGAAAAAAAAAACACTGCCTGGAGTCGTTTTAGCAACGAGGACTCCAATAAGTCAAAATAACCCATTGATGGTTAGACGGTTTTTCTTCCACACGTATGGAAAAAGATGAACGCCATTGAGAGAAAAGAAGAAATGGCCCGCACATTTTGTTTTCGAATCTTCGAGCCAATTTGGAAAGACAACTCGGTAGTTGAAAAACATATTCTCAGAAGTCTTCCCTAAATCTAACGAAATTCGAACATTCAACATCATAAAACACGAGGTAATTAGACTAGAAATGCACAGGTTTGCTACCTCGAAAGGAATGTATTAGGATGGTCTGTTAACCCTTTACCCAACGCCAAATTTTCGGCTATCCAAAATTGAAAGAGTTTGCAAAATACATTACAAAATGTGATGAAATTGACAAATATTCTTCCGATTATTCTGAAAACATTGTGCGAAAAGGAGAAATTGCTCGTAAAGAGCAATTTCTCCTTTTCCAACAATATTTTCCAGAGTCGTATGCAACAAAGCTTGCAGTTGTTTGGTAATGAGTTATCAATATGTTTAATGCGAAGCGTTACCTTCTGTTTAAGACAATTTGAATAAGTGTACTTTTCTCTCAAGTACAGTGTTGTTATTCACATCTGACGTTCTAGTTCGAACCCCCTTCCTCCCTCAGTTGTCACACGAGCAATACATCAATATGCAAGCATCCATCATGAACTATTCTAACTCAATCCGCGCCAATTGTTTGTCCCCAATCAATTTCTCCTATTCCGAAACGCTGATGCTGAAGATCGGCTGCTAAAGGCCTGTCAAATGACGTCTGTATCCGAATTGATTAAATCTTATGATAGGACTGACATATCTGCGAATGACATATGAGTATTGATCGTCAGGGAAATAGCGGGGGAAACCACCGCTGACCGCGTACTCCGTTTTAACGTTATTATATGGGAACCGTGCCGGACGTGGCTTGAGCAATCTGAACTCGTTGGATTTATCCAATGAAAACACCTCTGACATATTATGGAAGCCGCCATATTGTTTCTCGCGAGACTTACGTCATTGTGCTTTCGTTTCCAAATATAGTTCTTAAATCTGAAATGTGAATAGTCATTTACTTTGATGAAGGAAACAGTTATATAAATATCATATCTTATGATGTCACTATTATGTATGAGTTATCGATGAAATATAACTTAAAATGATACTCAACACTTAGGCTACATATACATTGGACTAGTTAACGTCGATGCTTATAGGAAATGTGTTATAAGCCGGGACATTTCATACAAAATTTGCAACCGCACACATATATACATGTTGTACTTCTAAGGTCACGGCAATACCAGAGTAGTCACAATTACAACATTCGATGGGAACCGTTCTGGACGTTGCTTCAGTAGCCCAGTTTTGTTGGGTAACGTGTTTTATTGCGGACCTTTGTTCTTCGACTTGACACTTTCGTATCATGTATATATATATATTTGTTAGACCGACCCCTGTACTCTAATCACGCTGTGTGTGTGATATATATATATATATATATATATATATATATATATATATATATATATATATATATATATATATATATATATATATATATATATATCACACACACAGCGTGATTAGAGTACAGGGGTCGGTCTAACAAAGGTTTGTAAGATGGATTTCCTTGTAAGAGAGGAGAAGAGCCTAAGAAAAGCTTGAACTTTAATTTGAAGGGAACAGGAGTTCTACCTGAGAAACCTTTATCACACTTTTAAACGGTTGTCTGTTTTTCATTCACAAAATCAAAGTTACATTCGGGATTCAAGGGTTACGACACTTTTGTAAACGTAGTCGTAAAGTGACGAATCATCGTAAGACATGTCTTCGAACATAATGTCACATGGTCACTCTCCACATTGGTTCAACTATTCGCATATTCGAAAGAGTGAGTCTCCTGACTGACTTAAATAATTCAGATGGATCTATCAGGCTTTCCATATACTTTTGAATTGCGTCTTATCTTAAGTACAAACATTGACACATTTTGCTCAAATTTCAATTCAAATGTATGGCGCTTGGCCAGTTACCTTACATGATGACTAAAAGACATGTGTGAAGTTTCAATCCATTCCATACAGTAGTTAATGCGAAACTAGCTTGAATGAAAAACTTCAAACCAAGATTTCCTAGCAACAAAATGGAGAAGATTTAGCTTAAAACAAAAGCCAGAGTAAAGTTGCTTGTCCAGGGACCTCGTATATAGTCATTGCGTTGAAATGTGATCGTGTCATTCCATTCAATGAGACACCACATGGTGTGAAACCATCGCTACAACCTGGATAAGTTGTATAGCTCTCCTTATTCTTCAAACAGTTGTACTGAGAATTCAATGCATGTGAATCAACTCAACTTATTCAAACATATCGAACATACAATATTATTAAAAGATAAATGAGATACTTTGCTTCGGTTCAAGTTCGTCATGACATGTGGATCGATTGATGAGCTCATGTTCTAATTAGAATCGTCACCAGGGTACCGTTTTACTAAACAGTTTACGCTTAAGATTTGCGTAAGTCTAAAACAACAATTCCTCTTATTTCAAAATTGGACGAAGCAATATTGCAAAGTGACACATCATTGGAATCGTCTCTCCGAGACGCTTCCAATGAAGTGCCACATTGCAACATTGTACTTTCATTGAAGATACTATCCATGTTTATCAATTATGACTTACGCAAACATTTTCCGTAAGTTGTTTAGTAAAACGGGCCCCAGGACTCTAGGTGTATTGAGTTATACGACCAGTAACCTCTTTGCTTTTGAAAATCCATTAATTCTAGCACGAAACCGTAACACTGTCTGATATTTAGCATTAACTAACTTATTTAACATCGATTGAAGCCTCTCCGCGTGGGTTCAAATCCTGAGAGGGATATGGATTTTCATGAGAGGCAGTCTCCCGACTGACTTACGGAATGCCGATGGTTCTACCCACCTTAACCAGCCCCTCTGGGCAGTTGAGTATGGGGTCTTCCTCCATCATTAAGAGTCGGGCATCGCTACATAACTGAAATAATGTTGATGTGATGTAAAACCCATAAAAAAAAAATCGATTGAAGCCTATTCTAATTCACACTCGATGACTGCTTGCTGGATACTGAATCTGTAGTCGCAACCATTTGTGGGCTAGTCCCAGACATTTTCATCTAGCCGCTAACGGGGATCGAACCCGTGACTCTCGGGCCGAGGCCGACGCGTTACCTTTGCACCTCTGTCGCCGAGATATTTGTCGATGTTTGACCGTTTTGAATGTTAACAATTCATACTACGAGTTAGTTTATGGGTGTCTGAATGAGTGAGTGTCCCAATAACTCATGGCTCTGATTGGTTAATATTTAACTGAGTCAAATATTAACCAATCAGAGCCATGATTTATTGCCTCTGCCTCTTAGCCTATTTTTTGGACTATTCAAACATCGGGCGTGTTTTAGTAGAAGTAAATGGTCAGATTTCCGTATAACGCGGCGCCTCTCTGCCATAATTGTGGGTTATTTACAATTGATTTAGATAGCCTAATGCAGTGTGGGAAATCCGAGGAATATGTGTGCGTATATGGATCGTTTTTATCTTATTAATGGGAAACATACGCGTGGTTCACCATGCCATGTTGGCACCAAGATATTACTGTTTCGCAACTTGGTGGCTACAGTACAGAACCTAAATGTGCTTGTTCATAAAGCAGAAGATTTGAATTTAAGAATAAAACGTCGTTTAAACCATACAGTCTTTGTATTGATGTTTTATATATATTTAAAAGTAGTTATCTAATTCATAATTAATTCATGAAACGTCAATTTATTTAAGTATGCATGTACAATCTGTTTGCGGTAGATCTAACAACGATGTCGAACTTTTTGATTAAAATGCCGATTATTTTACATATATTGATCAGACTTTATGGGAAATTTGGTGTGGGGGCTCCTACATCAGTTATGTGTCATACATCGCAATATAACAGAAATGATGTTGACGCGATGTAACATCCTTATAGAACAACACTCAAGCATACTCTTCAACCTTAGCAGGCGGGAGAATCACGTGACCAATGTTTACGATCTTATGCCCAAACAAGATGGCCGCGCCCATGAAGGAACGGATACTTTTGCTTTTTTCACCTATTTTTACCAATGATAGCCGCATTGTGTACCCCGCATGAGTTGACCATAAACTTTCCGATTCTGATGGTATCTGATAACCTATGCTTTATAAGTCTAACACTCGGCAGAGAAATCGCAGGCGAAGACCTACTGTTTTGGACATGCGCGTTCGCCGCCCGTCGATACTGGTGTCAAAATACCACGGGCATTGATATGTACACTGATGCTCTTCTTTGCAATACCAACTGGAGCAATTTATCTTTATATAACAACAATGTCTTCAGATTTCAACAACAGATTTGCCATTGTGCAGTATTATAGATGATTGGTAAAAGCAGGCAGATACTTAGTGTTTCGTGTCATAATATTCTCCTTTGGGGACATCAGTAAGATTTAAAAATATACTTTTTCTACAAATGCGTACCTCTCATATTTTGACAGGCTGGCGCTATATAAAATAAATCAAGAACATCAGTTTGAAAAAAAAAAAGGAAAATGATACGACACAGGAGATTTGTCGTAGGCGGTAGTTTTTCAAATGGTTTGAATACGTATTAAACTATAGGAGACATAAAACGTATTTTATTTTCACATATAACGTTCGAAAATAAAGGCTATTTATGAAGATAATGACACAACAGCATTGACGTTTCTCGATTTGCGGGATCGGTTTTCGGCAAATGCTATAATCGCAGCCTTTTGGAATCTCTAAATTACCGATTTACGCCAGTGTGCCACTGATTTTTTTTTTTTTGTTTTTTGTTTTAAAATCGTGATCGTTTCTATCGTTAACGGTTAAAACACAGGACGAAATAATTTGAGCTAGCAACGTGCAAGAAAAGCGATGTGTCTATGAATGGTTGTTATTCATAAACATACGTAGAAATCTCGGTTGAGCTAGTAATGGATCAAAATTATGACGACCAAATGGATACAGTTGACGCATATTTGCGACAACGTACGTTTGCGACATTGTATTATATAGATCTAAATCTTCCTCAGAATGAAATTGAATACTTTGCATCATAAGAAATCTTATGTGAAACAATGAAAGATATAAATGAAAAAAAAAAGATATTATTTATAAAAACACCAATACCGTTCAACAGGCCACTTTACGGTTGTGTTAAAACTGAATCCGCTTTGTATATTCATGTGATCCATTACTAAATCGTCGAGAAATCTCAGCCTCGCCTCAATGTCAGAGAAAAAAGTCAGAAAACCCCCGGAAATCAATAGCCATAAAAGCATACTGGAAAATTGTTTAGCGTTGTCAAGCGTTAATACAGGCATTCTTAATAACGGATTGTAAGTGGAATGTCGTAACCAGTAGAGTTTTATGACTTCATTGTGTGTTATGACGCTTTAAAGTTGCTTGTTCACATAATTATGAGAAAATTTGAAAGTCAAAATTAAAACTCGTTGAAATAATTCAATGTTTTGAATTGTTGTATGATATGCAATTAAAAGTAGCTATTTAGAGCGTAAATAACTCGTGTATTTTCAGTTTATCTTAGTATGTACAGTTTATATGCGGCAGTTCAGAAAACCATTGCAACGCTTTTGGATTTGGATGCATATAAATTCCCAGTATTGTGGCGTTCAAAACTTAAATACGAACAAATTTTTCTTCCCATGGCTATTCTCCAGCGCATACCATACAACAGCACAGCAGTTGTACAGTTTTAAAGAAATTAATTTTTTCAATTCCAAAATTCCTCACACCAGAACAAGCGGCTTTAAACAGTATTTTTCCAATTACACCATGGCGGTATGTGAGAAAGATAAAATGTACTATAGTTGCTCTTGGGTGCTTTTGAACAGCTACCTTTTTAAATTCTTTGACTGAATTCCAATATCAGCACTAACAAATGCGTTAGTAATAATCCCTAGATGGTTTTCTCAAGAAAAAAAGGTCGATCAAGCTCAAAGTTTATTTCACATCGATTGTGAAACAACTTCTTATAAATTGGAATAATCACTCTAGATTCTACTTCCTGGATACATAAAAAGTCCTTGGGCTAAACACGGATTATTAAAAGGTCGACACTCAACGGATATCATATTTTTTGTATGTTGTTTTACACCGTATCAACAATTTTCAGTTATGTAACTGCTTTCCTGGATCCACAAGTACTAGTCTAGTGCTCTGAAGTGTCTTGCTACTGGTCACTCTCTCGAAACAAGAGGTGTCGATGGGGCTCGAACCCGGGACCACGAGTTCTAACCAACTTAATCACTGGGCCAATTAGGACCCTGCGTGATTTCAAACCCACGACCCTCGTGTCCCGAGGCCGACGCTTTACCCCTGGACCACTGTCCTCCACGGACCACCCCGTCGTTTGCAGACGACATTTCAAAATATTATGAAATTAAAAAATAATCTTCTGAAAGGGCAGAAAACATTGTGGGTAAAGGAGAAATTGCTCCTTAAGAGCAATTTCTCCTTTTCCCATCATGTTTTCCAGATTCGTCTGCAACAAACTGGTCAAATGTCGTCAACGTTAGGTGATAAGTTAACGAACAGTTAGCGTGCGCCAAGAAAGCCTACTCAGATAAACGCTTTCTTTAGATGTCACTTAAATGGGTCTTTGAACGCGACGCAGACTACATCACAACAAGCGATTTTCCATTTCGTTCTCGTGTTTCAAATCCATTTCCCCGGCTAAATATACGCCGAGTTTCCTGTCTATAGCTGATGGGCGACTTATCTCGGCCCCGAGGGAGGGTCGGGGAAGTATGAAATTTCCGCGCAAACCCGTGAAAAGAGAAAACCCTAAAAGCTATATAACCCCTAACTCTGTGATGCCTCCATTTTGTGCGCATCTACTCTTCGACGACTGTATAAATCACTGTGACAGAACAACAAATTGAAACTTAGGAGCAACTTTTACTTTAACCCATTACCAAACAATCATGACATTTAACCACTTTGCTGCAGACGACTCAGGAAAACATTGTGGGAAAAGGAAAAATTGCTCGTCACGAGCAACATTTTGGTTTTCCCCCATGTTTTATCCCATATCAGGAAATAATTTTTCAATTTCATCACCTTTTGAATTCGTCTGCAAACTCTTTCAATTTGGGACAAATTTACCAAATTTGGCGTTTGGTAAAGGGTTATGTTACAATGATGTCTACCGTTTCTTTTTCTTTATATGGGTTTATAAATCGCGTCGATATCATTTCAATTATGCTGAGATGCCGGACTCAGTATGATGATGGAGGAAGACCCCATACTTAACAGCCCTCAAGGGTGGGTCAAGCCGTCTACAACAATCGGCATTCTGTTTGTAAATCGGGAGAAGGCCACTTATGAAAATCCAGATGCCGTCAGAAGTCTTTATTTGTTCTGTTGTTTGCTAATTTTGTCGTCTGCTTGTTGTAATGTCTTCTTCTTGTGTGGTAATTTTGTCGCTGGCTTTTTGTGTGCTAATTTTGTCTTCTGTTTGTTGTGTATTTATTGTGTCGTCTGCTTGTTGTGCGCTAATTTTGTCGTTTACATGTTGCGTGATAATTTTGTAATCTTATAGTTGAGTGCTAATTTTGTCGTCTGCTTGGTACGTTCTTATTTTGTAGTCTCCTTGTTGTGTGCTAGTTTTTTCGTCTGCTTGTTGTGCGCTAATTTCGTTGTCGGCTCGTGCAAATTATTTTACGTTTATTGGGTGCTAATTTTGTTGACTGTTGTGCGTTTCAATTTGGACCTGTTACATATATACGTATCGAGGAATGGGTAAATCACGTTTGATCAATCAATCTATTCGCTCGCTTCTAAGTTTTAATGAGTTCACACGATTTCTTCCGTCGTGTCATAGTAAAACGTATAGGCAATGCTTGTTCACAGATGTAGTGAAGTTTGAAAGTTGAAAATAGGTTCTTGGAAACTGTATAAAAGCTGTCTTGTTGTATGAAACGAACTTGCGAATAGCCTTAGGAAGCAAAATATGTTCGTATATTCAATTCAATTCAATTGATATATGTATCATATGTATATATGATTAGGCAATAAAGGTCCTCAATAGTTCAGAAATCTGATTGGTCAGAACTATCTATTGGCCTTAAAGGGACTATCACACAGATAATGTTCTGTGAATAACTTGGGTTAAAATGATAACTACTACACTTCTAGTCACTGAATATAATGCTATTTCGTTATATCTTTCTTAGCATTCTGTATCATAAGGTTGCTGAACATCTATGCCTTAAGAAAAAAAAAAGAGAAACGAGCTTCCATACCTTTAAGAACTTTTATGTCAAACACATTGTTTCAACCATTTCGCATTTCAGAAATACTGTATGCCCATATACACTTAAATATTTGTGACACCCGTGTGATGCTGGCACCTTAAAATACCATCCTTTTCCTATGGATAATTGAAGTTTATATCATTGTATCCGAAATAAACCGTTTAAACGATATACTGAAATAGGCTATATCTCCACCATAAGGTTTCGAAATAGGATGAGAAGTGTATCAATTATTTAATTTTATGAAACATCATATACATATAATGTCATTTTTATCTGTAGACCATATTCTACTAAAACAAATATTAAAATCTTAATCTGTGAGAGTGTCACTTTAAAAAAGTTATTCCAAACGGACTTCTCGTTAGAAATGAAACACGTACAATTTTTAACTATAATTTTAATGGTTACATTGTATGTACAGTTTATAAGCATTTCCGTATTCGTTTACAAATGGACGAACATAAACAACAATATTTGTTTGTTTAACGAAAGACGATGAAATAAATTCAATAAATAAAGAAATGAAAACGAATACCATTTTAAAAGTTAAACTATTTAGCATTTCTTGGGCTGTGAATATGAAATTATAAGGGATAACAACAGTATTTCCTTTTGTTTCTACTGTTCATCGGCAATTCTATAATACCCACAAATCGGCGCGAGTACTGGTTTTAATATCCAGGAAGCATTCATCAAGGTCAGGGTGAATTTGATAAGTTTTAAGCTTCCGTCACAATCGATGTGAAACAAATACGTTTAAACTAATTCTATGTTCTGTGTACCAATGAAAATAGTCTTGACGAGACGATTTTAATGGGTACCAACAAGATAGAATAATGTGTAAAAATCACTTTTTGATCTTCCGGTTAAAGCTGTTGAATTAAAGGATATTAGTGAGACAGGCCCAAGAACTAGGAATCATATGACCCCTTTTCTGCATGGGATCGAATCCCATTGGCGGAATTTACATTTTCACAAGACGACATTTCCCAGCATACATACATTATGGGGAATTTCATACCCAGCTTGGCTAGCTCTTTTATGCATAATAAGGACGGAAGACCCTACACCTAACTTCCAATTAGGACTGGTCAAGCCGGAAAGAACCATATGCATTCCGCAAATCAACCGGGAGACTACCTCTCATACAACTTCCAATGCCGTCATTGGGACTTGAACCTATCGACTGAATACGTCTTCATATACCACTGTGGCAAATGAACAAATTGCTCTAAATGAGCAATTTGTCCTTTTGTCACAAAGGTTTCGTCATGATTTTGCAAGCAAACGTTTTTTATCGTGTTCTAACTTGTCATCTGCTGATGCTTTCAATATGGAACAGTAACTTTTTCTCAAATTAGGAAATGGTTAAACCAATCACATGCTTTTTGCCAATCTGAACACATCGGTTTTTTCCAATGAAAACACCTCTGAAATAATAGGGATGACGCCATGTTAGTTCCCGCGGAATGACGTCATTTCACTTTCGTTTTCAAAAATAGGTCTGAAATGTGAAATCTAAAAAGTCGTTTAATTTGATTAAGGAAACAATTAAATATATGTCACAACTCATAATTACGCTATTTCGTATGAGTTACCGATAAAAAAAAAGATTTAAAAGGATGTCCAACACTTCCATGTACATTGAACTACTTAACGTGCACGCTTAGAAAAGATGTTATACGCCGGGGCCTATTTACCCGAAGTTTATTTCACAGCTCACGGAAATAGAAGTTCCGATTGGCTTTTTGCCATACTCTCAAAGACAAAACAAATCGTTTATCGTAACACTTATAACGTGCAACAACATCCACGACGAACTAGTAAACGTTTCATGTTTCAAAATGAGGAAACGCTAATCACGTATTATGCTTTGATCTATATTTCATATTCATACACAGCTGTTATAGGTAAAACGGCGAACTCTACACATACTAAAAGTATTGAAAATTACGACGCTGTTATCTATTTTATGAAGGGAATCTCATCCTCTCTCATGTTTCGTTTGAATATCGTAAAAATAGACCATTCAACCAGGCATCGCGGGCTTATATTGAAAGTGGATTTATACACTCACTCTATGTAATAATGTTAAAATCGCCTAATACATACCGAGGGTTCAATGCAAGACTAAAGTAAGTGCTTCATAAACATGAAGCACTTACTTTAGTATTGCACTGAACCCTTGATACTCGCTCTGTCTTCATTCATTTATATTCAAACGTTTTTACATCGCATCGACAATATTCAATTAAAATGCTACAGCCTGTATGCCATGTTCGTTGTGTGCTGTTTGTTTATATGGGGTTTAACGCCGTGTCAACAGAGTTTCAGTTATTTTACGGCTTTCCTAGTTCACAGGAGAAAACAAACTCCTTACAGTGATCTCCCCTTTCGGGAATGATCACTGCCACCACAAATGTCACAAGACCATCTGCTTAGAAACGATAATGGCGTTTAAAGACTGCAGCGACATAAAAGAATCATCCATTTGTGCATGAATTGTAAGGGAAATAAGAGATTGTTCAATCCAATTGGTTAGAAATCACCACAATCAGACAGTATTACTAGATTAACCACTATATCCGGTATAAAAGGGGTAGGGAGAAAAAAAAACATTTAAATTTCATCCAAACTCTGGATGCAATCTTGTGGTGGCAGTGATCGATGCAGCGTAACAAGGGAGATTACTGTGAGGAGTATAAGAAGACAGAGAACAATTTCAGGATTCACTGACCATAAGGGTTGGCCAATCCCAGAAGAACCTTGGCCATTCATTATATCAGCTATGCATCTGTGTTATGGACGAACGTTTAAGGATCGGAAAAATCTCGACATGTATAATTAACATTCACATACCATACTGCGATAGGCGGAATAACAATTAACACTCGTACACTTATTGATTGACGTTTAGACCGTAAAACCCACGATAAATGGAGTACATATCCGTTACATGGACTGAGTTTAAAGCTGCTTGTTCACAGATTTGAGGACATTTTGAATTTAAAAGGGAATTTCGTTAAAACTGTAGATCAGCTGTATTGTTGTATGATAAGCATTGGAGAATATCCATTGAAACTTTCGAAGCAAAACTCGTTCGTATTTAAGTGTATATAGCTTCCATACAGTGGTGGAATGATATACATGATGTATTTCAAATCTAAAAGCGTTGAAACAGTTTTGAGATCTATCATATAAAGACTTCAAATACCTTGATATACTGACGGTTCCTGAATTTTTAAGCTTCAAATAACTATCTTTAACTCTAGATCATACAACAATACAAGATTTGTATTGTTTCAACGAAATTATATTTTGACTTCCAAATTTTCTCATCTGTGACCAGGTAACTTTAAAGGCCCATTAAAGGAGATTAATGCTATATCAAACTATATTATTTGGTAAACTTTTGGACAGATTCAAATAGTTATCACCAGAAAACACCATCAGCACAACTTATATTTGAAAGTAAACCAGAAATAACCCAGATAAGCAGTTTTTATAATTCAAATTTCATGATTCTTCACCTCTGACCTTTACAGTTGATACCCACATTTTTAAACCAACCAATCAGAATTCGTTATTTTGAATATGTTAACAAACAGGTTGTAGATAAACATAATTGAATTGGAGACAACTATATTTCAAGCACAAAATAACTTATTTTAAATGAGCCTATTTAATAGGGTCTCAATGCATTCCTAAACTAATTCTCATGACTTTTATGAACATAATGAAATAACTCCATATATTTTTTCAGTAATTTATTTGTACTCCTCTCCTTTGATGTGCCTTTAATGGATGAATGCTTTCTAATTTGAATATAGAAGACAACCAAAGTTACCGTTTAACTGTCAAACTATTATGTCGTACTTCAAATATATAATAGGACAAAAACGACAACTAATTAAGATTGAAAAGTAGGAAACAAGATAATATTTGGCTGTCGTAAATTACAATTTTTCATTTTATTTCTATTTAATGGGTCCAATCTGCTTACCTTTAACCCGACGACACCATTTTCAATAATATTCTATGAAATGATCAACAAAAGTCGAATAAAATGAAAATGGAAAATAAGTTAATACTTGACAATGTCGTAAAATACAGGTTTTCATTTCATTCCTATGTTATAGGTCCAATCTGCTCAACTTTAGCCTGGGGACGCCATTTTTAATAAAGAAATAAACCATGCCATGATTAACAAAAAAAAGTCGAATGATATGATTTTGGGCTGCCGGACGGTTTTTGTATGGGGTCTAACATCGTGTCAACAATTTACGAGCAATTTCTCTTTTTCCCTTAATGTTTCTGACCTATCAAAATATTTTTTTTTCCAATTCCATCACATTTTTAAATGTCGACTGCAAACTCTCAATTTGAGACAGTCGCGAAAAATTTGGCGTTCGGTAAAGGCTCTATCCATAACATCATATGATAATTTGTTTGTGACTGGTCCAAATTTATAGCAACTGCAGACGGCAAACTTGTCATGGTCAGGTACGATTTCTATATGATACACATATTGAGAGAGAACCATCGTTACAACAGAATAACTCGCCCCAAAGAGTAATCTATCATATTTAGACATAGAGAATAGATGGTTGGTGTCGTGAATCGGAATGTTATCGGGCAAGGCGTAGGAATATTATCCGGTGAGCCGAAGGCGAAACGGATAATTATCCGAAGCCGAGCCCGATAATTTTCCCCATTCAACGACACAAACCATCTATTCTATTTATCCTGTTACCTTCATGTATTCTTTCAAACATACAATATGTAAATAAAACACGAGAAAAAAAGAAAAAAATAAGTAGAGAATGATGTAAACATGACGTCATGTCGTTCTTATGACGTCATGAATCGTCACGTGCATGTGCTACATGGTTAGTGCCGGATATCACAAATGTTACACGGCACTTTGTTATCGGTCGCAAAATGACACTAGTGACAGGATAAAATGGTTTCTACGTCATTCTAAAGCAGACGTTTCGAATTCAGATAATATGTGGAAAGGTGTTAGAGCTGACGTATTGAAACAAAATGGGCAGCACTCACTTTTAGAGATAAATTAGTTATGACACCTAGTTTAAACAAATGATGTTCTTTCTCTACTATTCCAGAAGTAATTCTAACGGTCACTAAGTACACAGGCTGAAGACCGAGGAAAATATTAAACCCTTATCGAAGTATCTAAACTCGAGTTTGCTCTCTTCTAAATTTACATTATTAATATCTTCCAAGAAAGTTGGTTTGTAATCAAAAATGAAAATCGCTAATTAATTGATACATTATATTCTTGGCTCCGTAGTTAAACATAATAACGACATGTTTTGTATGGATATATTGTATAAAATACACACACGATATTGAGTTATGTTCCACTTTTCAAATTAAACAGCTTTATTTAGGTGGCAATATCGGCAAGTGTATCGAAGCTGTTATTATCCTTTAATTGTATTTATTCAATTTATCTATTTTTTCTTTTCTTTATTTTTTCCCTCTCAACGCATCTGTCTAACCCAATTACAATGATATGCATCAGATTTATCTTCACGAGACGATTATTATGAGTACCAACAACATAGGGTTTAGACAAGAAATAAGAAAGTTAGCAAGGGTCCAATGCTCTTCTCTAGACGTCAGTCTCTATAAAGGTACATTCAGAAAGCATTTTCGTAAGAGTCAAACTGTTTCTTTTCTACGCTGGCAAGTTCCTATCGAATAGCACGAGTATTAATTACTTTTCCTTGTTCGTGTTTAAGAGTGAAAATTATCAATATGATTAAGCAATTACCGCCAGAAACCCCAGGAAAAACCTATTCCGCTGGGTAATTTTCGCGCGTATATCACTGTCGTTTTTCAATTAAAATGTTTTAACGTCGTTTTAATTGTTTCGGGGGATTTTTTGCCGAGTACAATGGTGTTGAATATATCGGGAAAGTCCGTTATTGAAAATATCGAGTTAGCACATGCACTGCCTTCTGTCTTTTGCCTTTAATGATTTGGAAAAATAAATAAAAGAAACAAATGAATGTTTTCCTCGGCTACATTTCCTATTTACACATGATATGCACATATTCGTCATTCTAACTAAACTTATTTGGCATCATGTTAACACATTTTCAACCTTTTGATGCATACACAAAATTTAAGTTAGTATCGTTGCCATGTAAACAGCTAGTCCTCTGACAAGAAAAAAAGTCAGCACGTCTTTTTATAATTTATAGACGGTTGTTGTTGTTATTATTATTGTTGTTGTTGTTGTTGTTGTTTGAAAAAGAGTAACTAGCATATGACGTAGCAGATCTATATCGAAAAGGTAATGTTAAGAACATTAAACGATTGTTTTCATTCAGAAGAACGCATCCATTGGTAAAAAGCGTGCTTAAGGAATGTGAATTGTTTGGTTTGGTTTGTCTGGTTCTCTTACCTACGCTTATTTACCAGGTTGGTGGCGATTTCATGGGATAGGGAACCAGCCTAGCATCTGACGTGCTAAAATGCCGTATTTTTCTTCCTTTCGACACATTTAAACATTGTTAAGGTAGAATACCCATAATCCGCCATTTTGAAACATTTTCATTCGTCGGATAACTTCGGGAATTCTCGCTATACATCGGTCTAAGCCGGAACGTATAAAAACCGAATAGGTTAGGCCCCGACCGGGGCATTCTACCTTAAAACAAAAGAATGATATGTGTGAGGTTAAATGCTTTATGTAATAGCCTTCTGAGAACCAAATAAACGCACTGTTGTATATATAAATTTCAGGAAAACGTATCATTCATTTCTCGTATCAAATATGGCGGGTTGAAAGGCTAGGTTCTTACACGTATTCCCTTGACAACGATGGCAGAAAGCAAGTTTTAATCACGACTTTCTACGTTTCATAAGTGAAAAATCGAACGCTCTTACACTCACTTTCATTCATTTTTTTAGAAAAAAAAATGGCGGGTCCCACTTTGTCCAAGTGTAACGTATTTTTCAATCACGTGATAATGTTAACCTATTTTTAAACTCAGTACACAAAATGGCGGATCTCACTTTGTCCTATTGTAATGAGAATAATCTCCAATCACGTGACGTTGTCAATCTATTTTTAAACTCAGTACACAGTTAAATGGCGGCGGACTTCCGGTTTACTACTTCCGTTCAAACACGAACTCGTTATAGTGCTGCCATTTGGCCTCTTCCGTATCCATTCCGGGTTTCAGCTCTCCGGCGCTGTTTGTGCCGGATCCGCAGCAGCCGACAAGTATGAATCCCTCCTCGGAGAGCATATCGAACGCCTGCTCCAGATAGCTGTGCTTCAGGAAGAACCTGCTTGTATAGCGCTCGGACGAGCCTCGATCTGGATCTCGGCTCTCGTTCAGCGTATCCTTAAACACCTCCCGACAGAGGGACACGCGTCCGCAGACGATGATCCGACTCAACTTCCGGAACTTCACATCCGCGAGTCCGTCCCTGCCGAACGCAAACGTCCCCCTGTAGCCCAGCGTGATGCAGCCGACCCCTCGGACGTCCGTACTGGGCTGGGACACAACCGAGTTGTTGCTGTGGAGCGCCGGCGTGATGACCCGATGGTGCGCCGGAGGACTCAACTTGGGACCCATATAGGAGGTGACGATGCACTTCACCATGTCGGGGAGCCTGAAGAACTCTGCCTCGTGTTTGAGTCTCTCTTTCTCGTGAAAGTTTTCGGGTAGAACGAGCTTCTGGTTGCGTAGGAAGTCCAGCACGTACCGGAATAGAACACCATCTCTGTCGAGGAATATTTTACCTTTGGAATCTTTGAGGATCTTCGTATTGCTATTGCCGGAGAATATCTGTCCGAGTAGGGAGCTCGGGTCCTTTGAGAGAGTGTCTAGGGACGTCGTGTAAAATACTCCACCCACATTCAGTTCTACTATATCCGGAAATCCCGCGATTTGGGTAGTAATCTCCGACATTGTTGCTTTTCCTTCACCGTCAATAATCTCTATTGAAAGAATTCCAACTTCCAAATACGCATAACTCTTTGGCGAAAGGGCTATTTGTTTAGCGAGTGTCGATGGAAATGATGTGTGAGTCTTATTTCAAGCGAAACAAAACGCCAGTCAGTGTGTAGACGCACATAAAAGGCTGTGATAAGTGTAGCTTTGAAGTAAATCCAGCAAACCTCAACAGTTTACCATCAACTAATACGCTCTAACACAACCACTGTTGTAATATCCTGTAATATTTCCAGGAAAATATAACAACGTGAGAATAAATATACATTAAAAATCCCCTCAGATCGTCTTTAATTCCAATATACTACAACGACTCCATGTTATTTCCAGTCAAAATTCCGATAATACTACCACTAAACGCATCGCATACAGAGCGAGCGGGGTTTCCAGAAACAGTCCGTCTCTTCCAGTGAATAGCGCACCAACTAACTGAGCGCGGCTTGCGCTGGAGTATTTATCAATACCATTCGAATTGTTCGCTGCCATGGTGGGTCGTCTCCTCTATACAAACAGTCGCTGGCCGATCAATAATGCTGTTTTATATTCAAGCTGGAGTCTAAACCAGAGGAGTAAGCAGGGAGAAAAATCAAAGTCGAGTAGTTTGGTGTAGTGGTTGTGAAAAGAGTTGACTCTCTGCGTCTCTTTCTCTGTGTCGCTCTGTTTTTGTCAGTCTCTCTTTATCATTGTTTCGGTCAATTTCTCTTTATCTCTCCCTCTAATTCTCGTTTACCTGTATTGTTCAATGTATCTGTCTGTTAAAATATCTTTGTCTTGATATGCCTCTCTCTGTGTCTCTTTGTCTCTATATACCTCGTGTATACCAGTTTTCCTCTCTATGTATCTGTCCTTCTCTGAGTATCTGTCCCTCTCTATATCTGTGTCCCTCTCTATGTCTCTGTCCCTCTTTGATTCTCTGTCCCTCTCTTTGCCTCTGTCCCTTTCTATGTTTCTGTCCTTCTCTATGGCTCTGTTCCTCTCTATGTCTCTGTCCCTCTCTATGTCTCTGTCCTCCTCTATTTCTCTGTCCCTCTCTATGTCTCTGTCCCTCTCTATGTTCCTGTCCATCTCTATGTTCCTGTCCCTCTCTTTGCCTCTGTCCCTCTCTTTGTCTCTGTCCCTCTCTATGTCTCTGTCCTTCTCTATGGCTCTGTTCCTCTCTATGTCTCTGTCCCTCTCTATATCTCTGTCCTCCTCTATTTCTCTGTCCCTCTCTATGTCTCTGTCCCTCTCTATGTTCCTGTCCATCTCTATGTTCCTGTCCCTCTCTTTGCCTCTGTCCCTCTCTTTGTCTCTGTCCCTCTCTATGTCTCTGTCCTTCTCTATGGCTCTGTTCCTCTCTATGTCTCTGTCCCTCTCTATATCTCTGTCCTCCTCTATTTCTCTGTCCCTCTCTATGTCTCTGTCCCTCTCTATGTTCCTGTCCATCTCTATGTTCCTGTCCCTCTCTTTGCCTCTGTCCCTCTCTTTGTCTCTGTCCCTCTCTATGTCTCTGTCCTTCTCTATGGCTCTGTTCCTCTCTATGTCTCTGTCCCTCTCTATATCTCTGTCCTCCTCTATTTCTCTGTCCCTCTCTATGTCTCTGTCCCTCTCTATGTTCCTGTCCCTCTCTATGTCTCTGTCCCCTTTTATTCATCTGTCCCTCTCTATGTCTCTGTCCATCTCTATGTATCTGTCCCTCTCTATTTCTCTATCCCTCTATACGTCTCTGTCCCTCTCTCTGTCTCTGTCCCTCTATATGTCTCTGTCCCTCTCTATGTCTTTGTCTCTCTCTATGTCTCTGTCACTCTCAATGGCTCTGTCCCTCTCTTTGTCTCTGTCCCTCTATTTGTCTCTGCCCCTCTTTATTTCTTTGTCACTCTTTAGGTCTTTGTCCTTCTCTATTTCTCTGTCCCTCTCTATGTCTCCGTCCCTCTCTATGTCTCTGTCCCTCTCTATGTCTCTGTCCCCTTTTATGTCTCTGTCCCTCTCGATGTCTCTGTCCCTCTCTATGTCTCTGTCCCTCTCTATGTATCTGTCCATCTCTAAGTATCTGTCCGGTCCCTATCTATGTCTCTGTCCCTCTCTATGTCTCTGTCCCTCCTCTCTATGTCTCTGTCCCTCTCTATGTATATGTCCTTCTCTAAGTATCTGTCCCTATATATGTCTCTGTCCCTCTCTATCTCTGTCCCTCTCTATGTCTCTGTCCCTATCTATGTATATGTCCCTCTCTACGTCTCTGTCCCTCTCTATGTCTCTGTCCCTCTCTATGTCTCTGTCCCTCTCTATGTCTCTGTCCCTCCTAATGTATATGCCCCTTTCCACGTATCGGTTCCTCTCTATGTCTCTGTCCCCCTCTATGTATCTGTCCCTCTCTATGTCTCTGTCCCTCTTTATGTATATGCCCCTTTTCACATAGCGGTTCCTCTCCATGTCTCTGTCCCTCTTTTATTCTCTGTTCCTCTCTTTGTCTCTATCCCTCTCTCTTTGTTTCCGTCCCTCTCTATGTTCCTGTCCCTTTCTATGTATCTGTCCCTTTCTATGTCTATGTCCATCTGTTTGTTTATGTCCTCTTTTATGTCTCTGTTCATTCATATATCTTCGAATCATTCTGTGTCTCTGTCCCTCTCTATTATCGTCGGTTTATGCCAAAGTACATCACCAAACCAGAGAACTTACACGCTAGCATTGAATCCAATATTGCATTCTCACACCATTCCATCATCTATCTTTTTTTTCTTTTAATATGTCATGCTTTTCAAGCCTTGTCTTATAGCGAGAGACGAATATGTGGTATCCAAATGACAAAAGCTGACATTTGTATACCACCTGATAAGCTTAGGTTCAATTATATATCCTACGCATTTTTGCACGAAATCGTTACAAACTGGACTACATGCATTAAGACTCCAGCTTAGTAGTTGAAGTATAACACGTTACACCAAAAGACCCTGTTCGCGTGGGTTCGAGTCAGGGTATTCGGACTTTCGGCAAATGTGATGGTCGGGTCAAAAGGAAGTCAAGGCTGAATTCTTAAAATGCAAATCATGTTGAAAATGATTGACATAATAAATGTAGAATTAAGTGATCAGTTGTGTTCCAAATGAATGTTGCATTCAAAGGCTGTCAACGTCTCCTATTTGATAAATCAACGCCATTCGCATGAATTGTGGGGGCATCATTGTCTTAATGGCACAAGTACAGGACTGAATTTCATCAGAATCAGCCTACTGATTGACTTACAGGATGTCAATGGTTCTAACCCGACTTGCCCAGTCAATTCGTTAGTCTCTGATCTTTTCCATCGAGAATGAGTGGGACATAACACGTGTACTAAAATACAAAAGTAAAGGTTTAACACCAAGAGGGTCAATCATATTTCACAAATTCGATATCGATCCCATTTTGTTACAAGAATGCTGTTGATATCTTGATACGTGTGTACAACAAAGGAAATTTAACTGTGAAATTTGTCATGAAAGGTACTGTGAAGAGGCAAAAATGGGGACTGTTTTTGTGAAGAAAGGGAATGTGCCTGAAGTACCGGTTTAACACAAGAAGGGTCAATTATATTTCACAAATTCGATATCGATCCCATTTTGTTACAAGAACGCTGTTGATATCTTGATACATGTGTACAACAAAGGAAATTTAACTGTGAAATTTGTCATGAAAGGTACTGTGAAGAGGCAAAAATGGGGACTGTTTTTGTAAAGAAAGGGAACGTGCCTGAAGTACCGGTTTAACACAAGAAGGGTCAATTATATTTCACAAATTCGATATCGATCCTATTTTGTTACAAGAATGCTGTTGATATCTTGATTCAAGTGTCTCATGATATTGATGAATGCCCCATTCTGAGGGTTTTAATTTCAGCCTAGTGGTTTTTTCCCGGCATTCAATGAATCTTCCGAGAGAAAATGGATTTTCGCTTCCGATGGTAATAGCTGTGATTCTCACAAAACTGGAAGAAAAAAAACCTGAATTGACAAAATTCAATGAAGCGAAATCTAATACTACTGGTAGAACGCAGGATGAATAATGTACAAGTTAAGTCTGTCAAGTTTGACAAAGGCCCTATGCTGTTGATACTCATCAAATTCGTCTCTTTAGTGAGGGACGGACACATTTTGTTGAGTACCAACACTAAACGGTTTTGTGAGGACAGCACATTCATATTTGTCGATAAAAATGGGATGTTAACCACACCAGGACATTTGTTCAATGGGATTTGAGTTTGATAAACATTTAATTTATAATATGGGTTTTACATCTCGTCAACAATACTTCAGTTATGTTGCGATGCCCGACTCTTTATAATTGAGGAAGACCCCATACTCAACTACCCATAAGGGCTGGTCTAGCCAGGTAGAACCATCGGCATTCTGTAAGTCGGTCGGGAGACTACCTCTCATGATAATCCATATCCCTCACCAGGATTCGAACCCACGCAGAGAGGGGCCATGTGAATTCGAGTATTGGACTCTAACCAATAGGCTACGGATGCCCCTTTTTGATAAACAACATTACTTCTTTGGATAAGGATAAATAATCAAAGAGGGCTTTGTTTTATCTGTGTATGTGTTTACTCCTAATTGGTTAATACTTAGCTACTAGGTGATGGTCCACCTTCAAACGGTTTAAATTTGAAATAATATTGATATTTATGTCGCTTAATTGATGTTCGACAATATCAACAAAAAGCTTTTAATATAAAATGAAATTTATATCGTTCTTTTCAGGGAACAAAAGGTACTCCTAATAGCGCTTAAAGTATTCAAAAAGTGTCAATTCGAGCCAATTGCATGAATTCGTTACTCATCTAAGTGCAATTACTTTAAATGTTTGATCGCTACTCATATATGGCAACATACGTATAATGGCATTGCAATACAATACAATACAATACAAAATCTTTATTACACTCAATTCCTTTTACAGCATGCGTCAAACCCTCTTGCATAAAGCTGTTATATGTAGAATACACACAATCCTCCATTTTGAAATATTTTCTATCGTTGTGTTACTTCGGTCGTTCTCGGTATACATCGGTCTGAGCCGGAACTCTTCGTATTAAACCGAATAGTTCCGGCCCCGACCGGTGTATACCGAGAACGACCGAAGTAATCCGTCGAAAAACCATGCATGTATTTTAAGATGGCGGATTATGGGTATTCTATCTTAACCCATTACTAATCGATAACGAAATCAAACCACATTGTTGCAGACGACTCCGGAAAACATTGTGCAAAAAGGATAAATTTCTCGTAACGAGCAATTTTTACTTTTCCCACAATGTTTTCTGTCCAATCAGAAGATTATTTTCCAATTTCATCACAATTTGAAATGTCGTCTGCAAGCCCTTTCAATTTTTGACGTTGCAAAATTTGGCGTTTTGTAAAGGTATAATTAACATCGGTCTGAACCGGAACTATTCGTATTATAACGAATAGTTCCGACCCCGACCGGTGTATGCCGAGAACGACCGAAGTAATCCGACGAAAACAATCATTTCAAAAAGACGGATTTTGTGTATTCTTCCCTACCTTATTACCAAACAATTACGATATTTAACCACATTGTTGCAGAACACTGCATTGAACCGAATAGTTCCGGCCTCGACAAGTGTATGCCAAGAACGACCGAAGTAATCCGACGAAAGAGCATAATTCAAAATGGTGGATTATGGGCATTCTACCTTAAGAAAGAAAAGTCCGAGACACGTTGTTTTACGAATCGTGTAAAGGATTGGATGTGTCGTCTGGTAATGGCGAATCACGTGACGGAAGTCTTTCATTTACAGACTCATGTCAGGCCTGTCTTTAATACATAAGAATATCGGGATGAGGAGAACTTGATAATTTCCGGATTTAATTAAGTCGTGTCGTCTGCGAACATGTATACGAGCCTGGGTATTTTAAATATAGGGGAGTTATAACTTAGACACGCCTTTTTGACATCGTGGTCTTTTTTTTTCTATCGTTAACCAAATGCATAATTTTCGAGTGTCCAAAATTGAAGGAGTTTGCAGACGACATTACAAAATGTGATGAAATTAAGAAATAATCTTCTGTAAGGGCTCAAAACGTTGTGGCAAAAGGAGAAATTGCTTCATTATCATAAACCTGGCCGGGGAAATCGAAAGAAGGAATTTGATAGCAAAAAAAATTAATCTCTTAATAACAACCATTGTCCCATATACCAGACGTTCTAGCAGTATATATTACGTGGCTTTTTGAATTTGTTTTTGTCTCGCTAACAAAGAGAACCCGAAAGAGAGTATTTGGTACAAAAACAAGATAAACCGGGTCTGTTGCATAATTTCGTTCCTGACAGACAGTGGCACACAAAGAGTATCATACGCCGCGTTTGTTTTCACTTTCTCAAAAGGCTACAAACAAATGTTGAAATTTGAAGGAAAAAAGGAAAATAAGGTAGAAAGAAAACAAATCCAAACGTAGTCGGTTGTGCACTTTTACTTGTGTTTCATTCAAGGCGAGCAAAAGTAACGTTGTTAAAATCCTACCGTTATCTTATTACAACGTTTGATATGATGTCATGTAACAATGGAATGATCAACGATGAACTGCACAATAACGAGGCAACCTCCTTATGAGTTTTCTAGCACGTACTTTTGTTGTTGGCTACCCTTTAAAACATAAGAATATAGATGGTTGGTGTCATGAATCGGACATGGCATCGGACAAGCCGTAGACATTTTATCTGTTGTGCCGAAGCCGAATCGGATAATAATCCAAAGCCGAGCCTGATAACTTTTCCTATTCAAAGACATCAATCATCTATTCTATTTATTCTGTCGTCGATAAAGATGCAAATACATGTACACAAACAGAAAATGAATAAAAACTCGAACAAAAACTGAAACAAAACGGAAAATCAATACTGACAGGTACGCGCAACGATAACGTGATCTAGTGACGGATATCAAAAATGTTATACGGCACCCCGTTATCGGTCCGTAAATTCCCTTGGTGACAGGATAAAAACTGATAGATGATGGAATTAATTCCGCTATAGATCTACGTTGTTTACCCAAACAGCGTGATGTACAACAGTTCCCTAATGAGTGTCCGTGTTTCGTGTTGTAGGAAAATCACAGTCTCTGATCATTAGTTCTCTACTAACAAGTCTGTCAGAGATCTGTTTCCCTTGTCAATATGGGGGTTTTCTTACTGTATATTGCATGCTGGTTGACGATCCAAACCATTTATTATATTGGAGCGGGGTTCCCTTTGTGACCTTTCATTAATCCATATTCGGCTTCAGTATTGGTTATGATTTCAGAAAACAACAAGGAGAGATATTATGTTAAGCAACAAGTACTGTCGTTTACCTATGTACGATAAATGTGCGAGTCCATATTGAGCGGAAGTAGGTAGGAAGGTGTAGGAAGTGAAAAAATTATCATCATTATAGCAAAATGTTGATTTTGTATTTTTAACATGATGAAAAATGTAATAGTTTAAATCAATAAAGAATCTTGAACCTTGAGAGTGTTTTTTTTAGGTAACACAAAGGTAGACTAGTTAAATTTTAAGTTATAATAATAGGCACCTATTCTTAGACAAAACCATTCTGGTGTGTTTATGCTTTACTATGACATAAAAGCCGTCGTGAACTGTACTTGTTTCACAGTCGATGTCAAATTAACAAGTTTAAACAATTGCTTAAAAAAGCCAACATCTGTCAACAAACAAGGGACGGGAGACAAACCTCTGTGTCATCATACAAGTTGTAAGCGAAGTTCTTCGTAACCCCTAGAAACACTCACAATCACAAAATAAAAACAAAATTAAACGGGGCTGCCGTAAATCGGTTATTTATATGTTCCGAAAGGCTGCAATTATAGCATTTGCCGAAAACTGATCCAGCAAATCAACAAAACGTCAAAACTGCTATGTCATTATCTTCAAAATAGCCTTTACTTTCGTATGCCATGTGTGAAAACAAAGGTTAAACTATATGTCTCTTATAGTTTAATACTTATTCGAACTAATTGAAAAACTACCATTTACGACAACAAGACTCTTGTGCCGTACAATTTCCTTTTTATTTCAAACTGGTTGTTTGCGTAACTGCATCTGGCGCTAACCGAAATCCATCTCCTAAACCAGCAATCTGAACTTATCGGGTTTATCCAATGAAAACAAATCACGGAAATACCCGAGTACCTACGGTTGCTAAAACAGTTCTAGCTCTAGATTTATGTTTATGTCCAAACGTTTTCCTCAACAGTTTCATTTCGTATTTTTTGGTCCAATCTAATGGCTTTGTATGGATAAACATTAAACATGACCCATAAACAATGCGGTGTTTGAAGTCAAATTGAATTAACGAAACAATTTCAAAAGAACGGACGCTCGCGTTGGAAATAAAACAAATACGTCGTGTTTGCTCTCAAATCAACGAACAAAGGACGGGAAATGGGTCCAAATGTTAATGCTGAGAGTTCAATTTATGGAATATGTGCTAATTGAAAATTGTCAATTAACCTTTTCCTTCTTAGCGTATTTTATTATTGGTCCAAAAATAAAATAAAATAAAGAACGAAGGCGTAATGTAGTTGTCGTCAAAAAAGAGAATAATTTTTTGGGAAAACACCGTTGTGACAAAAGTAGAAATTGCTCATTTTAGTTTTATCTCAACAACGTTTTTATATAAGAATAATCTACATATAAAGTGCCTTCGCTAGAAAAAGTCTAATTCGTCCAAAAACAAAATTAATCAAAGACTATCGACAGGTCGTCATAAATTGAAAATGTGAAATTGGGTAGGCACCATTGTGTCAAAACGAGAAACTGCTCATTCTGTTTTTATCGCATTGATGTTTTCGTATAAAAAAAAATAAACTAACACATGCCATTCACTTTACTAGATAGCATGTCATCACTCAAAATATAAGATAAAACAAGAGCTACCGACAGATCGTCAAAAATTCAAAAATGTGAAACTTGGTAGGTATCATTGTCACAAAAGGAGAATTTGCTCGTCACGAGCAAACACTCTTTGTGTCACATTGGATTTTTCTTTTCATACTTATGCACACAAATCGGGATGCGCGTCAGAATACATTCTTAGGAAGCAACGAGTTTAGAGAAGCTGCGCGGAAAAGTTAAAAGCAATTTACGAAGTATTAATTTGCGCCGTAGATCAAGTATTGGTAAACACCAAAGTTTGAAACTTGTGATATGGTATGCCTAAAGCCCGTCTTGACGTTGTTTAACCCATTACCAAACAATAACGACATTTGACCGATTTGATGCAGACGACGATGGAAAATATTGTGGGAAAAGGAGAAATTGCTCTTTACGAGCAGTTTCTCCTTTTCCCACAATTCTTTCTTCTCTATCAAAAGGTCATTTTTCAGTTTCATCATATTTTCAAATGTCGTCTGCAAACTCTTACAATTTGGGACAGTCGAAAATTTGGCGTTTGATAAAGGTTTTAAGTATAACCATCTGTGACCTTTTTCACAAAGTGTTACTTTACGTCAACGTTTACGAACGATTATCGTGCAATCTTTCTTTTCGTATGTCTTACAAAGACTGCACATCTAATATAAGCTTACCCCGTTCAAGCAGAGTTTAAACATAGAGGCATATGAATTTTCAAAAGAGGCAGTCTCCCGACTGACTTACGGAATGCCGATGGTTCTACCTGCCTTGACCAGCCCTTATGGGCAGTTGAGTATTGGGTCTTCCTCATTAAGAGTCGGGCATCGCTACATAACTGAAATAATGTTGATATGATGTAAAGAAAACATAGAGGCCCTGATTTAAAGACAACCAATGGCCAACTATTTTGTCCGACCTTTCAAATCATTTTCTAAAGTCAATGAGACAACAATACTACAACGCCAACATGTTCAAACACCAATAGCATATTAGGTTTATTTACGCCTACAAAGAACCTGGTATATTGATCGATGATTAAAGAGGGTGGTCGATGCGAATATATAAAGGATTGTCCACTCTGGCGTGTAAACAAACAAAGTCGCGGATTTTCAAACAAGGGAAGGTAAAAAAATCAACGGCATTTCGCCGCTGTCAAACAAACACTTCATGATAATATGGAATAAAATGGGAATCTTGCACCTTTTTCAACAGTATTTCAGATATGTACCTATATATAGGCGGTCAGCGCTCCTATCCATGCTTCTGGTTTAATTTCCCCACTGGTACTGCACAATATGTTTTTCTTTTCTGCTGCTTACTTGCCCTTTTAAACATTTAGATTAATGGTAGGAGATAGTTTAGGAAACCAGGTCGCATTGACTTCCTAACCATCAGGCAATAATGTTGGCTGTAACAGGTTTTGAACTCTGATGTCCTGTACTCCAAATTATGCACAGTACCGTCTAAACTTCAGAGACTCGTTTTTTTTTGTAAAATGAAAAAAAAATGCGTAATTTGATTGGCATCAGCGAAACATTATAAATGTGATGTATTTATAGTATGGAGTTCTTAAATAATAGTACAGCAATTATCTTTTTGTGTGAGGTAAGGTGCATGATCTTGTTTTAGAAAAATATTTCAAGTACATTGCGGCGTCATTTCACACAACCATGCTCCGTGAGTCCCAACCGTTAAGTTTGAGAAAAATCATATACGCAACAACGACAAACGTTTGGGAATGTTTCCCCGGATATATTCGATAAATAAGATGGATGGGGCGAATTGGCTAAATACCTCCGATAATTTCGCAAAACGTGTAATTTTCCACGAGAAAGGCGCGATTGAAATATTTCAGGGCATTTGTGTAAGACAATTCCCTCCTTTATCTTTATAATATTAGCTGCACCATGTAAAAGGGCTCTTCAAGAATAATGGTGACAGTAAAACAGACAAAAAAACATTTAGAATTAAATACCAAAGCCTACTATACATGGGATCATAACACAGTTGTAGTAGATTTGAATTTTCATGAGAAGTAAACCTGCCATCGTAGTGAAATTGAAACATTTTATGTTAAAACATTTATTTTTCAAATATAGCATGGTATTTTACAGTTCTAACATTAGGAGAATTGGATTGGACTGAAAGCTCAAAGCTTATTGAAAGTCCTTTCCACTTTCTAACAATGTGAGTTTATGCATGCGTTTTTTATGTAAAATGAAATAGCAATACATGTCGTTTTAACAAAATAAGACGTATTTGAACAGTCAATTTAACATGAACATGAAATCCTTACCACTTACAACGTTCAACGTGACATGCTTATTATTTATTTCAAAAGTATCAATCTTAATTTCATCAAGAGAGCATTTTCAAGGCATCACCGATACAGTTGCGTTTATTGTAAATCGTAAAAGGTTTGTCACTGAGTAGAATTGTACAATCCACACATATTAACTGGTATTTGCTATTGCCTTCTCCTATTTTCCTCTATATCTCTAACACTCACTCTTTCTATGTATTTCTCTCATTCTCTCCGTATCCGCTTACATCTTTGAAACATAATTTACGTTATGTTATATCACGATCAAACAAGCAATAATTCTTCTCAATGCAGTATTCAGAATCAAATTGTCTTCTATTTTAACAGCAAGTCCAGATAGACTTTGACGTTGTTTTGAAACGTTTTCTCGTGTGTAGTGAAACACCAAAGCTTTTCCAAACAAATAATGCTATCAATTATGCGAGGTCTGTATAGTTATCTATTTTACTAGATTGCAACCCTAATAAATATCGACCTATACGATTTAAGCGTAACCGGATTCGAGAACATTGTAAAGCAATCACAGAGGTTGAGGAAGATTTCATTTAATTCCCTTTTTTTTGTTTTTACCTCATACCCGCACATGTATGCTGCGTTTGAATTTTCTTATGGCATTGTAAAGAAGTGCGCTTAAAATGTTGAATGATCTTCAAAAGCTTCAGAAAAGCTGACAGTTGGTTTTTTTTTTTTTTTTTCAGATTAAGACAACTTAATAACAGCGTCACTCGAAAACGCAAATAAAATATTTCAAAATATTCATGGTACGCTATGTGTATATATCTGAAGGCATGTCAAAAAAGCTCATATTCTTTTCCAGATAAACTTTCTAACTTGATGTCATTGAAGTTGAGCTGCCCATGGTGTTAAGCAGAAGCCTTAGACTACGACAAACGCTATTTTTTGTTTTTGTCTAGTTTTTTTTGCTTTTTGTATTCTTTTTTTTTTTGGCTTTGAAAAGGTTGGAAGCGTATCGTCTGCATCCATTCTAAGTATATATTATCTGCTAGACTCACAGCCAGTGCAAACCTTAGCGCCATTAACGAAGTTTATACCCTACAAATAACTTTATCAATCCGTCGCTAAAGAAACGTTGACATTAAAAACAATTACGATTTGAAAATAAAAAAAAATCGAACGAATCATTGCCATAAATCGATAAACGAGAGATTCAGAGAAAAAGGCGACTGTATGCAAAAACGTTAACGCTGCTCTGTCATTATTTTTCACTGAGTCACAACCTTTAATTTTGAATGTATTGAGTAAAAACTAAGGTCAAATTCTTTGTCTCGTATAGTTTAATACTTATTCAAACTAATGTTTTAGGCCAAGTCCCATTTTCCGTTTATTTTCCTTTAGATTGCGAACTGTTGTAGGCCTACTTGCGTTTTTGTGTGTAACGCAAATGCTATAGAACCGTTTGTGTAGCAAAGATGGCGGATAGCAACAAGTTGTGATGCAGTGAATTCAAAGTCGCTTTCTGATCGGTCAAAAATATGCAATTCGAAACGGTCCATGTAACCGTGTCCCTAGACGAAGGACATGATACAATCCGAAATGTCAATAGAAAATAAAGTGTATTCCTGAAGATTAAACTGTGCAGAAATTCAGTCTTATGATCAAGTTGACTACCTTAAACCCGTAAATTGCTGGAACCGAACTTCCTTTTTGTATGCAAACATGTTGGATACAGGCCAGCCGCCAAGTAAATTGGCGACTAGCCTGGGATCAAACCTGTTTGCTACTCTGAGTATCTTTCCTCATCAAAACCAAGCAAATTTTTAAGGGTTTTGGAAAGCAGACGATATTTTTTTTTGAAAATTACCCAGCATTCCAAGGTTTAAACCCATATTGTATTGGAAGGCATCAGGTTTAGCTCGCCCTGAAACCACACATGGTTTGAATATTTCATTGAAATCTGTCATCAGGAACGTTTTCATATCTCCCACGTTAATTAACAATATAAACTATTCATATTGCTCATTAGGAGAAAAAAACGAACATCTAATTTCAAATCAACCCACGCTTTGTGGATAATTCATAACCAGATATAGCCAAATATTGCACCCAATGTAGGGTGAGAAAAGATCGCAACGTGGACCGACTTAGTGATCAACATTTAAAATATAAATAAGTGGAATACCTATTATCCCCCATTTTGAAATCCATTCTTTCTTCGGATTACTTCGGCCGTTCTCGGTATACAATGTGCGGGACCGGCACTCTTCGGTTTATCGCGAATAGTTCCGGCACAGACCGATGTATACCGAGAACGACCAAAGTTCCCCGACGAAATAATGAGTTTCAAAATGGCGGATTATGGGTATTCTACCTTAAATTGTAAACAGTATTTTGGTCTGGTATTGGAAATATGAACCTAAAACGATTTAATTCGTCCGTTAATGAATTGAAATCATCTTAAGTTAACATTGAAAATATCAAACCCCAATGCAGAAAATATTTTATTTGATGAACAATGAGTTTATGAGTTTTATGTTTGATGCTTAGTTTTTAATACCGCGTTCGTATGCCAAAGCTTCGAAAGAGCTCAATGTTTGCATTAAAAGGCCCAGAAGGTCTTTTTTTACGCTGTGTAATGCAGTTCTATTTTAATCTTTCTTGGATTTTCAGTGATAATTATTTTGCAATTAATTTTCTTCCCCGAAGTTAATTCCATCCCTTGGGCAAAATATTTAAACACGGTTTGTGCAGGCACAGTTTGTATCAACGCCTAAGAAAAAAATGCAAATGATTTCTCTCGATAGTGTCTTTTATAATTGTTGCCTTAAATTGCACAGAGAATAATTTTAATATGTAAAGATGGTTCTATGAATCTTCTTTCGGCTTATAAAATTAACTCTGTGACTTCTTCACTATTCCATTTTCGTTGTGAGTATTGGTTATCAATCAATGCAGAAGATTAGAAAGTGATCGAAATAAAACCTAATAATTAAATTCACAATCGATGTTAAGTTAATCGGCGCAATAACTTACGAGACAGTTTGCTATTATATAGCGTGACACACGTTCAAACAAGCATGTGATATCCGTTTATAAGGAATAATTATCAATGAGAAGTAACAAGGTTTTATGGTTGAAATAAAAAGTCATAGGATAAGAGACGCATAGAAAAAGTGCCGTTCCGGTTCACAGAGAGTATGTCAAATTGAACTGTCGCGACCATAGAGCTAAACTAGCTAAAGACGTCATTCAACAGGAAAACAATTCGGCTAGTTCAAGAATTTGGGAAGAACAAAAATGACTTTAAGGAATGAAGAGAAGTGATATGCTATTATCCCTTTACCAAACGCCTTATTTTCGACTGTCCCAAATTGGAAGAGTTTGCAGACGACATTACATGTGTGGAAGTTATGAAATAATCTTCTGATAGGGCAGAAAAGATTGTGGGAAAGGGAGAAATTGCTCGTTAAGAGCAGTTTCTCCTTTTCCAACATCGTTTTCCAGAGTTGTCTGCAACAAACTGGTCAAATGTCGTTATTGTATGATAATGGGTTAAGTTGGTATGAAAACAAAGTCCTTATCACAATGTATAAACCTGAGGAACGGTTTCAGATGAAAATGTCACAAGGTTTTGTCTTTCAATCTCTCCATGAAACCATTTAGCTTTATTCATTTGTTATGACTCAAAAGTCACATACAAAGGGGACATAAGTAGGGATGAATGTTTTAATAGTAATTTGTCTCTGTCAACTGTTCATATTGTCAACAATTTGCTATTACGCAAGAACACCAAAAGTAGTTATGGGAAAATGTGGCATTTTTGATATCGAATATTAATCGAAGCGTTCAGCTGCAACCCATGACAGTTCGCAATGGTAACTAATATTGAATTATTTAATATTTCACGTTTATTCGAGCTTGGAATTATCTGCTTTTAGATAAACCGGCTCATTTTTATTGCTGATCGGCTAATTTTTCTCATTTGACAACCTTCCATATTTGATAGGGTTTCTGATGTTACGCTAAACCGTCATGGACCGTGGAAACATACGCATCGATGCTAAAACCACGGGGAGAAATCGCTTGGTCGAAGTATATTTCATTTTATAATGGTTTGACATGGCATAAACATCATTTTACTTAGTGTGAGATGTTCGGTTCAAAAAAGATTGAGGAAGACCATCAAACTTGAGTGCCCAAAACTGATCAAGCCGGGTAGAACCATCGGTGCTGTTAGCCATAATATCATAACATAACATACACTTTATTTCACCAAGTAATGTTAACAATTTACAGGGTCAGTTGGAAGACTTCCTCTTGTTACAAAATAAAAACAGACTTCCGGGATAAGAACGCATGCATTAGAATCACACTCTTTGCGTAACAAACGTTTGAATCACACTCTTCGCGTAACAAACATTAGAATCACACTCTTCGCGTAACAAACGTTTGAATCACACTCTTCGCGGAACGAACGTTTGAATCACACTCTTCGCGGAACGAACGTTTGAATCACTCTCTTCGCGGAACGAACGTTTGCATCACTCTCTTCGCGGAACGAACGTTTGAATCACACTCTTCGCGTAACAAACGTTTGAATCACTCTCTTCGCGGAACGAACGTTTGCATCACTCTCTTCGCGGAACGAACGTTTGAATCACTGTCTTCACAGAACGAACGTTTGCATCATTCTCTTCGCGGAACGAACGTTTGAATCACTCTATTCGCGGAACAAACGTTTGAATCACTCTCTTCGCGGAACGAACGTTTTATTCACACTCGTAGCTGAGCGGACGTTTGAATAACACTTGTCGCTGAGCGAACGTTTGAATCACTCTCTTCGCGGAACGAACGTTTGAATCACACTCTTCGCGGAACGAACGTTTGATTCACACTCGTAGCTGAGCGGAAGTTTGAATAACACTTGTCGCTGAGCGAACGTTTGAATCACTCTATTCGCGGAACAAACGTTTGAATCACTCTCTTCGCGGAACGAACGTTTGATTCACACTCGTAGCTGAGCGGACGTTTGAATAACACTTGTCGCCTAGCGAACGTTTGAATCACTCTATTCGCGGAACAAACGTTTGATGCACTCTCTTCGCGGAACGAACGTTTGATTCACACTCGTAGCTGAGCGGACGTTTGAATAACACTTGTCGCCGAGCGAACGTTTGAATCACACTCGTAGCTGAGCGGACGTTTGAATAACACTTGTCGCCGAGCGAACGTTTGAATCACACTCGTAGCTGAGCGGACGTTTGAACAACACTTGTCGCCGAGCGAACGTTTGAATAATACTTGTCGCCGAGCGAACGTTTGAATCACACTCTAACGTCGTGCTTTTTGGAAGACAACATCCAGGATTTTACAACATTTTCACACTTTGATAATACCACTGCATCTTCCCAGTTAAGCTTAAACACTTAATCTTTTTGAAAAAGAGTTGCGTGTTATACGTTGTTTGTACAATGTATCATTGCATGGTATAAGCGATGCTTTTTATCATATACTTGTAACGATGCCCGACTCATTATGGGCGTTAGAAGTCCCATAACGTAATTAACTGGGCATATCCCATGATCGTTTAAATCTAGCGCTATCTTTAGACATACAAGCGCTTAGAAAACTGGGTATTATGAGTTGTGATTGATGATAGAATATGTTGAAACATAGTGAAAAACCCCAGGCTTATGACAATATAACGCCATCAGCTTTTATTATCTATTTTTCAAAGTGCTATTTTCACAAATTTGGTGCTCACCATTTTAACTTCACTGTCTGAATTAAAGCAACATATGAAATAGCAAGGAGCGCTCGGATTAATGAGTGGTGACCACCTGGTAAGAAATATCACGTGAAACACATAAAATTACTGTCATTTATCAAATATTAACAACGTGAACATTCAAAATGGAGAAATTCTTGGTATTTATTGGTTCCAAACGTTTCTCAACTGACCTTGTTTTATCGCTTATTGTAAACAAACCTTACCGGGTTCACTCTTTTAAAAGCATCATGTGATAGTCTCAATTCGTCTGTAAAAGGGAAATTAAAGTACTTTTAAGTTAATTTTCAATCATTTTTAGATACTTTACAATTTAAGTGTAAATGAGCGCAAGTATGGCTTTAATATGAAACCATGTGCAGAGAGGCTATTTGATTCCGATGCCCTAACCACTACGCAACAGAGGGCCATTTACACTTTACCAAACACCAAATGTTCGACTGTTCCAAATCGAAAGAGTTTGCAGACGACATTTCAAAATGTGTTAAAATTGATAATAATCTTCTGAAGGGTCAAAAACATTGTGGCAAAAGGAGAAATTGCTCGTAACGAGCAATTTCTCTCCACAATGTTTTCTAAAGTCGTCTGCAACATACTGGCCAAATGTCGGTATTGTTTGGTAAAGGGTTAAGGAAGATCACTGATGATTCCATGCGCGTATACCATGAGGTTAATTATGAACATCTAATCCCTTATTGTAGATATAGAGTTCAATCAACAGTTTCTTTTGTTTATGGGAAAAAATTCCCCGAGTGAAACATTACTTGCGCATAACAAACGAGTGCGTTAGCAACATACAACAACCAAACAATAAAAGTAACACCACTAGAGGTTACTTTCAGTTCACTCCGTCATATATTTTATGACTAACGATAAAAGACACAGAGTTTATTGACTCGCCATGATGAGTTGGTTCTCGAAGACACCATGGGAATGTGTACCGAATGCTATTTACATTAGGCCAAGGCCGGACAAACGTGTAGCCTTTAAACCTTTCCCAAACAACAAATTTTCGACTGTCCTAAATTTCAAAATGTGATGAAATTGGAAAATAATCTTCTGATAAGGCTGAAAACATTGTGGGAAAAGTAGGAATTGCTCGTAACGAGGAATTTCTCCTTTTCCCAAAATGTTTTCTAAAGTCGTCTGCAACAAAGTGGTCAAATGTCGCTATTGCTTGGGAAAGGGTTAAATACGGTTAGAAGATCCACAATGAACTAGCGTTACAGATAGGTTTATGTTGGACAGATTTTTGGAGCATTGGGGTATTAACTTAAAATGACAATAAGTGTCAAATTTGTAGAAGTTTCTATGGTCGATATGCAATGTTTGAACTTTGTAAGAACCTATGCAGTATTATAATGGAAAAATGGAAATTATATGATCTTACATGGTTGGTCGTTGTACGTTGAATTTACCAAAGGATTCGTCTAAATAATTATAAAACCGAGGTCTCGTCTTTAGTTAGATGACGAGATAAACAATATATGTTTGTTAACCAACCAAACCGTGTAGGAATTCAACATGAAAGACAATTCCAAGTTTTCAATGGTGCCTACAAATGGTCAATTCAACAATTCGTTATTGTCTACCGGTTGTCATGATATATACTGCCATAAACATAATCTTCACACCCTGATTTGTCGACACTATGCAAATGTGCATATAATACTTTTAACATCCAATCCGGTCCGATCGTCCAAGAGAGTGTACTGTCTCTTGAGGGGGTTAAACCCCTTGTCCACAATTTTTAGTTATGTTACGTTCGAAATTAATGTCCATTTGTAAAGCACAGAAGCTTTGACGTTTTTGGCAATCAATGCAATCGCATTCTCTCGGAACCTCCAATTTACCAATTTACGACAGTGGTCCGTCGGATTTTGTTTTAATTTTGAACTTGTGATTGTTTCCAGTGTTTACACATTTTACACTTCGATGGTTCAGTGCAAGCCTATAGTAAGTGCTTCACATTTGTGAAGCACTAACTATAGTCTTGCATTCGACTTGTCCGATGAACACTGGGATTGCTTCCTTGTGAAAACTAGAGCCGGTTCGCGGGTGTCAAAGGGCGCGAATTCAAACGTAAACGGTAACGAAAAGATACTAACATCATTACTTCCTCGGATTGCACATCGCTTTGCGTGAACGCGCAATGATGATGGTGTCTAGACTGACATAAATGAGAAAATCCCCTGAGCAAATCGCCGAAATGACGAAGGGCAAAACGCAGCAGCTTGGACGTTCAACAACTTGCAACATCATAAGCCAAACTGAATGTTAATACGTCTTGGATTTTAAGTGTCCCGATTTCGAGACCGGCTTGACAAATATGAGTTCCAGTGTCAACAGAAATCAATGAAGCATGGTTCATTTATCCCTCATGCATTGCTTTAGTTTAAACTTATTTATTTTACATATATGTTGACGGAAGCTTAAAGCTTATTGAATTTACTCTCAATGACTGCTGGCTTGATTTAAGACCAGTACTCGCGCCGAATTTTAGGCTAGTCGCAGGAATTTTCACCTCACCTCATGGATCGAACCCGGAACTTGGTACAACAGGCTGACGTTTTACGACTGCACCGCATCGTTGAAACAACTTTAGTATGGAAAGATCGAATAAACGAAAATCTTCTGTGGTAGTTAGGCTTTAGACACAATTGTCATTTAACTTGCCTACTACAACAAAATATATACAGTATAATTGAATTAAGCTGTTGAGTGTTTTATGTTTGTTTTTTTAAGTGATAGCTGTGCATCTATCTCTTCCCTTATTCTACGAATGGTTGAACTCAAATGGAGTACCTATCAAGGATCATGGATTTGTTCAAACTCACCATTGTGATCTCATTTTATGGAATAAATCACTGCCACCACAAAGGTCACATGACCATCTGCTTAAAAACAAAAATTGCGTTTTAAAGATGGCGGCGACACCCGAAAGAAATCATCCGTTTGTACTACATTTGTAAAAAAAAAAAAGAACTATTTTCAATTTAACTGGTCGGAATTCAACACGAGAAGACATTGTTACTAAATTAATTACGTTATCTGATAAAAAGCATCATTTGAATGTCATCCAAATCTGGATTAAAATCTTGTGGTGACAGTGATTGATGCAGCGTAGCAAAGGGGGGTTACTGTGATGAGTTTCTGATATGTTAACTATAGCCATTATAGATCTGTGTTTAACTGACAAAATGCTGAATAGTTTGTTTTAACACAATGTTGTATATTCATTCGTTTGTAGTAATAGACTTTGCCTGCATGACATACATATCGTATATAGCTGTACCGCACTTCACATATCACTTGCTAGTAATCATTAGATTAAAAAACACTGCTTCGTGTTGTTCTCCTGTATTACTTAAATCCGTACATTCGTACGTATGTGAACAACCCACACAAACCACACAGCGATGTTACAACACACAATACAACAAAGCAAACAATCTGCACTGCAGCGTATCAGTTTCTTCTGAAAACACAAACCCTCGATTCCCGCTGGAATCCCATATCAGACAGGGCTAATGGAATATAATATATCACCAGACGTCGAAATAACAGCCGTGGGTATGACAACATAATCGAGTGCGGGCAATTATCAATTCCCATTCTTGTGACAAACCCAGCCAGAATTTGAGTCGGATGGATACATGGAATCGAATTGGTTTACGATATCGTTTATAATTAGCGATACAGTGCTGAACATGGTATGGCCAGTATGTGAAATATACTCGAGACGCCTTAACCCATTACCAAACAGTAACGGCATTTGACTACTTTTTGCAGACGACTCTGGAGAATATTGTAGGAAAAGGAGAAATTGCCCTTAACGAGCAATTTCTCCTTTTCTCACAATGTTTTCTGCCCTATCAGATTATTATTATTCAATTTTATCACATTTTGAAATGTCGTCTGCAAACTCTTTCAATTTGGGATAGTCGAAAATTTGGCGTTTGGTAAAGGGTTAAAGGTACTAACTCATAGATTTGTGGTATGAGAGTTATGAACGTTAAAGATTTGATATTGGCAATCATTGCCATAAACCAAAGACCATTTTCAATTTCTAAGCTTCTAAGTTGCTGAAATCCCGTTTTTTCGTTAAATAATGTGAAGTGAGTCTTCGCGCCTATGAGCAAGCAGATTTAAAAATAGACACAGGAATTTCGTCTCGAGTGCCTTACTGACGTCACGTGACAAAAACGATTAGATGTCTCCAAAGACCCACGTGACGATGGTATCTTAAACAAAGTACCTCGCATTCTAAGTCTAACTCGTTGTTTACGAAATGAACCCGTTTGAACGGTTTGCACTATCTACAAAACAAAGGATATATACCTTTTCTGTGGAACCGTGTCAATAATCTAGTTTTATGTTTCTTTACAAAACTAAGTCGTCATTAAATCGGTAGAAGAAAATATATTTTAAAAAAAGTTAAAATCCAAATCTGTGATATAGTCTTCTTAAAGCTGCTTGTTTGGACATGAAAAAATGTGTGAGTCAGAATAAAATGCCGTTAAACAATATAGTTTTAGTATTGTGGTGTAGTATTTATTTAAGAATACATTTTTCTGAGCGCACAACTCTGTCAGAAAATGTCAATAAATCAAATAATGTACCGGCGGTATTCAGTGGATCTGAACACCGTTGCGATGCTTTTGATCTGAATGCATCTCTATTCATTGTATACAGGGTTTGTGTACTTAAACACAAACACAGTTTACTTCCAATGGCTTTTCTTAAGAGCGCCTCATACAACAATGGACACAGTTTTAACGAAATGAAATGTTAACACCCAATTTTTCTCCCATCGGTGACCAAGTAACTGACATATAAGAGTGTTTAATTATCAACGCAGTACTTCAGTAATCTTATTTCTTTATTAAGTGACAAATTCAGCGATAGCATGAGTAGGATAGTGGGATAGAAACAAATCACGGACACGAATGGCTTTACGATTCAGATGTGGTACTGGCCAGATATCTGTCCGGAAATCATTGTAGGGAAAAGGAGTTTTTTAGTTCTGCATTTTGTATGATGCATCGGCCCATATAATCAAAAAGGTTGTATTTTTGTCTGATTTTGAAAAAAAATAGTCCCCTCTTAACAACCAGATGGTGAGCCTTTGTAAGAAACAAGAAAGTATTATTCAAAATTGCCAATGTACTATAAGGGGTTGTTTATTCATTTAGTAGATAGATCGATCAAAAATAGTAATTAAAACTTAAAATATATTTATTAACACAAACGTGAATAATTCAAATGAGATATATACATTGCTTGACGAACGAAAAGTAATTATGATCCATTGATGAATCAACAAATTTATCATTAAATGGACCAACCAACCAGTTAATCAATCAATCAATCAATCAATCAATCAATCAATCAATCAATCAATCAATCAATCAATCAATCAATCAATCAATCAATATATCAATCAACTTTCCAATTAACGCATACACTCATCAACCAATTAATCAAAACAATATATCGACCAACGGATCAATCAATCAAAAAACGAATCGACCAGGCAAACAATCGATCGGGTAATTGCAGTACGCACAGATATAGCGAATCTCTGTTTATAACTGTAGCATGCCTCACATATAAGGTTACCAAAGTAATTTCAATATGATAAATGGGAGAAGGAAACGGGAGAACCGATCGAAACCTTGCGGATGGAATATGTTCCCTTAAATCACTCCCCCTGTGCGTGAAACTGAAGTGTTTATGATTTCCTTTCTGGAATTGATGGACTTGGTGTCCATGGCGCGTATACTAATTTGATGGACAAGAAACCACGTTTAGGTATCTGCGTGAAATGTTGACCCGGATCAGCCTGCGCGTTGCAGACATTGAAGACGAGTACCATTCTGTTTTGTAATGTCCATAGTATTTTCCTATAAGAAAGCGATATATGAATGAGTTTTATTATAAAAGACCAATCATGTTTTAATTCATATAACTATTAAAATCATGCGATAAAAACTTGGCAACATATCTTGAATTTGCTTTTAAATATCTTTTTTTACTTTTTGACACATAACATGACCTAATTATGTAAGTAGTTCGCCACATTGAAATAGAATTAATGATTCCAAATTAAATTATTTAATCATTTAAAATGTATGTTATTGTAGTTTGATTATTGACCGGTATATATTGTATGTTTGTATGTTTTGTATTGTAAAACACATATGTGGTGGTCAAATAAAAGATATATATCTAGCTATTGCAGAGGCTGATCCGAGTCAACGTTTCCCGCCTTCGGAGAACATATTTGCAATAAAAGATTTGGAGTTTTGTGTAATCGGGGGTTCAGTGCAAAACTATAGTAAGTCCTTCACATACGTGAATCACTTACTATAGTTTTCCACTGAACCCTCGTGTTATGATTGTCCAAGATCAGCCTAGTGGTGTTCAACATCTGAGCTGGAGCTCTGTCGGATATACATTATTCAAAGGCATATGAAAGGATTTGAGTCCAAATAATTACTGAAAGAATATATAAGTTCTTGTATTATGTTCATTAAAGTCATGAAAATAAAATTATGAATACATTGAGACCCTATTTACTAGACTTCGTAAATATTAGTCAGTTTGTGTTTGAAATATAGATGTCGTCAATTCAATCTGCTTGTTTACATGTTTAAAAGAATGAATTTTGATTGGTCGGTTTAAAAATGTGTGTATCACGTGGCCAGGTCAGAGGTGAAATATCAGGCAATCCGAATTATTAAACTGACTCGGGGATTTTTCATTGTTCACGTTTTTGTGCTGATGGTTTTCTTAAATGATAACTATTTGAATCTGACCAGAACTTTACAAAAAAGTAAAGTTTGATATAGCATTCATCACCTTTCATGAGCCTTTGGGGTGAACAGTATCAAGCCACTGCAATGTAAATGTTCTTTCTGATGTGATTTGTTCGTCGCTCGGTACTGACCAATCCTCGGAAGCATTTCACTCCATCAGAGACCAGTTCTTTAAATAGGGGTTTTACATCGCGTAAACAATATTTCGGTCGTGTTGTGATTCAAGGTTCATAATGGTGGAAAAAGCATCATCCACCCATAAGAGCTGATCAAGCCGGTAAAACCATCGGCGTTTCATAAGTCAGATGGAAGACTTCCTCTCTTGAGAATTCACATGCCTTCAACGGTCTTTGAACACACACGGAGAGGGAAAATTCGTTTGTTTGTTTATGTGGTGTTCTACATTGCGTCAACATTAGTTAAGATATGTTGCGATGCCCGACTCTTGATGGCTTGGGAAGACCCCATACTCAAGTACATGTACTCTAATAAGGGCTGTTTAAGTCGGATAGAACCATCGACATTCCGTAAATCAGTCGGGAGATTACCTCTCATGAAAATCCAAATGCTGTCATCGGGATTTGAACTAGATTGACGCTGGCTGTCCTGTTGTACCAGATACAATTCTAACATAGATGCATGGCTTAGAACGAAAAGGTGCGTATTTTGCGGTTTAATCCCGTGTGATTCAAAGAAACATCGCCTGAATTCCTTCAGAAGTATTACATTATAAGCTATCGATCTTTTACTAAGCAAAAGCTTATTCGTTCATGACATGAAGGTCTTTACTTTGCAACTGCATGTACGCATCTTGGTCAATCTATACATAAAGAAAATACATTTCACATGAACAGCGACGATGTTTTCGAACTAAGCCTCTCATAAAGAGGCGTCTTGCACGCGATTTTCCTTTGAAGTTGCATATCAGTCCTTCTGGTCGTTAATTAAGAACAGAAAAGGCTACATTTACCGCAGATAAACGGTTTAAATGTGCCCAAAGGAAGGGTTATTGGCTTTAAGGTTGTTCGCCCGTATTTACGAGGGGGGGTTGAATTGTGGTTGACTTTCCTAGAAAAGCATTGTTAACGTAATGTAATGTATCGAGAATTTAGCGCGTAAAGCTATTTAACTCATTACAAAGCCATAACGACAGTTAACCATTCTATTACAGACGACTCCGGGAAACATTTTGGGAAAAGGAAAAATTGCTCGTAACGAGCAATTTTTTTTTTCCACAATGTTTTCTTCCCAATCAGAATGTTATTTTTTCAATTTCATCACATTTTGAGATGTCGTCTGCAAACTCTTTCAATTTGAGATAGTCGAAATTTTGGCGTTTGGTAAAGGGTTAACTCTGAGGACCATGCTTTGCAAACCCAAGTGTTTCTTACAATGGGTTTTTGACATCAAAGTTATTCGCCTGGAATTGATACTCCGGCTGAATCGCGGAATCTTTTCTTAGAATAGTCTGAGGTCTTGTAAATTGACAGAAAAATGATGACCCTTTTTGTCAAACGTAATTCAATTAAGGTATTTATTTTTTCTTGATAGGTTATAACCGTTTATTTTGGAAAAATGATCATTTTGAGATAAGGTTAAGATCTCGTGCATTAAGCCCAGTGCTTTCAATCTGATTTCATTTGTATTTCGCTTCTCTTTCCTGATTTAAACCAACTAAATAACTATAAACATATTAACCTTATTGCATTTGCATCATTTTACATCAAAATAGATTCAGATATATAGAAGAAATATTTCCCGGAAGTCTTAGTATTTCAAACGAGGTCTCTGTTTGCCACGTGAGATTGTAAAAAATATAAGCAGACAAACAGTATGTTTAGTTAATCAAAATAGTGCTGGAACCGACTTCATGCTTATGCAAACAGGTTAGATCCAGGCCAGGCGCCAAGTAAATTGGCGACTGGTCTGTGGCCTAACCTGTTTGCTACTCTGAGTACCTTTCCTTGTCAAAATTAGACAATTATTTAAGGTTTTGGAAAGCAGACGACACATAAATCTATTTTTAGAAAATTACCCAGCATTCTAAGGGTTAATGCCTGAAACACACGTACATTGGTGGACCCCAACCTGGTCGTTGCGTGCTAATTCCGTAATGGTCGGAATAAAGTACCGGCCACCACTTTCGGGGTCCCCATAAATGAGCGCCATTATGGGAATAATTGTCTGATAGGGGTTTATGGCACGATAATTCTGGCTGTATTCAGCATTTATCCTCTCTCTTTTGGAGAGGAAGCACTTAAGGACGCGATGTCTGATACACAAAAACAAAAGGAGCTAAAGACGGAGATTTCTAAGGGATAACACGAAAGGTCATTTAAACTCCTCATAGTGATCTCCCTTTACGGGGTTGATCATTTCCACCATTTTTCTACGCAGCGATCTCCCTTTTTTGATATAGTACTGAACTGCAGTGTAGCAAATGGAAGTAATCCTGTGCGTTTACACTTCCACCACAAACGTCAAATGACCATCTGCTTAGAAACGACAATTGGATTAAAGATGACGACAACACACACTTAAATTTTCCATTTATGCTTTATTTGTAAAGAAAACTAAATATTTTTTAATTAAACTGGTCAGAAATTAAAACAAGAAGACATGTTTAACAAAAAACTAAAATATACGGTCAAAACTTGAAAAAAAAAATCGTTTAAATTTCATTTTAATCTGGATGAAGATATTGTGATGGCAGTGATCGATGCTACGTACCAAGGGGAGAGGTGTTTGAGAGACATTGTCAACTAATATGGGGTGATAACATGTTTTTTGTAGCAATTTGATTGATAAGCTTCTAAATTGTTGTTTCCTTACTTTCAACTCGGGAATGACAATTCTTTCGAAACTATAACATAATTTTAGTTCTAGTTTTGAACCACCTTGAGCAAGAAAACTAAGAAATCTATGTTACGTACGGAATATTTCTTCTTTTCATGTTTTTTATCTATATGTCACAACGATAGCCTTTGAACAATGAAATCGTTTCCTCTGTTAGGTGTATAGTCCTTACTAATACATTGACATTTTACTGGTGCTTTTCACGTCAAGCGGCTAATTCCAGCAGTGGACCGTTATTCGAAGTACAATTTAATTTTCTTTTCCAGACGATGGGGACATAAAAGTGTCGCGCTCTATACCATTACACACCACGTGATGTGATTAGTTATCAGCATGCACTGCATAATAGTCCAGTCATCCTATGAAAAAAATGGACTCAACCGTCAACTAATTGCAACAGAAACGAAATCTCTTTTAAAGTTATCATGAATGTATAAGAGATGACAGAAAAAAAGTCCTCCAAAATCCCTTCAGGGGAAATTGGTTAAAAACTCGTTTTATTATTGCTACTTTCAGGCCTTTTGGAAAAAATCGCATATTTGTATATATCTACCAAAATGGAACAAAACCCCAACAATTCACACAAAAATGATGTTTTGATAAGCGGTATACTCTATCTACATGTTTATTTATCATTCACATCAGTTTGCCTGCTAAAATTGATTTATTCCTATAAATATTGTAAATTGAAAGGGGTCAACTTACCCCACCCACCCATTAAAACTAAAGATTTTTTTTTTCATGTCAATGCATTCCTATATGCTACAATTCGATATTATCTGGCAAATCTTGTTCTCTAAAACTTAAATCAAAGACAAAACACACCTTTTTGTATAAGATAACTTATATATAAAGACAATCACTTAAATAAGGTACCGAAATCCATATATGCCTATATAAGAAAAACGAAATATATGACACAAGCAATACAATATTCATGTGGTATTTTTTGACGTTTTGCATTTGTTTTGTGAACTTAAAAAACAATAAATGAAATAAAGGAAGAAACATAGTGGGAAAAGCAGCAAAAGTAGTACTATTCTATTGCCCCTTTCTCACTATGTGCCAGCCTTTTAAAATTAAGTGTACACTCATTGAATTACACATGGAGTATACTAAGCGTTAAAAATAAGGGGACGCCTAAATTCAATATTGAGGTATCTTTAATTTCGTTTAAAACACAGACCAGATATTCAATCATATTCAATATCAAAATCAAGATCGGGTATGACCTCCACATGCAGAAATACATGCACGACATCGTGGGTTGGGGGGGGGGTCATTTCTCCTTAAGTGCTGCACCAAATTCCTGAAGATTGGCTGGTATGGGGCGACGTGCGCGGACTCTCTTACCAACAACATCCAATACAGGCTCAATGGGAGAGAGGTCGGATTATTTCGGAGATCACTGGATTGTCAAGATGCCCTGTTTCCTGACGAAGTCAACCGCAACACGAGCCTTGTGGGGTCAGAAATTTTTATCCTGGAAGACTAAGTTTTGACCAATTCTATGTGCAAATGGGACAACAACAGGACGGGAAATTTCATCAATGTGTCCATTCAGGTTTCCAGGAATAAGAACAAGTTATATTCTCCTACCGTAATAAACACCACCCAGACAATGATGCTCCCCCGCCAAAAGAAATCATGCTCCAAGATAGTGGTGCATTTGTATCTCTCCCCACGCCGATGCTATCAGAATCGCAGACAGAACCCCGACTCATCCGAAAAGACCACATGACACCACCTACGTATAGGCCAACCTTAATGTTGCTAGCACAACCGTAAACGATATCTGTTCAGCCTTGACATGATGACACCATGAAAAGGATGCCTTGTCCCAGATTTACTGTACTGCTAGAAACTCGAAGTCCTGTCACGGTATGGATCCCCTGCTTTGGTAATGGTGCGGTTACGAAACAGTTGCGCATAGCAACAATCCATAAAAGGCGATCTTGCTGGAATGTTGTTTTCCTAAGGTGCCCATGCCCCCTCCTAATTTGAACATCACCAGTCTGGTGGTGTAAAGCTGCAGGTCGTGCAATAACACGTTTTGACTTCCCAATAAACCTGGCAATATGGTTCTAGGATTCACCAGCTTGCAACATGCCTATGCATTGCCATTTCTGAGCTTCTGAGATACTGCCATGATGGCATATTGCATTGATATGAGACTTGATTTTGTTTCATTTTTATCGTATCTAAGAAATCACGTGAGTGCACAGGCAATACAAGTAATGAATACATGTTACAACACTTTATTGAATATGTTCGATTACACGGTGTCATGAGTTTGGGTTTACGGATTATGAAGAGGCAAATTCTCCCTATCCTATCTAGAAAATAGTTAACAGTAATAGGGTTCCCTTATTTTTGCATCTTAATATATTTACAGACTCCCCTTTTCCATTTTGTATCGTTCTTGCACAATTTCTGCATTAGCGAAGATTGCTCCCCGACATTCCCCACACCCTCAGGAACGGTCAAGAAGGTATGTCTACAAGAACAAGGTTTTCGGTCACACTTTGTTTTACATGAGCATTTTAATTAAAGGCAATTAGCAGTATTTGATAAGAACTGCTATTTTTGGAAGTGAACAAACTTCCTCGAGTAAAACCACCTTTTTGGTACCTACCCCTTCACTGCATTCCTTTTGTACACAATCATTTCGAGAAGTACAATTTGAACATCCATCAAATACAAATATTGCAGGTTTGCTAATGACATCACCAGAATATGTTCTACGTATATCCAACAAATGCTCCTCCATATTTCGAAGGCAAACGTAAGAACAAAGGGGTGCCCTATCGTCGTGTACATATTCAACTGACTCATCTAGCTATTTATTGACACTACAGCCAACCTGCGCTTATATTTTATTTATCGAAGAAGGTTTGTCAGCTAGTTTCAATAACCCAGAAGACCCATATTGTGATGGCGGGAAACTACACAGCTCTTTCTTAAATATATCTCCTTCATTGTCATGCAATATATCAACCGGAGCTGTTAAACGCAAATGTGGACCAGTTTGAGCTGCTTCTCCAATTTCTCTTAACGTTAATTGAGAGTTTGGGGTTACTGACTGGCAATAACCTATAAAACTGTATTCTGAATCGTATTTATAAACCATGTTGTTAATATTCAATTGGCCTTCTTACTTTGCATAGTCGACAATTAGACAATATATACTCGTCGACCTGACACAATGTTATCAAGTGTACAGTCCGCAACGTGGATGTCTATGTTTAGGTTGTCCGTTTGATCTTTTTCCTCCCTCGAATGACTGGTTTCTACATGCTGATCACTTGTATATTTCTGCATTGCATTATTGTAGTATGTACATACAGGAATTAACGAAAACAATTGGTTTCTCTGTGATTCTTTCAAACCATAACCACATTTTATACTTCCTATTGTCTTAGAACTTCTAATAAGGACCTGCTCAAAAACTTGATCCGTTAAAACTATTACCGATGCGAGATCGGTTTGACAAACTAGATGGTTTCCTTCATATAAGTGAAGAAATCTGGACTCTGTAGGTAATGTTTGGCTTTAGTTTGAAGATAACATAGGAAGATAACAGAGCTCTAGACGGGGGCTACATTTCTCTGATGGCTTGAATTTACAGTTCTCAGCAATACAATCATTTGGCTTTAATAAGCGTGTGTAATAGGTCAGCCATTGTTTATATATGAAACACGACTTGGAAATGCGATTTGACAAACAAAGAGCTTCTTTTCAAGTTTGTCCTACATCTTTTGAAAACAACTTCACCACAAACTTCTACAACTGGTTTTTCTTCTTACATAAGGGCTTCATAAATATTAACTAACGTTTTATCGTTTCATTGGGTTCAACCTCGCTAAAGGTTTCAGTATTTGTCTTTGGTTTGGAAGTCCAGGTCATGCTTTCAACTTCATGTATTGTGACTTCCTCTCAAAGCAATGCAGTATTAAAAATTTATTCAGTAGGAAATGGCCTCAAGTTGTTCTGGAAATAACCGTGTCATTGAACATGTGAATCACCACATTTTGAGAAATTCTGATAGTCTTGTTCTTCCATTTATTGTCCAATACAACGGAAGAAGCTCAAAATGGTATGGAATCCACAATGTTAATGTGACCTTCTTGCACTCTTGATAGTACTATCCATTTTTACCTGCAAATGGAAAATAGATAAAAAGGCATTTATCATCACTTAATTGTGCGTTGATTTTGTCTGCAGCATTTTTAATAGTGGTATTATTCTGTTAACATCACTGCAAATGAAAATATTAACTTAAACACAACCACACTTGCTTTATCCTACTTTTGATTGAAGGTTATACTTTAGCATAATTCACCTTAATTTTCATAGTTCATACAACATAATTATGTATAAATGATAAATAATGATTAAAAACGTTATAAGAAGAAAAATGTGACTATAATGATATCTTTATCATACAATAGGTTATAGTAATAAATGCACCTTCAGAGTAAATTACAATCGCCACCAGATATTTGCCGATGATTTTTATCTCATCCACATTTGCTCTTCATCTTTAACCTTCAATTCGATCTATTTTGCCAAAGATTAATAAACTAAGCAAATGCAAAAATTAATTAAACAAATCATAAATAGATTTATTTCATTATTTGCAAAAAATACTTTAAGAATTGAATGATTTTAACATATGAACATGATCGATTTAATTGAGTGAGTAAGAGAAACTTATGTTTTCGTCAAATCATTATTTACAATGGCACTAATGGGCCACCGTAGTTTAGAAAAAAGAACAGCTATTCCGAGGTAAATATTTTATATTTATTTTATATATCTTTCATTGTAAGGTGCACTTTTGTCATTTTATTCATGTTTAAAGATATATTTGAGTGTGAATGGTCATAAAATCGATGTTTTGGGCGAAATTAAACAAAACAAACACGTTTTGAATTACCCACGAAAACTCATTACAAAGCATTCTGCAGGCTATTTCAAAAACAATTTTTCATCTAAAATGTAATCATGTACATACAATTATGGTTTTTATCAGAAAGGGGCATATATAAATGATAATAAGCTCAACTTACCCTTTCATGTGACTCTCAACAGCAAGTTGACCTCGAAATTTACCAATGACAGTTCACGCTATGTACTTTTCTATGGTGGTACCTTCGAACCATGCAAAAACTCGCACTTTTCAAAAAGTTTAAATGCATTTTTCAGTATTTTCCCCTGGTGGGATTTCTGAGGACTTTTTATATGTTATAAAGGAAGTGTGCAGCTATCATAAAATCACAAATTTGTTTCTGTTGCAATTAGTTGTGGGTTGACTTACAGATTGACTGGACTATAATTCTTTTTACCTTTTCTGGTTTCAATCGTATCTACTCGGCAATCCCCGTAACAAGTCGGTAGATATACCTCGTAGGCAGTACATGAATACACCAGAAATCCTGGGGTAATTCGCCTTATTTCCGGCGGATAACGCAAAATGCACACAGGCACTAAATATGTATTTAAATACACACGAATTAGTTATATATCACAATTGAATGTTTTTTTTTACCCTTTTCATTAAAGTTGATCATATGAACACATCTTTATTTCATATTTTGTCAATCAGCTCTTTCCGGCAATCCCCGGCTTGTGACGGGGATTGCCGCGTTGATATGATTGGCCCTTCGTTGCTGACCTGCTCAATCGGAACTACTCGGGTATTTCCGTGAGCTGTGAAATACACCTCGGATATAAGTGTAGGGTTACAATCTTTCGGGTAAATCGGCATCCGCCAATGAACACCTTTTCTAAGCGTGCATGTTAAGTAGTTCAATGTGTATGGAAGTGTTGGACATCCTTTTTAATCACTTTTGATCAGTAACTCATACCAAATGGCGAACTTGTTGTTGTTACATGTATACTTGTTTCTTCAATCAAATTTAACGACTTTTTGGATTTTACATTCAAAATCTATTTTTAGAAACGAAAGAAAGTGACGTCATTCTCGCGGGAAACAATATGGCGTCATCCCTATTATTTCAGAGGTGTTTTCTATTGGATAAACCCGATGTGTTCAGATTGTGACCTGCTTTCAAAAATGGCTCTCCATTACCTCCGAGGTTATTTTAAGAAATGGCCGAGATGTTCCGAATGTTCTGGTTTTAGAACACTATTCTCAATAATGCTCTCAGTTTCATTTATTAGGTAGTTAGAAAGCAGTTTGACTGCAAGTATATTATGTATAGTTTAAACGTTTATGTTGATTATAAATCGATTGTGGTGGAAACTTGAAGCTTGTTTAATTCACTCTCGATGAATGCTTCCTGGATACTCAATCAGTACTCGCGCCGATTTGAGGGCTAGACACAGCAATTTTCACCTTGCCCAACGGGGATCGAACCTTGGACCCTCGGTACAAGAGACATACGCTCTACTTCTGTTCGACTGTCGCACTTTTTGAAAGGGTTAAATAAGTCTTCGAACAACACATGATTAGAATTTAGGGCTAATTTCCTCCCATTAGGAGAGTTATGGTGTGTTTCTGTACAGTATTGGTGCTGGCATTAATTCGTTTATTCGGAGTAAACTAACCACAAGGAAGATATCTCTTTTATATCCTTTCTCAGAGAATCTCCTCTGAATCAATGAGCCTTGAATACGTTAATCGGCGAGTTGTGGTAACCATGGCCGATGAGTTTGGGTCGTTCATTGATGATATGTACTATGCCGAGGGTTCAATGCAAGACTATAGTAAACGTGAAGCACTTACTATAGTATTGCATTGAATCATCGATCTATTCATCAGAGACGGGCTCGAATCGCAGCCTTCTTAGGTTTGGGTTCATGTAAATGTCTTAACCCTTTCACAAACAACAATTTTTCGACTGTCCTGAATTGAAAAAGTTTGCAGAGGACATTTCAAAAAAATGTGATGAAATTGGGAAATAATCTTCTGGTAGGCCAGAAAACATTGTGTCACGAGCAATTTCTCGTTTTCCCTCAATGTTTTCTAAAGTCGTCTGCAACGAAGTGGTCAAATGGCGTTATTGTTTGGGAAAGGGTTAAAAGAATTCACTTCGGAATATTAATGCTTCTACATTTTGTTTTCGTTGAGCCCATTTTCGCAGTCGAGTATTCAGCGTCTCCATTGGTCTAATTTTAATCTCGAGAATAACCTGTCAAAATACTGACGAAGCGTTGTAAAATTATCAGTTATAAAATACAGGCCTTCTCTGAATCTCTATATCTAATATGATTAGAAAGAGAGCGGTTTGATTCAGCCTGGCTCTACAAACGACGGATTGTTTTTAGCTTCATCAAGCTCATCGCAATGTTCTTCTTTGAAATGAAGAGAAAAATCAAAATGTGTTGATTCTGTTTGTCGGAACATCATAAAATCCAATGAAAAATACATTAAGACAGCGTCTTTGATATGGCAATAATGTCTGTTATACAAAATCTTTTTTGTGCTTCAGGAAGATTCATGGTAGGTGCTTTAAACGCGAGCGTTTATTACCAAACGAACAGGCATTTATGCCTATTCAACAAAATTACAAATTAAAACATACGTATAGAGCTTCCAATCCGATAACTGATTGTTTTTCTTAAATGAATGCATTAATCTGACGATGAAAGACGAATGGATCATTAGGCAATGACTAATTTACCGTCGCCAAGAACATCAGCCAGTCTTCGGTCCAAACACAGGACACAATCTTTCATATTGGACTTAAAGCTGCTGGTTCACAGATGTGTGGAATTTTAAAAGTCAAAACTTAACTTATTTGAGTCTGTACAACAGCTGAACTGTTGTATGACATGTACTAGGGAACATCCATTGGAAGCAAATCAATTTCATATCTATGTTTTAGAGCCTGTATTCAGTAAATGCAAATGTAATTAGATCCAAAGGCGTTGCGACATTTTTCAGACCAATGCCTCTGTACTTGAATAAACATGTCTATGTCTATGTCTTTATAGACTGTACACACTTAGATACGTTCACTATTCCTGAATAAATTACGCTTTAAATTACTTTTTTTTTAGTTTTATATGATATTACAAAAACAAAACTGCATTGCTTCTAAGATAATTATATTAAGACCTTAAAATGTTCTTATGTGTGTAAAACTTAAATGGGGGCTACACATATATGTAAACTCTACACATCGAGTTTCTATAGATTATCTCGATATGAAGAATAAGTCAGATTCGACCACCAATCTTACATCATTCAATCTTATCTCACATACATTTCCACTGAAGTCCACTGTATTTCTCACAAACAATCTAACCGTTTACACTTTTTGACCGATCTGCTGCAAATTATTTATGTCATTTCTAAGTAGTACGCCTCATTGACGCATTTATTGCAGAAACTACAATGGACAAGTACAAATTACCCCTACTGGCATACAAGCCGACTGTCTCATACGGTATTCTTATGACCACATCCAAATTGAAAGTAACAGCACACGACAAAAACAAGATTTTAGGTTTAGACCGTTGTAACAAAAAGATACATTGCCCACTAAGAGGTAAAAGATCTGACACCCAACCGTTAGCTGGTTTTCATCAACATAAATCGTCTTGGCAGATATATACGTCAACGTTTGTGTTTTATTACACCGATGGCTACTGTTTATGGGTCTCATCGATTCATCGAATCTCTTTACCTCGCAATTGAAGAGTACTCATGGAAATATTCGACATAGAGAGAGTTCGACGTATGGATGTCTGGAACTAACAGTTCGGGCATGATCCTATTTAATTATGAGCAATAATAACTAGCTAACGATATTTCACTAGTCGAATTCAAGTAAGTTACTTTAATTCTATAAGGGATTGACGTTGCGTCAAAATAATTTCAGATATGTTGCGAAACCAGGTTCATATTGATAGAGGAAGACCAAAAATTTGACATTGCCTATCAGGACAGGCTAAGCAGTATAGGTATATCTTTATTCCGTAAGTCAACAAAATCATCTTAAATTAGTGCTTTAGGTAGAATACCCATAATCCACCATTTTGAAACTCATTCTATCGTCGGATTACTTCTGTCGTTTTCGGTATACTCCGATCAGGGTCGGAACTATTCGACTTGCACCGAATAGTTGAATCATGACCCCGAACGAAGTTAACCGAGAAATACCGAAGTAATTCGATGACAGAATGAGTTCAAAATGGCGGATTATTGATATTCTACCTTAACGAGAAAGACTGTTAGAAAGTCTGGCGTCTTCAATTAACAGCATCGTTTGACACCTGACAGACGAACAAAACATGACACACGAAACGCTTTCATCTCAAATGGCTGCAAGCGTCTAAGGATCGCAGATGTTAAAGGCTTGCTGATGGCTTGGTGCAAAAGTATTTTTACTCATTCGCAGGAGTCAGAAAGTTACGATATTATTGAACTTAGCCACTGAAACGATGTCCAGATATGGGGAAAATTGATAAAGTGTCGGGCTAAGCTGTCTGGGCCTTACAACACACGCTAATTTACAGTCAATGCAATCAATTCATAACCACTTAAAATCAACACCCATCTATCATGGTCAGACAGGCGCTTACGTAGTTGCTTATGTTGTCATCGTTTTCAGACAAACGCTTTAATAAATACGGAAAATGGCTAACTGTATAGGTTTGTGTAGTCCGAATGATTCAGACGTGGATATTTCAACACAGCTACAGCTTGGATTTTACGAGTTAAGGTTTGTGTAACAACTGCCGAGTCAAGTACTTTGGTAGGAAGTGCTTTATTTGGACTCTATAATTATTCAATCATTCGTGCCTTAACACAACAAAAGTTTTTTTTTCAACATGGGGTTTAATGCCCTTTACAAATTTGTCTTAAGTTTTATACCTTTTACTTGGTGATCTATCAGTACAAGATTAAAGATAATAGATCATTGGTCCATTCAATCCCTGAAAAGGTTTCGCGGGGTCGAAGAAGTACGGGTCAGGGATTTGAGACCTGGTGGTAGCGGCAAATATTTGAACTATGAAATTCGTTTGGCCTAGACACTAGCCATGTACTGGTAGACTAGCCAGGAAGTCGAATGAAATTTAAAAAAAATAAATAAACGGTGTTTGAAACTATCGAAATTAAAGCAAAGCAGTCATATACTTACATGAAATACATTTATCTCACAGAGACTCGTCGTTAAAAGGTATCCTAAGGTCCAAGGTAAAACGAAATCATCTGGAGGAATAGATTTTTTCCAGATCAGTAAGATCGCTTATATCATTGTATATACTAAATCGATGCTATAATTGTGTAGACAAAAATTGCAACCTCTCATGTCTTTATTGTTGTTTGGATGACCATTTTCTGCTATCCGTTCGATTTGCAGACCAGTCATTATCACCCAGTCTTTATGAAAGCTATTTCAGTGGGTTTAGACGTGACGATGTGTAGTTCGTATCAGCAGATTCGTAGGATGTATGGTGGGTTTGTTTGTAACTAGTTTGTTTGCTCGATTTATTCCTTTAACAATCTTCATGATAAAAAAACATGAATTGCTCAACCTTATGGATGTCAGGGCCTACCAATACACTTCGAAAGGGCAGGATCCTGCACTTGTTCACTTTGATGGGAAATTTCTCTTGGGAACAGTTGGTATTTCCAATGTTAGAACAAAAACCTGATAAACCCAGAAACAAGTATTTGCCTAGAACAACTGTTAATCCAAGCTTGTGACCATAAGATATCGATTTGTTCGAATGCTAGGTGTAAACATACTCAGTTGTTTTAAGTGAAAGCATATCCAATGAATAAACTTGGACATTGCAAACCAAAGGTTCGAATCGTTTTTGAGTCAAAACGTCTGGCCTTAGGCTACAGGTCGTTTTTTCAGCTTGAAATGATTATTTAAAGTACATGTATATACTTGAATAATGTTCTCCCCTTCTATTCAAGAAAGCTGGGATAACATATTTGGACCTACGTGGCCCAGTGGCAAGGGATAGGACTTGTGACCCGGGGGATCCTGGATTCAACATTCACCAGCGGCACTGGGGCCTTTCGTGAGAGTGTTCTTAGGCAAGACTAATTAGATCCCTGCCTAGTACTGGTGACCCCCAGAAAACCCGCAAAATAACTAAAATACTGCTGACACAATGTTAAACCCATATTAATAAGCACGAAAAGATCATTCTATTGACTCAAACTACGGTTCTTTATCATATTAAATGATTATTTTAAACATATTTTATTGCCAGAACAATTTACAAAAGATTCATGTACATTCAATCAAGCAAACGGGTAATAAGGCAAAAGGGTTTGGCGACAAGTTCTACCAACTTAGATTCGGCAGGTATTTACATATTGTAAGTATCAAAAATGTTTTCACTTGTACAAATATCAAATGATTAATAATACGCACAACACAAACAGGGTCACATGATCAAGTGCGTGAACCACACTTCTTATAGTCAAGCTTCTCAAGATAATTCATTAGGCTATATCGGCCAAATCAGTTACCCATATCTTCCACACGCCACACCTCATTTGCGGTGATAAATTGGCAGAAATATCATCTTACACGCAATCTACAACACGGAGAATTCCCACTTCCACATCTAAATTCCCGGTTGAGCATATCCACGTAGCCATGTGACCACTGGTCGAATGTCCAGACATTACTTCGGCAATTCCGTAATTGAAATCCGGCGTGCCGGGGTCCGATAAAGTCGAAATGTCACGTGGCGAAGTGATGAATTGTGGGTGATTTATTGGGAACAAATGCGAAGCGCGACGTCTCCAGACACGGTTCTTACGATATCCAAATGGCTTGTTTGAATAATCGAAGTTCGAATGATTTAATGGGTGAACGTTGAATAATTTAAGTTCAAATGATCCAATGTGTGGAAGTTGAATAATCTAAGTTCGAATGATCCAATGCGTGAAAGTTGAATTATCGAAGTTCGAATGATCCAATGCGTGAAAGTTGAATTATCGAAGTTCGAACGATCCAACGTGTGAAAGTTAAATTATCGAAGTTCGAATGATCCAACGTGTAAAAGTTGAATTATCGAAGTTCGAATGATCCAATGTATGAAATTTAAATTATCGAAGTTCGAACTGAAGCTCGAATGATCCAAGGAGGGAAAGCCCTTTTAGATGATTGTTCACAGATGTGAGGAAATTTGAAGTTTTATCTTAATTTTTTTAAAAATGCGTTACATCTTTTCCGTCGTATGCTACCCATTGGAGAATAGACATAAGTGCGTAATTCATTTTTTTAAAAGTCTGTATACAGTGAATTATATTGTACTTTACTCCAAAAACGTTGCCTCGCTTTCGAGGTAACTTGCATATAGACTTATATACTTTGATGAATTGATGCTACCTGAATTCATTTTACTTTTAATACCTATTTTCAATTCTATATCAAACAACAAAACAACAAGTGTTCTGTTTCAAAGACGTTTTATTTCGACTTTCAAATTATCTCATATGTGAACAAGCGCCTTTTACGCAAGAGTTATTTGGATAAGGGGGGCTATATACTAGGTTTTTAACACCGTGTCAAGCTCATTGCAGTTATATGACGAATTTTCTTTGATTTCGAGAGGACTCTACAACTTCTTATCCAGCGATAAATGTACTCCCAAGAAGTATTCCAGTGTCTCAGGATAGGTTTGAACTCGGCACCTCTATGGTGTGAGTCCTGCATAAAGAAAGACGATCAGTCAATGCTGAAACTCGCCGCATACGCAGTTTGAACTGGTTTCAAAATGGCGGGCTTGTTGCCCCACCAGGACGCCAGACGTGTAATTCCCGCTACAACGCTTCCCTCAATTATATACAGACGACTCTTGGCGATCGTGAGTCTGGCCATAATTGACAAGAGAAAAAAACATAAATGTTTCAAATCAAAGTCTAGAGTTTGATAAAAAAAAACCTCAAAAACTTTTGAATAAACTTTTCCAATTGAAGTTTAGACCAAGATGTGTTCAAAATCGGCTCTCCGCAAATAAGAGATGTGAAACCAGGGGCTTTTTACTTAATAGGCAAGACAAACTTTGGTTTTCAACCCGATCCTGAATACTGCATTTTGTGATTTGAATGAGAGACTTTCTGTTTTTGAAATCAACCACAGACGATAAATACTAAGATAAGCACTAAGACCAACAATTTCCCTATACGTATAATGAAGGAAGGGAAGTAACCATCGTGACAAAACGATTTCTCATTCGGTCACGATGAATTCTCAATTCGTCAGCCGGGATAACATTTACAACACGTTTTTAACAAAGGATATGGTTCAAATGGTTAAAACGTACAAATGTATTAAGACCAACATGTTCACCTGTATGAAGGGAAGAAACCAACGAAACAAAACGAAAAAGAAAAAAATCTCATTTTTTCACGATGGATTCTCAATTCGTCTGCCACGATTGCATAAACAATACGTTTTTAACAAAACAAAATGGTTCAAATGTTTAAACGTACAGAAGACCAACATTTTTCCTATATGAAGGAAAGAAACCATCGAAACAAAACGAGAAACATATCATTATGTCGCGATGTATTTTCAATTCGTCTGCTGCGATTGCGTTCACAACAACACGTTTTTAACGAAGGAAACGGTTAAAAATGTAACGAAGACGTAACACCTTGTTAACAGGAAACTGTTGAAAGGAGGCTTTTGGATAAATGTCGGTGAACCATAATAAATACGTAAGTGCAAAAAAGGAAATCCATTCATTGGCATTTCCAATCTTCCTACTTCATTGTAACAGAGACGCGTCCGCCAAACTGATTCCAGTGCGGAACTTCGCCAATTTAACTCTTTATACCAAATGCAGACGATATTTTTTTGTCTTCAAGCAGAAGACTTTAGAAAAGCTTTGTAAGTATGTGAACAACTTTATCGTTCTGCTGTTGTGATATGTGAATAAATTGAAAAATCATTGTGGCAAAAGGAGAAATTGCTTGTGACAAGTAATTTCTCCTTTTACCACAATGTTTTTTTAAAGTCGTCTGCTACAAGACATACAAATATGGCGTTAGGTTTTAATGTGTTTATGGTTGTTGAAGATTAGACGGCGTTTATAGAAGAGATATTGTTCGAAACGAACAAATTATATCAGTTTATCATTAATTCAGTTTTTTTATTATTATTATTATTTCGGCGATTTCTTAGCAACATATTTTGATTGTTTGTGGTTGTTTGACTTGTCGTTACCAATGATCAATTTAAATGCAAAACCTAATCATACAACTCTATATAATATCAAATGAAACAATAGCCATACAAACAAGGAATAAAAGAAAATGAAACAACAATCATGTCATCACGTTTTTAGTTCGTTTTCCAGGCCAATTATTGATGAAGGAAGAAGTTCCAACTTAACTGCTAAGGGATGGCATAGACACTTCGTTAGTCAAGAAAGAGACTACTTCTCTAAGGATGCATGCAGAAGTGCAGATGAGAATCAAACTTCACCAAACAAAAAATCCTAATACTACAAATGTTTGACGACAGTATTACAAAAATGCAATTCAATTTTGGTTGATTCGAATTAAAGCCGTATTCAACTTCATTCCAAAGGCATTATGTGAGTCAAAATACCCAAAATAGTGAAAACATTTCCATATGAAAGCGACCTTCATTGACCAGAAACCAAATAATACAAAAATCAAAATCATAACCAATATTGGCTAAGTCAAGCCGTCGTGTTTAGAATGTATTACCAATGCCCTGTTCGCATGCCATAGTTTAGTTATAAAGTCGATGCCCTTATTGTATACAATAAATCAAAGAACTGCAATTACCATGCAGCAGTTCTTTCCAGCATTATTTGTCCACGGTTGCATTAATCTACTCTGCGTGCATTATGATCCATTTTTGCGTCCCTCTCCCGAGAAAACCCTCTCAAAAACGCTTTGTCGTGAAATGATGAACACAAAGGCGGAGCCTTAGATCGTATAAGTGTAGTTAGTATCTAGGCCCGTTTTACTAAACAGTTTACGCTTAAGATTTGCGTAAGTCTAAAACAACAAGTCCTTTTATTTCAATATTTGGAAAAGTAATATTGCAAAGTAACACATCATTGGAATCGTCTCTCCGAGACGCTTCCAATGACGTGTCACATTGCAATATTGTACTTCTATTGAATATATTATCCATGTTAATCAATTATGACTTACGCAAACATTTTCCGTAAGTTGTTTAGTAAAACGGGCCATAGAAGCGTCTTAAGTATATTTATGTTTTTGTTTATATTGGTATAAAAAGATGTATTTCATTTACATTCATAGAGTATTTAACGACCTTTATTGTAAGATGATATGAGATGTGACTCATACGATCACATGTTGAAGGTGCATTTTTTACAAAGGATTGGGATGTTTCCTCTTTTTCAGCTTTTGACAATTGACCATCATATGCCAAAAAAAATGTTATGTTTTATAAGGTCATCGCGCTCTCGTTCGATTTTAATGTTTCAATCGAAGGATACCATACCTGAGATAATAGGTGATTGGAATATACATGGCTATCTACCTACAATTGTATTTGGCCTATACGACCTGTTTACGTTTTCTTGAACTCGGCCAAATACTGCGTTTAACTTATACATGTGTGGTATGTTAGGCTTATTGCCTTTTTTCCTAAACTAACTTAACTTGAACAATCTAACCACGCCGTGTAGTGACACCCGGACCAACCGAACCTCGTGGAGGTGTCGAAAAGGCTTCCATCGCTCTGCCATTTATATTTGGCTCTGTAAATGTGCTGCTGTTTGATTTTTCAGGAAGTTTTCTTTTCCTGTCTCATAGAAGAAAGATCTGTCAATGTGCTGTTGTTTGATATTTCAGGAATTATTCTTTTCCTGTCTCACAGATGAAAGATCTGTCAATGTGCTGCTGTTTGATTTTTCAGGAATTCTTCTCTCCCTGTCTCATAGAAGAAAGATCTGTCAATGTGCTACTGTTTGATTTTTCAGGAATTATTCTCTCCCTGTCTCACAGAAGAAAGATCTGTCAATGTGCTGCTGTTTGATTTTTCAGGAATTCTTCTCTCCCTGTCTCATAGAAGAAAGATCTGTCAATGTGCTGCTGTTTGATTTTTCAGGAATTCTTCTCTCCTGTCTCATAGAAGAAAGATCTGTCAATGTGCTGCTGTTTGATTTTTCAGGAATTCTTCTCTCCTGTCTCATAGAAGAAAGATCTGTCAATGTGCTACTGTTTGATTTTTCAGGAATTCTTCTCTCCCTGTCTCATAGAAGAAAGATCTGTCAATGTGCTGTTGTTTGATTTTTCAGGAATTCTTCTCTTCCGGTCTCATAGAAGAAAGATCTGTCAATGTGCTGCTGTTTGATTTTTCAGGAATTCTTCTCTTCCTGTCTCATAGAAGAAAGATCTGTCAATGTGCTGCTGTTTGATTTTTCAGGAATTCTTCTCTTCCTGTCTCATAGAAGAAAGATCTGTCAATGTGCTACTGTTTGATTTTTCAGGAATTCTTCTCTCCCTGTCTCATAGAAGAAAGATCTGTCAAGAAAGATCTGTCAATGTTGATTTTTCAGGAATTCTTCTCTTCCGGTCTCATAGAAGAAAGATCTGTCAATGTACTGCTTTTTTATTTTTCAAGAATTCTTCTTTTTCTGTCTCACAGAAGAAAGATCTGTCAATGTGCTGCTGTTTATTTTTTTTGGAATTCTTCTCTTCCTGTCTCATAGAAGAAAGATCTGTCAATGTACTGCTTTTTTATTTTTCAAGAATTCTTCTTTTTCTGTCTCACAGAAGAAAGATCTGTCAATGTGCTGCTGTTTATTTTTTTTGGAATTCTTCTCTTCCTGTCTCATAGAAGAAAGATCTGTCAATGTACTGCTTTTTTATTTTTCAAGAATTCTTCTTTTTCTGTCTCACAGAAGAAAGATCTGTCAATGTGCTGCTGTTTATTTTTTTTGGAATTCTTCTCTTCCTGTCTCATAGAAGAAAGATCTGTCAATGTACTGCTTTTTTATTTTTCAAGAATTCTTCTTTTTCTGTCTCACAGAAGAAAGATCTGTCAATGTGCTGCTGTTTATTTTTTTTGGAATTCTTCTCTTCCTGTCTCATAGAAGAAAGATCTGTCAATGTACTGCTTTTTTATTTTTCAAGAATTCTTCTTTTTCTGTCTCACAGAAGAAAGATCTGTCAATGTGCTGCTGTTTATTTTTTTTGGAATTCTTCTCTTCCTGTCTCATAGAAGAAAGATCTGTCAATGTACTGCTTTTTTATTTTTCAAGAATTCTTCTTTTTCTGTCTCACAGAAGAAAGATCTGTCAATGTGCTGCTGTTTAATTTTTTTGGAATTCTTCTCTTCCTGTCTCATTGAAGAAAGATATGTCAATGTGCTTTTGTTTCATATTTCAGGAATTCTTTTTTTTTCTTGTTTCACAGACGAAACATCTGACAACGTGCTGTTGTTTGATATTGCAGGAATTCTTCTTCTCCTGTTACACAGAAAAAAGATCTGTCAATGTGGTGTTGTTTGATATTGAAGGACTTCTACTTTTCTTGTCCCACAGAAAAAATATCTGTCAATGTGATATTGTTTGATATTGCAAAAATCCTTCTCTTTCTGTCTCACAAAAGAAAGATCAATTCAAGTTGGAAGTATCAAGGAATACATCGCCTTTTAAACTTCGTATGAGTCAATACCCCGAATGGTCTCTGAGACCTTTCTTATATGGTTGGTAGGCGAGAACGTGTTTCAACAATCAAAAGGACTTGTATGATACAATCCTTTGAAATCATGTCAGCCCAAGCTGGTACAATCACCACTCTGTCCATGTGGTGAAGAGGAGCAGACTGAAGAGCATGTCCTCCAAACGATGCAAGGGATACAATCAGCAGAGAACTGAAACGTGGCCATCAGCTGTCCCACTGAACCACAAGCTACACGGAGACGTAGAGGAACTGAAAAAGACTACCAAGTTCATCGGGGAGACTGGCCTGACTGTGTAGAGCGAACGAAAAGAAGAAAAAGATGTCAGCCCATTGCAGGAATAGCGTAATCCGATTTTGAATAATTTGTCCTTAAATGCCAAATCCTTTTCCACACTTGTGCGTATAATGGTTATGTATGCGATTTTAGTAAAAATTAAATTGTCCGTTAAGGCTTTTGATAAGCTGGGCAATATGGATATAGAGAATAGATGGTTGGTGTCGTGAATCGGAAATGTTATCGGGCAAGGCGTAGGAATATTATCCGGTGAGCCGAAGGCGAAACGGATAATAATCCGAGGCCGAGCCCGATAACTTTTCCTATTCAAAGACACCAATCATCTATTCTATTTATCCTGTTACCTCAATGGATTACTATTAACAAACAAACTGAAAACAAAATACAAAATAAAGGAAACAAAAGACAGGAAACAAGTAGAGAATGATGCACGCATGACGTCATATGCCATGACGTATATATGACGTCATTATCTCGCACGTGAATGTGTGATATATGGTTAGTGCCGGATATCACAAATGTTATACGGCACCCTGTTATCGGTCCGTTCATTGCGCTGGTGACAGGATAAAATTGATTTTGCCATCCTGCATTTATGAATACTGTCAATCGGGATGACATGATTGTAAAAGATTGTTGCGTAAATATTTTTGATTTTTTTTTTCATTACAGATTGTTCGTCTTGAAAGTTGGAAGAAGAACCGGCAATGCAAGACGGATATCAGAAATATTTGATCAGCCGATTACGACAGTATCACCTTTACCGACTTTCCAATGATAAGATCTATAAAGGTTTCCGTTTTTCTTGTACAAAAAAATCATTCTAATGAACAATATATGGGCAAATATCAAGATGAGAAATAAGCTTGTGTAGCAAACTAACGTTTGATTCCTGTTTTCGAATGACGGGTGACATGTAAATGATAAATCAAAGCGTATCAATTTCCATTTGTGGTATGATTGTATTATTTGATAGAGAAGAAAAGGCACTTCATTATTCAGATTTTATCTAGGTTTTCCCTGGGAATATACGCTAGTCACGGACTATCCCGAATTATGACGGAATACCACGAATACTCACGAAGTTAGTCGTAAGTAATCGATTACAAGCGTGTGAGTATAGGTCAACAAACGGAACCACTCCGCCATACAGAACCACCGCGTATCAATCCCACGCTAGCTATCCCGTCAATGGGTCTACGTTATCAGAAACGTTGGACCCATGTGCTTTGACACATCACAGCGCGATATGGCTTTTTGTGTACCTACGAACCTACGTACATGCCTTGCTTTCCATAATAACAAACATGTACTTTAAGAAAGTTACTACATTCTGTAGTGTTTTCTATTTGTGTTCATAAGACACTGGCAAGGAAGGAATTTGTGTGTTAGGCTGTGTTATATAAAGAGTCCATATACCTTTTTCTCAAATATGATATTTATAATTACAGAATTTGAACATGAAATGGAATTCATCTTCTATGATACCACCTACGAACCGCATCACAGTAGAAACATACGTAAAGAAATAACCCCAGGAATTGATTCTGACGAGTAATAACTACAAAACAGGTTAAATTAACATTTGAATCAATTTCCAGCTAGCAATAGGAAAATATACATGAGTAGAAGAACAATATATGAGCAAACGCGCACTTGTCGAACAAAATGCGGTCTGAGTGCTTGCTTGTGACGCCATGTCTCTATTTATAGATTGTTTACCCATAATCCTTTAAGCGAAATGACACAGGTTAGTGCAAACGCGCATCTGTTCAACACACTGCACGCTGGTTCCTCGCAAGCCGATATCTTAATAGTGTTCGGGGTAATGTATATAACCAAGAATCGTATTCGTCGTCAATACCGCATCCATCATTATTCCATCCTGTCATAAAATAGAAAACGTATTGTCGCATTATTCCACATGGGTAGCGTCATTCACAGGCATTTACAGTCAAGCATGACCTTTTTGTATTGGTTTTATATCGTATCAACCACCAAGTAGAACAATCGGCATTTCATAAGTCAACCGGGAAACGACCCATCTTGAAATCCAAGTTCCGCCATGTGAGTTCTTTACTCATAACACTAGGTCACAAAGGTACCCATTAATGTTCGAATGTACGCTTTCGGATTGAGTTTATATATGGGGTTTAAACGCCATGTCATCAATTACCGTTTCTTGCCAATGAACACTCCTACGAAACAGAAGTACCTATTGGACTCGAATCAAAGGTCCCTCGAGTTGTAAGACCGCATCATTAACCACTGAGCCACACTGGACATAGAATATGCATTTACACAAGATCTAAAAATCGCTACGATTTAAGAGAAAAAGACTATTCTTACAAGGGTGTATTTCTTTTGTCAAACAAGGTTATTCCCATTTGGAAGACAATAGATTGGTTCGAAGTGATCAAAATCTAAGTTGTTGGTACTCATTAGAATCGTCTCATCGAGACGATTTTAATGAGTGCCTACAACTTATGAGTTTGATAAATATAAAGATAAAACGTTAGTGAGACGAATCCTAAGACATCGAATAACTCCAATGCCCGCATAATTCGCTTAAAACGGAAGATGTATCAGAATGTGACATTTTCTCATTGATTTCTGTACGATGTCCTAATTCTGTTTATTGATGGGATGATCGATGCCGTGTCAACTATAAAAAATGGCGGCACATCTCGCGGTCTAAACGAGAGTGACACGTGATCTAGCGCGAGATTAAGGTCAGCAATCCATCAATGAACCGCGGGGACAATCGTGTGCTTTCGGGAATCTTTCCTTCCTCAAAAACTTAGAAAGAAAACCAATGTTTTCATAATAAATCAAGAAGTCACTGTAAGCACATTGTTTGCATTGTTCTGTTCTGTGTTTTCGGGATCTTTAGTTCGCTTCGCAAACAGAACTGAGAAAAACAAAACAATATCTTCTACGAAATCAAGACGTCGTCATGTGTACATTGTTTGCGTTGTTCATGTTTTGTTCTGTGATACATATTTTGGATTAAAGCCAGTTTTGACAATTATACAGTTATATGGTGAAATATCTGTTTTCCCTGTTGCATTGATTACAACCAGTACGATTAACTATTCTTACATCGCGTCAGCATTATTTCAATTATGTAGCGATTCTTGACTCATAGTGATTGAGGAGGCTCCACATTGTTCTGCCTATTATAGCTGATCAAGTTAGGTAGAACCATCGGCATTCCGAAAGGCAGTCGGTCAAAATTAAAGTAAACAGTCCGAGGGTTCAATACAATACTATAGTAAGTGCTTCACGTTTGTGAAGCACTTACTATAGTCTTGCATTGAACCCTTGAGTTGCTCTTTCTCAAAAGGACAATTGGACGCATATCCGATTAAGTGTGTCCTGAAACCTGCTGGTCGATCAAAATAGGCCATACTTAACTCCACAGTCTCCGAACCATGTCCGGAATCTTACATTCGAACTCCTCACAGTAATCTCCCCCTGCCACGCTGCATCGATCACTGCCACCACAAGTCATCCAAATTTTGATGAAATTCAAAGCATGTTTTCTTTTCAAGTTTTTACCGGATAAAGTAGTTAATTCAGTAAGTATGTCTTCTTGTGCTGATTTGTGAACAGTTAAATTGAAAAATGTTTCGTTTTTTTCACAAATAAAGCACACATAGATAATTGTTTTTTTATGTCGCCGCCATATTTAAACACCATCTTCGTTTCCAAGCAGATGGTCATGTGACATTTGCGGTGGCAGTGATCAATCCCATAAAGGGAGATCACTGTGAGGAGTTTGTCTCACTTTACGTGCCAGTTGTATGTCAGTTTTATTGACGAATGCCATTCGAATCATAGGACTAGACTGATTACTACGAGCTTATGATAACACGGTATGGCAGATATTCAATTTTCATCCGAGATTTCTCATTTCGGGATGTCTGATTGGATCACGTGATTGACACGGTGGTTTCCCTCCCGCTTTCCGTTCATAATCCGAGACGAAGCCCGTCAGTGCATCTCGGGAACCAATATTTGAAAACCACTCCATATGTTGATGGCTTAGTGTAATAAATTGGTTTATAACAACATAGTCGTCTTGATGTCCATCACACTTCTTTGATAATTCGGTACCAAAAACATTAGTTTGTTTAATACTAAGAACCTTTAAGAACCACTTGTTCAATTCAGCATGGTCTTTTTTACTTTAACAATTTTAACAACTGTTCGATATGTTGATGGCTAAGTGTAATATATTGCCTGATCATGAACATCTTTAGATTCATCAAATTCCCATTGGCACCAGAAATACTGGTTGGTACTAATATAAAAAAAAAGAACCTTTTGTGGATTCAGCATGAATTCTGTCCATGGAACTAGTAAAAGCAAACTTTGTTTATGCCAAGTAAAAGTAAACCAAAGAAGATGATAAACTGGTGAAACAAGCCTTAAAATGTTACTCTATTAATTTTTCATCAACTGACAAAGTGTTTTATCCAAAAAATAAAACGCCGAGAAAGTGCGATCTACCGTGACAATACACATTGATCAACTGAAGGGAATTTGGCAGTAACATTTCTTTTGGGCTGCTAAGATTATCAAAACCTCTAATGGAAAAGTTTGATATCATATTTGTTTGTATCGGACATAAAGATAAAAATAAAATGTTTATACAGAGAATATATGGGTATTGTCTTGAATCGGAAACGTTATATGGAAAGGTGTAGGAGTATTATAGTTAGCAATTGTTTATATATTACAATTACTGGTTCAGTGTAGATTGAGAAACGAATGTACTTAAATGCCCGTGAGAACCATAACCATTTCGTAAGTAAGCGACGAGACTATCTCTTATAAAGAATATTGCTCGAGCTCGGTCTCAAGCCTAGGTCATAGGTATAACAAGTCGGAAATGTCACCGATGTAAGCTTACAAGTCATGAACTTAAATGTTTATTTTATACTACGAAATACTTTTCTTAATATTTTACCATATGTATTGTATTGTAATAAAAATTCAACTTAATTGTCAAATATCCCAATGTATAATGGTAACATTGCTGGTTGGAATAAAGTGAATTTTATGTTATGTTATGTAATGTTATGTTGTGTTATGTTATGTCATGTAATAAATGTTATGTTAATTATGCAGTTGAAAATCAATTGCCCTGATTAACTTCCCTTGTAACGATAAAGCATTAGCTGTCAATCGATGTTAAACTCTGAAATGGAGGGTACAAATATATAAGCAATTTTCTTTTAGCTTAATGTTTCTAGAATGTTTTCCCTTTAACCCTTTACCAAACAACAAATTTTCAACTGTACCAAATTTTAAAGAGTTTGCAGACGGCATTTCAAAACGTGATGAAATTGAAAAATAATCTTCTGATACGGCAGAAAATATTGTGGGAAAGGGGAAAATTGCTCGTTACGAGCCATTTCTCCTTTTCCTACAATGTTTTTCAGATTCGTCTGCAACAAAGTGGTTAAATGTCGTTATTGTTTGGTAATGGGTTAATACAGATAGAGCCTCTTACTGTGCCGTGACTATTCTATTCTTTTTGTCTTATAAAATTCCATTTAAATTGACAAAGTTATATATAAAGATAGAATAATATAAAAAAAAAAAGTAAAAAAAAAAAAAAGCTTGCAAGGCTCGGCCCATTTCACGGATATAGCCGATGGCCATAGACAGAAATTTCCGCGATTTCACAGACAATTTATTTTCGAGATTGGGCGCCATTTACATTATATTCACATCTTTATGATTTATAAATATAAGAAAACAAACCCGTCAGTAACGGAAATAAAAATATTTCGTATTGCCTCCGTAAATCACGAATTGGCGCGAGTGCTGGTGTGTAGTATCCAGGAAGTGAGCCGACAGTGAATTTGATAAGCTTACAGCTTACGACACAATTGATGTAAAATAAATAAATTTAAACTTAAATCAGGATATTTGGTGACTTATATTCAACTTATTTCGCTTCTAGTAAAATACAACAGTACCTTGCTTTTTTAAGTCTGATTTTTCACAGAGAGGTAACTGATATCTATCGTAGTAAACCGACTGCGATTTGGACTTGAAATTTAGTCCTCGCTTTCAACAATATTATCTTTTACAACGACCTTATTTGAGAGTTGACCACCCCAGTCCCCAGTGCCCAGTGACCTTCCTATCGGAAAGACCCGGGTTGTTACAATTGCTCAGTACCGACATAAGAAGTTTCCATAAGTGGTTCACTTTCTAACGCCGCGTTTTTGCTTGAAGAACACGATATACAGACGGGTTGAGTTTCTCGTTAATATAAGTATACGAGTTAAGAAGATTAAAACGTCCGCGTTTAAAGTGTTTCTGTGACAAGTAAAGATCGGAGAGCAATTTACGAAATAGCGTTTCATCCTTTTAACCCTTTACCAAGCGCCAAATTGAAAGAGTTTGCAGACGGCATTTGAAAATGTGATGAAACTGGAAAATAATCTTCTGATAGGGCAGAAAAGATTGTGGGAAAAGAAGAAATTGGTCGTTACGATTTTTTTTGGGTGTTGAATGCATTTATTTAAAAAAAGAGATCTATTTCGTTATTCATCATTTCATTAATATATAATTGTTAGAACATTTATTCATATTACTGGTCGATACATTCGTTCAGACATTTCTGTATTTTTCGTTTGTTTTCAAAAGTTGTTTTATCCATTACCCATCTTCAGCATTTCTTATATACCCATGTATTTAATTATTTATCTAATGTTGGATACATTGCAGTATACACTCAATCACGATACGGCTTTATATTGACATCGGACTATTTATGAATGTAGCATGACATACGGAATATTTATTCTTCTTTTAAGTTATTGTCATATCATAATGCTGGGGATCTCAATTAAACCACGCACATCTTTCAACGTTTGACTTTTGTGTAAGAGATATTCTCAATAGTCATGAGCTTGAACCTACTCATTTTAAAATCTATCATGAAACAAGTTCATACATACAACTCTCATGCAATATCTCTCTCGAGATTCCGATACTAAGATACTGTGGTTTATACCATTTTACTGAACAACTTAAGGAAATATTTTCATTTGTGCATTTATCATATTATTACGTTGTTGATCTTAATCTGACCACACACTTCAATGTTGGGTTTTGTGTTTGAGATGTACCCAGCAGTCGTGAGTTTAAATCTACTTATGTTAAATACGTTTGTGAAACTAGTTCTTACATCTCTCTTACAATATCTCTCTCGATTCCGATACCGAGACACTGTGGTTAATACCGTTTTACTAAACAAATAAAGGAAATATTTGCGTCAGTCCAAACTTATCAACATGAATAGCATCCTACATGAAAGTGCAATACTACAAAGTGCCAAGTCATTGGAAGCGTTTCGTAGAGACGTTTCCAATGATGTGTTACTTTGTAATATTACTTAGCCCAATATTGAAATAAGATGGAATGTTGTTTTGAATTAACGCAAATTTAAAGCATAAACTGTTAGGTAAAACGGTACCCAAGACCCAATAAATGGCGCGGCGTTAACTGGCTAGTACGTCAGTCAAGCTTCTAAATATTACTTTGGAGCCTTTTAAAGTAATAAGCGCCTGTCTAGTATGTCTTTAGAATCAGTTATTAATATCTCAAAAACTTTCTCCTAAATTTGTGTTTCTTACATATCGCCCATTTCTGGACTTAGTGGAAATCAAGTAGTTGTTAAATGTCATATCTCGCTGTTGTATTTATCGTCTATTGATTAAAAAGATTAATTTTCGAGCTTTTGAGAGTTTTGATTTGTTAAGTGATAGGGCACAGCTCTATGAACAAATAATCGTTGTGGTGGAAATACTTTATCTATTATTGCACGTTTTCAAAATGTTTATAAACATTTTATTGCAAAGAACTTTGAATGAACGTTAAATAAGTCATCGATGAATTACTAAAGACATCATAGTGACCAATACATTACTTAAGACATCTAAGTCACCAATACATTATCAAAGACATAGAAGTCACCAATACATTACTTAAAACATCTAAGTCACCAATACATTACCAAAGACATAGAAGTCACCAATACATTACTAAAGACATCTAAGTCACCAATACATTATCAAAGACATAGAAGTCACTAATACATTACTAAAGACATCTAAGTCACCAATACATTACCAAAGACATAGAAGTCACCAATACATTACTTAAGACATCTAAGTCACCAATACATTACCAAAGACATAGAAGTCACCAATACATTACTAAAGACATCTAAGTCACCAATACATTACCAAAGACATAGAAGTCACCAATACATTACTTAAGACATCTAAGTCACCAATACATTACTAAAGACATAGAAGTCACCAATACATTACTTAAGACATCTAAGTCACCAATACATTACCAAAGACCTAGAAGTCACCAATACATTACTTAAGACATCTAAGTCACCAATACATTACTTAAGACATAGAAGTCACCAATACATTACTAAAGACATCTAAGTCACCAATACATTACCAAAGACATAGAAGTCACCAATACATTACTAAAGACATCTAAGTCACCAATATATTACCAAAGACATAGAAGTCACCAATACATTACTAAAGACATCTAAGTCGCCAATACATTATCAAAGACATAGAAGTCACTAATACATTACTAAAGACATCTAAGTCACCAATACATTACCAAAGACATAGAAGTCACCAATACATTACTAAAGACATCTAAGTCACCAATACATTATCAAAGACATAGAAGTCACTAATACATTACTAAAGACATCTAAGTCACCAATACATTACCAAAGACATAGAAGTCACCAATACATTACTTAAAACATCTAAGTCACCAATACATTACAAAAGACATAGAAGTCACCAATACATTACTAAAGACATCTAAGTCACCAATACATTACCAAAGACATAGAAGTCACCAATACATTACTTAAGACATCTAAGTCACCAATACATTACTAAAGACATAGAAGTCACCAATACATTACTTAAGACATCTAAGTCACCAATACATTACCAAAGACCTAGAAGTCACCAATACATTACTTAAGACATCTAAGTCACCAATACATTACTTAAGACATAGAAGTCACCAATACATTACTAAAGACATCTAAGTCACCAATACATTACCAAAGACATAGAAGTCACCAATACATTACTAAAGACATCTAAGTCACCAATATATTACCAAAGACATAGAAGTCACCAATACATTACTAAAGACATCTAAGTCACCAATACAATACCAAAGACATAGAAGACACCAATACATTACTTAAAACATCTAAGTCACCAATACATTACCAAAGACATAGAAGTCACCAATACATTACTTAAGACATCTAAGTCACCAATACATTACCAAAGACATAGAAGTCACCAATACATTACTAAAGACATCTAAGTCACCAATACAATACCAAAGACATAGAAGTCACCAATACATTACTAAAGACATCTAAGTCACCAATACACTACCAAAGACATAGAAGTCACCAATACATTACTAAAGACATCTAAGTCACCAATTGATTACCAAAGACATAGAATCACCAATACATTACTAAAGACATCTAAGTCAGCAATACATTACCAAAGACATAGAAGTCACCAATACATTACTAAAGACATCTAAGTCAGCAATACTTTATCAAAGACAAAGAAGTCACCAATACATTACTAAAGACATAGAAGTCACCAATACATTACTAAAGACATCTAAGTCACCAATACACTACCAAAGACATAGAAGTCACCAATACATTACTAAAGACATATAAGTCACCAATTGATTACCAAAGACATAGAATCACCAATACATTACTAAAGACATCTAAGTCAGCAATACATTACCAAAGACATAGAAGTCACCAATACATTACTAAAGACATCTAAGTCAGCAATACTTTATCAAAGACAAAGAAGTCACCAATACATTACTAAAGACATAGAAGTCACCAATACATTACCAAAGACATAGAAGTCACCAATAAATTACTAAAGACATCTAAGTCACCAATACATTATCAAAGACATAGAAGTCACTAATACATTACTAAAGATATCTAAGTCACCAATACATTATCAAAGACATAGAAGTCACCAATACATTACTAAAGACATAAAAGTCACCAATACATTACCAAAGACATAGACGTCACCAATACATTACTAAAGACATCTAAGTCACCAATACATTATCAAAGACATAGAAGTCACCAATACATTACTAAAATTATAGAAGTCATCACTATATTACCAAAGGTATCTAAGTAATGAATGAATAACCAAAGTAATTTGAGTCATTTATTTATAACCAAAGACATCTAAGTTATCAATATATTTCCAAAGACATTTAAGTTATCGATATGTTTCCAAAGACATTTAAGTTATCAACATATTTCCAAAGACGTCTAAGTTATCAATATGTTTCCAACGACATCTAAGTTATCGACATGTTTCCAAAGACATCTAAGTTATCAATATATTTCCAAAGACATCTAAGTAATCAATATATTACAAAAGTAATGTAGAGTATTCAATAGATTACCAAAGACATTTAAGTCATCAATACATTACCAAAGTTATCTAAGTCTTCAATGAATTACCAAGGTTATTTAAGTCATGAATGAATTACCAAAGACTTCTTAGTCATCAATACATTATCAGACACCTTTGTCCTCAATACATTACTAAAACCATCTTAGTGTTTGCAAAGGTATCTGGCCTACATATATAAGACACTTCTCAAAATCAATCTGCTCAGCTCCTCTGCTCAATCTAAGAAGATTATACTGACATTGATATAATCATGTTTCTTAGACGGGCGATTGTTCAAAGATATGTCATAATAAATAGCACTTTTATCCGATTATACGAAAATACCTTCCTCTTATGGAAAAGCTCCTTCAAGTATAGGACGCTAAAGTTCGCCTTAAAAAAGCATTTCTTTTCAAACGTTATTTATCCAACAATTTATTCTTGTCCCAAAATGACATTATTGGATGACTGATTTAACCCTAGAATGCTGGGTAATTTTCTAAAAATATATTAGTGTCATCCACTTTTTAAAACCTTGAATATCTGCTTAATTTTGATGAGGAAAGATCTTCAGCGTAGCAAACAGGTTAGATCACAGGCTATCCGCCAATTAACTTGGCGGCTGGTCTGGATCTAACCTGTTTGCATAAGCATGAAGTCGGCTCCAGATTGGATTGGCTTTAAAATGTTTTCTTATGAACGGATCAGTAACGTTCTGTCCGACTGCAATATTTTGTTTTTCATGATATATGATATTTTACAACAACAAATCCCTTGCAAATTTTCTACAGCGGTATTGCAAATTATAAACAGTGTGTAGGAACATGTTGTTTTGCGATGCTTGTGATACGACTGAGAGTATAGATACATGTATATAGCATATGTTCTAAATATAGAACTATTTTTTGTGTAAAGACGCAACAAGTAGTTCCATGGAAAACCATCTAGCTCTACGATTTGACTAAGCACACTAAGATGCTTTTGCAATATTTCACTGTTGTACGTCAATAGTACATATAGAATAAAGCGAAACTTTGGCGAAGGCAGTTCCGACAAAATATGCAAATTAGGGAAGTCACATGTCAAGTGAGAGTGAATCACTTAGTAGCCATGGCAACCATTTTCATGTAACCTTTTGCACCTTGTAACGGAATAAAAGGGAAATGTTGGTTGTTTTATTCCTTTCATCTATAATTTTGTTTTTCATATTGATTGAATTAAATATATTCTTGCGTAAAATCAATGTGTTGAACCATGGCACAGTTGCTATTGACGTATCAATATGACTAAAACAACTACTTAGTTATGTGTGAACAAGCACCTTCGAAGGTGTTTGGTCACAGAAGAGAAAATTTGAAAGTCAAATTAAAACGTCGATGAAAACATGTTGTTTTTGTATTGTTGTCTGAAATACAATCAAACGTATCTATTGAAAGCATGATTACTTTAGGAAACTTCAATTTACCTGTGTTTGTAAGACTTATATGCGGTACATCTCAAGGGCGATGTCAACAAACGATCAAACTTTGTTCCCAATGACTTTTTTTTCAGTGAGTATCATATGACAGTACAGCTGCTGTGCAGTTTTAACGAAATTAAATTTTAACTTCCATCTGTGAAAAAGCAAATTTAAATACTCGCTACGCAATGCGTATATAAACCTACATATAAATAGAGCTTAAGGCACGCTGTCTTGGTATATTGATAATATGTCAAATTCCTCCGAAAGAACATGTTTATCACACTCCGAAATTCTCGCAATATTAACGGCCACTTTATGGAAATAAGAACAGCGCTGGTTCCGTGGATCGTACAACGTCAATTTAAAAACTGGGAACCGTGAACTGGGGAAAATATGTGGTCTTGCGAATAGCGTACATGCACTGTACTTTTATTTCGTGTAGGCATATAAAAAGTAGTTCCGCAAAGTGAAGTGTCTTGCTTCTTTGGAGAGCTATTAGTAATTTGCTGAGTTTGTTCTATTGTTTTTTTATTCTTTGTCTTTTGTATTCCTTATCTTAACCATAATATTAACAGTATCTAGCATTTATGGTGCTGTAACGGACTTTCTACTTTTGCAAACAGGTTAGATCCAGACCAGTCGCCAATTACATTGGCGGCTGGCCTGTGATCTAACCTATTTGCTACTCTGAGTATCTTTCCCCATCGGATTTAAGCAGATAGTTAAGGTTTTGGAAAGCAGACGACACAGCTATTTTAATGTTGAATTTGACATTTTAAGCAAAAGTACAACAAAATAGTCCGGAGTGAAGCAAAATGGCGGATTCCAAATTATGTAAGCGAAAATTTCATTTAATAAACCCGACAAGGTCATTTTGCAAGCCTTTATAGACAGATGAGCTTTTGGATCTTTTCTTTTGGTTGATAATGATCCGGTTATTGTTATATATCCCAAATGAATTTTGAACGAAATTAATCAAACAGGGCAAAAAAAGAACCGCAAACATATACCGGTGCATCTCGTTTTATATAGAAAACATGCCAAACACCGTCGATGTACCAAACGTACTGATATATGCTAATCCCTTGTCAACTGGAAAGCTTTTTATCGCCTACATTTCGAGAGCTTTTGATCTATGCAATATATTCTGGATGTTTGCTTGTTTATGTAGATTGTAACGCCGTGTAGACGATGTTTCGGTTTTAACACGGGTTTCCTGGACACACCAGTACTAGTCTATGGCTGTGAAGAGTCTTGCTAGAAGAAACTGCTGTACCATCACACCAGAGTTACCGGCGTAGCTTGAACCCGGGACCCCCGAGTTTTAAGACCGCACTTTTAATCATTGGGCCATGCAAGACGCTATATCCTTGAAGTCATACATAACTTGATGTATGAACTCTCCATCGAATTTTTGAGACTGGTATTTCCTTTATTGTGAAAGGTTTTGAATACATGTACTCAAATATACCGTACAATAAAAGAAATGGTGGACCACCCTTCCGTAACAGGAAATTACTTTTGGAGAAAGATATGTACTCAAACAATCCGTCCTATATGTGGCGCTTTGTAAATGATGGGGGAACAAATGAGTCATATCAGGTTAATAAAACAATATATTCTTGTCACATCTTTACTCGCCATAGACCTTTCTGTTGCCATGTTCACGTTAATAAACGTACAAATATGAACACTGTCTTTCGCAGAAGAAGAAACACAGTGTAACGAACCGAGCAAATGAACCTCTCAAAGAGACAAACTCATCCGATCAGTGAAAAACACTGTCGTTCACTGAGCGGTTGTGTTGTCTATATATATACCAGCATGTTCTCTCAAACAATGCATTAGGTTCCTAATTTGCATAAACGTTCAACGAACGTTACATTACTTCCACTTCCGAGAAGAGGCCCTTGGGAAACACGTGGTGAAAGCAACTCCGATAGAAGGAGAAGTCTTAATCCCACCGCTGCCACCAATGTAACGAACCGAGCAAATGAACCTCTCAAAGAGACCAACACATCCGATCAGAGAAAAACACTGTCGTTCACAGAGCGGTCTATATATATATACACTGTACCAGCATGTTCTCTCAAACAATGCATTAGGTTCCTAATTTGCATAAACGTTCAACAAACGTTACATGAGTAAGATAAAACACAAATGGGTGATAATCGCTCCATAGTTTTCAGAGGGTATCTAAGGGAAAACACATTATTGGTCTAGCACCACCTTAGTTGTCAGTACACGATCATAAATAGATTTGATGATTCACTGGAATGAACCTACAGCATGCAAAAACAATATCACACTTTTGGAAGAAATCGCAGAGTATTTTAATGCCATATGCGCTTTATCATACACGACCGTTATCAGTCCAAACTGTCCATTTCAATTTCGCACAATAATACGAAATTTGGCTTCAGAGCAGAAGGATTTATTTACAAGTACATTTAAAAAACAAAATCAGCTAATATACACTTTCCACACAAGGTAAAAATCATTTGTACAAAGATAAAACAAAGAAGAACCACTGTATATGAACATTGCATCTCCATTCTTATCCCCCTTCATGACCAGAGTAATAGCCCCTTTAAGGAAATATACATTGTAACAAAGTTGATATATTTAAATTTACAAAAGAATTTGAAATACAGTTTGGAAATCAAGTTCAAATCACATAACGTAATAAATGTCAATTTAGCTGAATTTATATAGAGCAAAGAAGACTTAAAAGAGAAATATTAAGTGTTACTCGGCTAAATTGACTTTTATTTTGTTATATGAATACATTCTTAATACATATATACAGAATAAACGTCAATTACAGTTAGTTTGGAAGCTACCTTTGGATTGCAGTGCACCTACGCGAATTGTATCGCTGTCCAAGGGTATGTTCCTTTGCAATGACCAATAAGGGTAGATTGACATAAAGGGTCACCCACACAGCAACCTGTTCAGACCTATCTGGTAGCGCAAATAAGCTTTACGAAGCAGCATTTGTTTTCGACTCTAGCATACCAAAGAATAGTTATTTTGCCAAGGGTGTAAATGCTTTTTATAGTATTTTTATATTAAAGAAAACAATGATAATTAATTTGAACCATTAGCGACAGGTTCAATAATGCTGGACATATAGCAAATATGTAATCACCTCCCAGTCATAATCTGTACTGATTGTTCGGGAGTATTAACTTGAACTTGAACTTGAATGTTAATCTCTTCTATAATGCAATATTGCCAAGAAGTATCAAATAGCATGTGAGTGGTCGGTGGTACGATTCGCTTTTATATCGCTGTAAAGGAAGCAAACTACAAGTACATCTATCTTTACGTCGTCATGAACAAAATATTTTGGGGCAAAAAAGTAAATAAAAGTCCCTAACCTAGATTTGTTGATATCTTTTGACGGTGCGTTGTTCCCTAGTCGTGCTTAAGTGGTCATAATCTTGCATCTAGCCAACAATTCGTTGGATTGGGACAAGTTGAGTTATCTCTTCCAGAGATCGCAACGTCTATGTCAGCATAACTAAGCCAATACATTTTATTGCGGTAGTTTACGAAATGCCTGTTCAAAAATAAGAATCATTAATAAATTACATCAAAAAGGGACTCCTTTTATTCATATTTGGCAAATTCCGACAGGTCGAATGGTGTGACCTTCCAAACAATAACGAAGGACTCAGATTGTAGGCTTTGCAGTCTGTTAAGTTAATTCCTAAATATAACCCCCTGTACAGGGAGTTGCAGAGATTACATTGAAATTCGGCCCATACTGTGGTTATCATACGTCGCCATTTAAACCATTTCCGATCATTTCTGAACATTTTGTTAAACGGTTATTAACAAGACGCAGGAAAGCAAAATCAAATTGGAGAGAATGACATGGTAAGTCGGAATCAATTTCGCGGTATTTCAGAAATAGCCCCAGATAAATGGAAAAGTGACAGTAATTTTGACACCGGCGCTATGAGCCTCAATATCAACATTGACAACACGGCTAGACAAATCCTGATTCTACATTGTCCGAGACGTTACTGAAAAATCTTCCTTTTTATGCAAGGAAACTGTGTCTTGTAAATTACATTTACAACGTATCTAGAAGAATTATTTCATGTTCCACCCAAAGCCACTTCATCCTTTCTCATATATAGTGTTTTGCTATTGTACTAATTTTAAATTATTAATTTTAACTGAGAGGGATATGGATTTTCATGAGAGGCAGTCTCCCAACTGACTTACGGAATGCCGATGGTTCTACCCACCTTGACCAGCCCTTATGGGCAGTTGAGTATGGGGTCTTCCTCCATCATTAAGAGTCGGGCATCGCTACATAACTGAAATAATGTTGATGTGATGTAAAACCCATATAAACAAACAAAAAACTAATTTTAACGCAACCACAACTTACAACAATATGCATGCCAAGACATCTAATTCCTTTATGATGTGGTATATAAACCATTGTGACAATAAGATGAAATAGGGGACATCCGTGGCCTTGTGGTCAGAGTAGAGAACTTTAAAGCGCATGATCCCTCTCTATGTGAGTTTTCAAAAGCGGCAGTCCCCCGACTAACTCATGGAATGTTGTGATACAGAGAAAAACTTAAAAGTTGAATAGATATCAGGTGAAGGATTCACGTGACCAATGTTTACGATCTTATGTCCGTACAAGATGGGTGTGTTCATGACGGAACCATGACGGAAGAACATGTAACACTTGGTATGTTTTTTTTTAACATGCGCGCCCGTCGACTGCGGTTTTTCTGTCGAGTGTTAGGCGTAACGCCGTTATACAGCATGGGTAATTATATACCACCAGAACCGAAAAGTTGATAGTAAACTCATGCAGGGTACACAATGCGGCTATCATTGGCAAAAGTAGGTGAAAAAAGGAAAGAAATACCTGTGGCGCGGCTATCTTGTTCGGACATAAAATCGTAAAAATTGGTCACGAGATTCCCCAGCCTAAATAATTATTTATACAAATACCGGCAACAAGTTTAGTCCGCCAATAGCGTTCAGGTTTGTATTGAGTAAACGTCGGTGTACACCATGGTTCTGTTTTAGGCTCTTTGTTATTCCGCATGTACGTTAATAATGTCACAGAAAATAAATTGAGTGAGTCTATCAACAGTGTTTGCTGATGATACCTCTCTCTTGCCTGTATGGAGAAGACATTGAAGGGATCCTAAATCATGATCGCAATGTGGTCTACGCAATGGCTTGTTTGTTTGTTTTAATTCATAAAAGACCGAGGTACTTTATTTTGGCTTTGACGAGCCAACTAAACTTGAATTAGGAAATAAACAGTTACTTCCAACTGATTTTCATAAACATTTAGAAGTGACTCTCAGTAAAAATGTTATATGGTCATTCAAAATAATCAACATAGTGTTTTCACCATTAAAAGTTCTTGAAGATATGCACATAATCAAATTCTCTGGCCGCCGCTAAGTGTTTAATCCGATATATCAGTATTTTATCCGTTATTTACTTAAATATGCATCTTCTGTCTTGGACAACTGCACACAAATCGAAAAGGAAAAACTAGAAAAGATTCAGTTCGAAGCTGCCAGGATCGTTACTGGCTTAACTCGGTTTGCAAGCTTAACTAACCTTTACCGTGAAACTTAATGGCTTACTCTTTCGAACAGACGTCTCTATCATAAACTTGTTTTGGTGTAAAAAGTCAAGATTTGCATGGTACCTAACTACATTTACTTACTACACCTTTTCCCCCCAAAACCAGATAATCCAAAATATTAAACATCTACGAAAATAACGTTGAATTTGTTAACTATCCTCGACGCACTGTTTTATTTGAAGTTCCTTCGTCCCCTCATCAATATAACTATGGAATAAAAAACAATTACGTAACAGTCCATCGATAAGCTGCTTTAAACGATAAAAGTTTTTATGGCACAGTTTCCTTCCATTGACGTCCCTAAGCACTATACTCATGATAGACGACACTTAATTACCTATCAAACATGCACATTTAAACCCTAGAATGCGTGGTAATCCTTCTAAAATAGATTTTGGTGTCGTCTGCTTCCCAAATCCTTAGACATCTGCTTAATCTTGATGAGTATTTTTTACGATATTAACTCAATGGAATATTGCCATGACCAATGTTGCAACTTATATTCCTGAATCGGAGAGCTGGAACGAGGTTTTAGAACTTGTAGCTCAAACCATAACTAATTATGATTTATTCTGTTTTTCCATTTAATGACTATGTACATTTTTGGCAATAGAATATGTTAAAGACATTGTGTAAACATAAATGTCCGTCTGCCACATAATGTCAGCATTCAAATATTCAGTGCATCGACATTTCGTTGATCAACCAGAAGGGGTTATCTCGAAAGACAATTAAAATCTTCCACAACTGTGATTTGAATTCATGCTGTGTTTGTGACTAGAAATCAGTATGCCTATAGCCATGTTACGGACAAACACATCACAGAAACCCCCCCTTGCAAAGCTGCATTAATCACTGCCACCACAAGATTTTCATGCAGATTGTGCTGAAATTTAAATGACGGTTTTTTTTCTTTAAGTTTTTACCAGAAATAGTAGTTAATTTTGTAATAATGTCTTCTTGTGTTGATGTCTGAACAATTAAATTGAAACCGATCTGTTTTATTTACAAATAAAACACAAATAGATTATGTTTGTGGGGTTTCGCCGCCATCTTGAACAACCAACATTGTTTCTAAGCAGAAGGTCACATGACATTTGTGGTGGCAGTTATCATTTTCAGGGAGATCACTGTGAGGAATTTAGGTTACGGAAGTTACGGAGGCATCTCCATATTAAGCGGCTTAACCGTAAAGCGATGATGTATATAAAAAAATCCAAGAGAGGAAGATATTTTGTTTGTAGAATGTGAAAAGTTTCTATATATATACTGATATATATTGAGAGCTGGAGGACCACCGTCGAATTAGAACTTGGTTGTTTCATAGAGACCACTGAGAGAATTGATCCAACGCACCCCACCCCCCATCCTCTCACCCAGAAAGAACGGATCCGACATCCACAACAATCATAAATATAATATAATACAATATAAGTTTAAAAAAGTTTCCCTTATACAGTATGTCTTCTTTAAAGGGAGGTAATACTGTAAGACTAATGCTTGTATTTTAACAACAATTTGGTTCCCATAAACCTCATTTTATCGATTCTTTTGCAGAAAAAAAAATAAGAATAAAAACCAATATGACATGAGGATAAATGGCTCCTAATAAGATGTTCCCCTTCTTCAGGAACGTTTTCTACCTAACGTTTTAGGAATTGTTCGTAGGCCTACTGTTATTTTTGTCATACTCTGGAAAAAACCACTGTGACAAGAGAATAGATCGCTCCTTACAAGCAATCCATCCTTTTGTCACAGTGTTTCATACCCTTTATCATTAAAATATTATCATGCTTATTTATCTTGTAGTTATCGTAGATTCTCAACGTGACAGATTACTTACCGAACCCATATCGTTTTCTTTGTTTACAAATCGGTTGTGTGTAGATCTAACTACGTCATCAAAATAAGAGTACATCACGAAAGTAGCCGACGGACGTCGGAGATATGGAAATTTTACGGAAATTCATACTCGTAATCATAAATACGACTTTTTGACCCATTACAACAGAATAACGACATTTAACCAGGTTGTTGCAGACGACTCTTGAAAACATTGTGACAAAAGGAGAAATGGCTCTTAACGAGCCATTTCTCCTTTTCCCACAATGTTTCTGCCCTATCCGATGATTATTCTCTAATTTCATCACATTTTGAAATGTCGTCTGCAAACTCTTTTAAATTGGGACAGTTGGATATTTTGCGTTTGATAAAGGGTTCAACGGGCTGATCTGGGTTAGTTTTCGACAACTTGCACGTGTAAGTTGTGCTGATGGTGTTTTTTTTCTTGATGATAACAATTACAATCTGACCAAAAGTTTACCTGTAGTTTGATAAAGGATTCATCTCCTTTCACGGGCCTTTAACGCATTAACAAACAAATACGGCGTTTGACCAGTTTGTTGCAGACGACTCTGAAAAACATCATGGGAAAAGGAGTAATTGCTCTTACCGAGCAATTTCTACCTTTCCCACTATATTTTCTGCCAGAATAATCAGAAGATTTTTTTTTCAATTTCGCCACATTTTGAAATGTCGCCTGTAAACTCTTTCAATTTGGGACAGTCAAAAATTCGGCGGTTGGTAAAGGGTTGAGAAACCACTGGGATAAAATGATATCTTGTCCAAAGAGAGCCTTGTTCTTTTGAGACTATATTTTTCTAGATTTAGTACTATCTGTATACATGTGCTTCACAACGCAACTCTTATTGCTTCCAATTTGGACCAGTCAACAAATTCCGTATGGAGGAATTCTTGGTAATTCGATTTTCAGCAGCTCCACAAAATTGCGCCTACAATACAAAGTATACGAAATGATCGTGACAAACGAAGAAAATTACTCGTATCCAGTGTGTCTGCTCTTATCAAATTTAGCTCCATTTCGCTTTCCGTTCTCGAACTAGTGTGACGTCAATCGAATAAAAATGTTTTGAAAAAAATGAAACGTCCTTTTCCATTACTTTCAATTTGTACCGGTGAAATACTTCAAAAGGAAGAGTTTAAGTTTATCTCATTTTTAAAGTCCACATGAGTTGCGCTTACGAGAAAATGTTTAAACAATATTGGGACAAAGGGAGAAATCGCTTAACCCTTTACCAAACGCCAAATTATTGACTGTCCCAAATTGAAAGAGTTTGCAGACGACATTTCAAAATGTGGATTAATTGAAAAATAATCATATAATATGGCAGAAAAATGGTGGGAAAAGGAGAAATTGCTATTAAAGAGCAATTTCTCCTTTTCCCACAATGTTTTCAAAGCCGTCTGCAACAAACTGGTTAAATGTCGTCATTGTTTTGGTAATGGTTTAAGACCATTGATTTTGCTTTTACCAAAATTACATCTTTTACATTTTCAAACGAATAGTAACGTCAAAGGTAAAATTTATCCAAAAGATACCGTTCGCCAATTTTTTCAAATTCGGCTGTTTACAAACACCAAAGGGTGTTATCGTGTCGACTTCCAGACGAATGATCTCGGCATAATTTAGGCTAACGTAATCTTGAAACTAACCCTTAGAGGTCAGACAAGTTATCAATCTCGGTATTTCTTACGAAATAACGCCTTTGAAAACAGTTATATTACTGTGTCAGAGTACTTTTAAAATGTCACCGTTTTTTGGGCGCACTTTATACCACCCTGTCTGAAAGGAAGCGGTGATCCGGGGAAGATTGTGCTGGTTCAATATGTATTAAGTAATGGTGTTTGTTCACACATTTTAGGAAGTTTTGCAGCTAACTATTAGTTTTTATAAAACTATACAACAGCTGAAAGGTAATAAGATATGCATTGGAAGCAAAAGTATGAATCATTTTTAATTCTTCAAAGGGTGTATAAAATTAATTAACATGTTTTACAATTCAACAGCGTGACATCGCAATACAAAAATGATTTTCACCAAAGGATTGATTCATTCCTTGCTATTTCATGTCGTCTGTTGTTGTAATTTACTTGGACAGCTCTCGAATTCACACAAGGGTTAAATGAGTTATTTTAAGTATCAAAATAACTAAAAGAAAAAAGTTTACCGTCTAATTGTTTAATTGATACATATGAACATATATGTGTTTATTAAAGTCATCATTTCGATGCCATCAGAGCCCGAATGGGCGCCGCCAGATCCTCTTCCCTCTTCGGGCGGAAAACGACCTTCACCTGAGCCTTGTGACCCGAGCCCATGTTTCCGGTCACCATGAAGTCGCTGTCGAGAATCCTGACGGGCGAGATGTTGTCCCAGTAGGTCTTGCGCTCGAATCTCAGCTCGTTCGTATCGTCATGGAAGTACATCTGATCGAACCACGTGTCCCCTGGAGCATGCTTGGTCACGTTAGGCGCCGTTAAGCCTACAGCGAGCCAGTTGCTGTGTATGTTAAAGTCGTAAGGCGCCGACCACATAATGACGAGACGTCGCGGCGGGTTGCTCTCGATCAGCCAGGAGGCGGTGCCGTAGGTTCCCGTCGCGGTGTCCGACGACTTCCGGGCCACCATCGCCTCCTTCTTGGACGGCTGAACGGTCAGTGGAGGACTAGACACGACGCCACCGCCGATCCGAACCGTCGCGTCCGACAGCATGAATCTCGACCAATTATCGACCTCGATGGCACACGTGACCTTGTACCCGTCGTTCATTAGTCCGCTCAGCGTGGTTCCCACCATACTGGTTCCCGCGCTTATGGCGGACGCGGCGGCGGTAATGGCGGCTGCGGACAGCCCGAAATCGGCCTGTGTTGTGGGAAGTGTAACAACCAAGGCGGTCGTTATCGTTAACAGCAACATACGTCCTCGGTCCATGTTCACGGGCGATTGAAATGATAGTGCGTCTAAAGAACGTGAGCTCTTATAGATTACAGAGTTGGTAGGCAACACCAAGGGAGAGAATGGTATTATTTGAAATGTGCGTAAAGTTTTGTTCCAAACCAGTCTGTGCGCTTTGTACCAACTGGTTAGGGGAGATTCTTTACTTCCGTTATGTATCGAATGTTTCACAAGAGTTCGTTTAATATCAATAATATAACAAATGGCACAAAAGTGCCTCAAATAGCTGGATGTTGTTAGACAATGCGCCTGCTGACTTGGTGCGAGGCTTCAATCAGGATTCTTTAGTTATGTGGAGGTATGACACGTTTCATGTGCAATTTTGACAGGTGTTGCAATGACGAATGACTACGCTTTTTAACCCTAAGAATGCTTTGGAATTTTCCAAAAAAAAATTTGGTGTCGTCTGCTTTATAAAACGTTAAATATCTGCTTAATTTTATTGAGGGAAGATACTCAGAGTAGCGAACAGGTTAGATCACAGGCCAGCCGCCAATTGACTTGGCGGCTGGCCTAAATCTAACATGTTTGCATAAGCATGAAGTCGGTTCCAAAACTTTAAGGGGTAAGTTGTCGTGTCGTTCCCTGCAAGAAGGACGAGAAAATATGGACATGTTCGGCTCCGATTAGTTAATCCATTGAAATTTCCAAAGCAAAATCGGCGGTTGAAAAATCACTTGTCCGTATTGCCTAGCTTGTTTCAAAGCAAAATCAGCAGTTGCAAAGTCAATTTTCCGTAATGCCTAGCTCGTTCAAAAGCCATAACGGACAAGTTAATTTTTACCGAAATTTACTATACAACCATTCTATGTGCAAATACAGAAAAAGATTTGTCAATTACGGACAAGTAAATAAAGATCATCTTTCGCCACCCCTGAATATGGATTTAACAAGAGTATAGGTACTGTCTTCTTGACCATCGAATTATATAACAGTAGAATCTCTTTATCTCGAAGACAAAAGGACCTCATGGAAATGTTCGACATAGAGAGAGCTCGACATATACATGTCTGGAATATAAAGCCATAGAAATGAAGAACAGACAACTCTGGACCCTGTTTTTACATCGACGTATAGAGAAGTTCGACAATCAGAAATTCGAGGTATAAATGTTGTACTTTAACCCTTTTCCAAACAATAACGACATCTGACCACTTTGTTGCAGACGTCTTTAGAAAACATTGAGGGGAAAGGAGAAATTGCTTGTAACAAGCAATTTCTCCTTTCCCCACATTGTTTTCTGCCCTATCAGAAGATTGTTATACAATTTCATCACATTTTGAAATGCTGTGTGCAAACTCTTTCAATTTGGGACAGTCGAAAATTGTTTGGGAAAGGGTTAAAGGTATTCTCAGTGCTTTGAATCCAATCTTAAGAGGTAATTCGACAGAATAATACCACATCAGGTTATGAAGTAAACTTCTCAAACGCAAGGCAGTGTCAACGTCATTTTTATATAAGATTCTTGCTTATCTAGCCGACATCTGAAAGCTTTAAAAAGATTTCGAATGTCATAGAAATTGGAACACTGCAGACAGGCGCGTAGCTACCTGTACGCAGAGTCCGCACCTGTGTACACATTGTTCCTAAAAATGAAAATCTAACAAGTGACTCAAAAACAGTATCCATGAATCACCATTGAATAGAGATGTGTATGGTTCTGTACCAGCTAGAATAATCTTCCCGTACAAATCCGCGAAAATGAAAGTCTACATTGACAGTCACGTATAATATAAATCGATATCATCTTTTCTTGCAGTTTTATTGGGTATTTTTCTTGTTCGAAACATCCTTAGATTATGTCTGATGGGTCACAGATTCCCTGCGGAAGCTTGTCCTCAGACCCCTTGTGTTGCATACACTTACTAATTCGCTTACCTACGCCCCTGGTAAAACGTTTGTTTTATGCGTCAAACATAATGTGAACCAAACAAAAGCGGCATTGGTACATGTAGACAATCCAATAGCAAGAACATACAGTGTACATGCATTGAAAGGAGAAGAATCTGTATTTGGCAACTCTTACAGCGTAGGAATACCGTCCATAAATGCTTTCATTGTGCCGGGATTTTTCGGATTTATTATGATTGATTTGGGCTCGGATTCAATAAACCAGGTCTCGAAGAGAAAACCCACACATCGGGCCAATCTATTGCCTATCTTCAAGCAACTGGTTATGTCTAACAAGGAAAAAGTAATTTCTTCAACAACTTCTTTTCAGTCTGTGTTCTCGGCGCTGGAAGAGCGGTTCAATTAACTTTTTTATTACTTAACTCTTTCTCCCATATTACAAACGATTGTGTCATAGACAGACTTGAATGTGAAAATCTGAAAAAGAAAAAAAACGCTGTGCCAAAAGGTTGTTCAGAATGAACAATTTCTCCTTTGGCCGCTACGTTTTCGCTTTTGGGTCAAGAAGGAAAAATGACTTTTTAGACATACAAACAGGGCTGATTAGTTACACATACAGAAGATGTTTTCGCGGTTTCTTGAAATCGTTGACTCCATGTTCATTGAATGGAGGGAAGCGTACGGAGTCTGTATTTTCTCAATGATAGCGGATGATTTATCACTCTTAACTTGGGGGATCAATACGGCAAACAATGAGCGGACGTGTTAAGTATATTATCACCCAGCGTCTTTCGCCCGATTTAATCAGAGGTATACCGAATTATCCGACCGTTTCAATCGCTTCTTCTCGGCTAGTGCTTTTTTTTCTTTATTCATATTACTTACGCTCCTTTAAGACAGAAATCATACGAAAGACAATAAAACGAAGAAGAAAAAGAAGGTAAAGACGAAGATAAAGGAAAGGAAAACAAGAAGAAGTAGAAGCAGAAGAAGAAAATGTGAAGGAGGAAGAGGAGGAGGAGGGGGGGAGGAGGAGGTGGAGAGGATGATGAACAACAAATGAAGAACAAGATTAATGACAAGAACAAGATGAGCAAGAACAAAATAAACAAGATCAACAAGATCAAGAGCAAGATGAACAAGAACAAGCACAAGAATAAGATGAACAAGAACAAGCACAAGATGAACAAGAAAAAGAACAAGATTAGCAAGAACAAGATTAATACCAAGAAGAAAACGAAAAGAAAATGTTGGTCACATACCCAAATGACACATACATTTCTTTTCTGGGCCCGAGTATGTTTCAGTAGCGACGAGGGGCTTCTAAAAGCCTCTAATAGCATTCGACCCAGTGAAGCCATATGAATGTTGTCTCTGACCAATAAAAAAGTTACCTGATATGGGTTGGCAAAACGGGTTGAAAGGACACCTTATTTGTAGGGAATACCCTGTGACCTGTTAAATGCAAAAATGTTATTCATCTATAGGCATATTAAACTGTCAAAAGGCAACATCGAAGACATTTGTGATGGACAAACATTGTGTGTACTTTTATACACCGCAAAGAAAGAGAGCAACGTCCGACCTTTATATTCTAATGTTTATCGAAAGGCTATTCGATACGTCCATAAGATAAATCGTTTTAGGCATGGACAATTGATGGTTCGAAATGAATTACGGGAAGAATTTAATGGCAAAACAGGACAATTAGACTTAAAGTTCAAATGATATATAATTTAGCCCAGATGTCACAATGCAACAACGAAACAATCTGATTTTATCAAAGAGTTAACCTCTTGTGCAGAAAAGGCCGTTTAGGATCAGCACATGCGATTTGCTCAGTATGGACTTATGCACACTTTCCCACCGAATCTTTACTCCCTCCATAATTTCGGGTGTCGCAGATCCGAAAATTGTTTCGGAAAACAAAGCAGCGCGTTTTCTTCCCCATCTCCAATTACCATTAACTACACTGTCTAGAAGGCTAGACTTAACAATTTCCAAATAATAGGGGACAGGACAGGTTTATAGTTACTTACGCAACGGTAGAATTTATTGTTCAATTATGTACTTCCAAAACAAGAAGCTGGGGAGAACAGACTCGATTTTAATGAAGTTAAGCACAGTTAGGAACGACAGTTTTATTTCTGGGAGAGAATTATGTCTTTAGACTTTAGGTAATTACGTAAAAAGGGAGATAAATCTTTCAGTATGCCGTTTAGGATGCATTTTCTTAAAGTTGGGTCCATGTTTCAACTGAACATGTGGAAAAGTACGACAGTATTAGACTCTTGTGTGTGGAACAATGTCTTGCTAGAGTATGTGTTTTATGTAGTACTAGTATGTTTGTTTGTTTATATATGTATCTATTCATTTATTTTATTTATCTATTTATTCTTCTATCTATTTATCTATTTATCTAAATCTACGATTTATTTCTGAGTTAGTAGTAATGCGTTCCCTCTTACGCACATGTACCAACTTATTAAGAAACCATTGTGATTAAAGGTGATATTGCTTGGCAGGTTACTGAAAAAGCTGTAATCGACAAAAACTATTTCATTCGTTCAAGTTGTTCTCTGTAACTGCTTAAAATGTGAAAAGATCGGTTATAACCTCGTTTCTTCCTTTTCAGGTATTGTGTTGATCATGAAAGCGGACAAACTGTCCTGAACAATGGCATGATTATATCCTTTTGGGGGGGATTTCCCACTGTTCACTTAAACTACTGTTAATGACGGCTTTAATGCCATGTAAACATCAACACATCAGAGTGGTTTGGTCTAAAGATAAGTATCCATTATTATTACCTAAAACTTACCTACCTTTATACTACCTAAAACACTACCTGTACCTACCTACCTACTTCTGTTCAATAATGGACTCGCCAATATAGGTAAACGACAGAAGGCCAAATCATGATACCAAACCAACCTTGTAAACACATTCCCTTAGATGGGAATTTGTAGCGCGTCCAAATTGAACGCAATAGCAGACGACACCGAATAATTCGAACACTAACACATTTTCTCAATGGTCTTTAGTAGAAACTATTGTTACGAACGAATTAATTGCTCATTACGAGTAATAAGTCCATTTTCGCTGCTGTTTTCCAACGTCTCTTGGAGCAGATGTGTCAAAGTAAGTGTTTATGATAAAGGAGTTAATGAATGAGTCATGCTATACGGGGCATTGTGTCATACGGCAGTTGTAGATAAGGACTGGGACGTTTGTCTGAGGAACACAAGTTCGGCAGTACCCATGGTAGACTAGGAACCGGTCTTTCATCTATCGAGTATAGAAACCGGTATGGCATAAATCTACCAGGCAGAAACTGGCTGGTAACAGAAGGAAGGAAAACAACATATTGCCCTTAGAGATGAATGTTCGTTGATTCAAACAAACGGTTGGACTTGATACGTAGTTTCCTTCAGGGATATATTGGTCAAAATGGTTTGAAATTGAAATGTTGACAAACATTTGATACAAATTAGTGGATAATAAAAGTCTGAAAAGGCTTGTTTGCTTCGAAAATGGAAAAGCAATATGATTCAGGGAAATCAACCGTGTCCTTCTTGTTGTTGTTGTCGTCGTAGTTTGGAACGTTGCATTCTGACCAACCAGATCGCTCAGAATATGTAGGCTGCCCGTTGTCTATCATGTGGAACATAGTGGAGCCAGTAGACAGCGGGGGACCAGTTTAAACCCATGGTGTCGCAATCGGCGATTATAGATAAGGGATGTGAAGTCACCTTGCTGAACACATGCAGAGAAAGCTGTTCTTAAAGGCCCATTTAAGGAGATTAATGCTATAGCAAACTGTATTATTTGGTAAACTTTTGGACAGGTTCAAATAGTTATCACCAGAAAACACCATCTGCACAACTTACACATGAAAGTTAACAAGAAATAACCCAGATTAGCAGGTTTTATAATTCAGATTCCCTTACTCGTCACCTCTGACCTTGACAGTTGATACATACATTTTTTAACCGACCAATCAGAATTCGTTATTTTGAATATGTAAACAAACAGGTTGTTGATAAACATGATTTAATTGAAGACAAATATATTTCAAGCACAAAATAACTTATTTTAAATGAGTCTTTTTAATAGGGTCTCAATGCATTCCTTAACTAATGCTCATGACTTTAAAGAACAAAATAAAAAAAACTCCATATATTTTTTAAGTAATTTATTTGTACTCCTCTCCTTTGACGTGCCTTTAAAGCAACTAGTTCACCGATGTGAGGAAATTTGGCAGATAAAACTTAATTTTTTTTTATGGGTTTTACATCACATCAACATTATTTAAGTTATGTAGCGATGCCCGACTCTAAATGATGGAGGAAGACCCCATACTCAACTGCCCATAAGGGCTGGTCAAGGCGGGTAGAACCATCGGCATTCCGTAAGTCAGTCGGGAGACTGCCTCTCATGAAAATCCATGTCCCTCTCAGGACTTGAACCCACGCGGAGAGGGGTCATGTGATTTCAAGTTCTGTACTCTAACCACTAGGCCACGGAGGCCCCTAAAACTTAATCTATATAAAACTGTACAACGGCTGTGCGCACTGGGGAGATGTCATATGAAGGAACATGAGTTTGCATTCAAGTAAATAGAACATACACATATCGAAATAATATGTATTTTGATCCAAAAGCAGTGCAACGGGTTTGCGATCTACCATTAATTGACTGTAGATGTATATACTAGAATATATTTACGCTTCATGAATTTATCATGCTCTTAATAACTACTTTTAATTGTTATTCAAACAACAGTTCAAGAAAATATATTGTTTCAACAACATGTTATTTGACTTTCAAGTTTTCTCACCTGTGAGCAAGCATCTTTAAAAAGGCTCCAAGACGTATTTGAGAGAGAAACAAGCATGTGACTGTCAGGTTATCAAATATGCATTTTTTTATTTGTATAGGGTCTAACAACTAAATCTGCAACTTTTTTGTTATATAACGGGTTTTCTGAGACACACCAGTACAAGGCTCGGACTCTAAAGTATCTTATCAAACCAATGTCGCCGGCGGAGATCGAACCTGCGACTTCCAGGTTACAAGTCCACCATATCAACCACTGGGAAGTCCTACCCTTTAACATAAGGAAATCACATACTGTAAGACATCTAGCTTGTATTAACCATGGAAATGCTTATATTTCTGATGGTAACCTAATCAGTATCGACTATTCATTGTTTCATTAACCCAAAACCAAATAATACCGACATTTGACCAGTCTGTTGCGGACGACTCTGGACAACTTTGTGGGAAAAGGAGATATTGCTCTTAGCCAGTAATTTCTCCTTAACGAGCAATTTCCCTTTTTCCACAATGTTTTCTGTCCTATCGGAATATTGTTTTTCAACAATCGGTTTAATGCGAATAGCGATCGGAACTACTCGGCAAATTCCGGCAGGCGGATCAGACAATGTCAGTGTGGCCTGCCATCATCACCGAGGGGTTCCGATATGCGAATAGTTTCGACCCAATCGTATCTACTCGGCAATCCCCGTCACAAGTCGGTAGATATACCTCGTAGGCAGTACATGAATACACCAGAAATCCTGGGGTAATTCGCCTTATTTCCGGCGGATAACGCAAAATGCACATAGGCACTAAATATGTATTTTAATACACAAAAATTGGTTATATATCACAATTGAATAGTTTGTTTACCCTTTTCATTAAAGATGATCATATCAACACATCTTTGTTTCATATTTTGTCAATCGGCTCTTTTCGGCAATCCCCGGCTTGTTACGGGGATTGCCGAGTAGATACGATTGGCCCTTCGTCGTGACCTACTTTCAAAAATGGCTCCCCATTACTTCCGAGGTTATTTTAAGAAATGGCCGAGGTGTTCCGAATGAGTTTCGACCCCGACCGGTGTAAACCTAGTCCGAATGATCCAGATGTCGGTATTTCATTCTTACACAGTTACAGCTTCGACCATCCGAGTTAGTGTATACCGAGCACAACCGAACTAATCCGACGAAAGAATGGGTTTCAAAATGGCAGATGATTCGACAGAAGAATAAGACCCAATCATGTTTGACAACAATCAGGGTCTTCGTGTTATAAGGGCCCGTTTTCTCGTAACGTATTTAAAAACAATACATTGCTTAATGTAGAACACCAATAATCCGCCATTTTGAAACTCATTCTTTTGTCGGATTAGTTTTGTCGTTCAGGGTGTCATTCGGTCTGTGTCGGAACCTTTCGGTTTAATGCGAATAGTTTCGACCCCGACCGGGAGCACGAGCGAAGTAATCCGACGAGAGGAATGAGTTTTAACATGGCGGAATATGAATAATCTACCTTAAACTCAAAATCAAGTCCATTTGAACAAGTTTTCATTGATTGTATCGCTTCAAACAATGAATATAATTAGAAACGTTATATTTTGATTGTTGATAAAGTTCATGTATAGACTATAGAGAATAGATGGTTGGTGTCGTGAATCGGAAATGTTATCGGGCAAGGCTTAGGAATATTATCCGGTGAGCCGAAGGCGAAACGGATAATAATCCGAGGCCGAGCCCGATAACTTGTCCTATTCAAAGACACCAATAATCTATTCTATTTATCCTGTTACCTCCATGGATTATTATTAACAAACAAACTGAAAACAAAATACAAAATAAAGGAAACAAAAGACAGAAAACAAGTACAGAATGGTGCACACATGACGCCATATGCCATGACGTATATATGACGTCATTAATTCGCACGTGAATGTGTGATATATGGTTAGTGCCGGATATCTCAACTGTTATACGGCACCCTGTTATCGGCCCGTCCATTGCGCTGGTGACAGGATAAATGATATAAGGAATAATATGATATACATGTAATATCTTTGCCGGGGTTTGTATTCTAGTTGCGTGAGATGTGCAACTCGCAAGACCTTCGGACTCGCGAGATGCCCATTTTTCTCACACACTCCGTATTAATCATCTCACGGATGTTCACTTTCCATTGGTACAATAATGATGACCTTTCGCTGCTGCAATAAATGTCGTGCTGACATTTCACGAAGCAAACATCCTATTTCAACTCCATATAAACTGAGGCCGGTCCTTTGTTGGCTTGAAAGGCACCATTGTGATTCGATTTTGAGTACAGGTTAATTGTAAAGGTGAGAAGTATTGCGACTTACTTCCAATGCTGTGTATAACTATAAATATGCAATACTATGTATAAAATGAATAGCGATGACTTTGTAGGATACTGTTCCAACAAGTTCTTCACGAATACAAACGATTAAAGCTGGTACAGCACTGGGATATTGACATATCTAAAAATAAAATAGATAAAAGTAAAATGAGAATTTCGTAGAATCAATACGATAGATGATAAAATGTCGACAAATATTCTTATTTAATTCCACTGCGTTTTCGCGTAACGCCTTCATCAGGAAATGTATTGTTTTTCTTTTAATTTAAGTTTTAATTTGTCAAAGTAGACATAGGTACTTTTTTGTGTGTTATAATTTCATCTTATAAAGTGTATTTAATGCTAATATCTTAAAGATAACAACATTCATATATATTTTAAAAAAAGGTCGATAAAACTCGTAGGTACTCGAGTTTACTCGGAAATAAGCTAGAGTTAGTCAAATGATTATCATAAAGGCAGAAGCTGTTCATTTTTATATGTATTTACGAAACCTTTTAAATAATCCGGAAATAAATTATATTACAAAGTATTACTATATAAAACCGTTTGTTTTAAATCATATGCTCTCATGTCGACAAATATTAAAGCTTAGCTAATTAATTCGACAAAATACATAAAAATAGCATTGGAGGTTCGTCAAACATTTTTTAAGTGTTCGTAATCATACGCAATCCTAATTTTGTCTTTCTAATAACATGTTCTCTCTTTGATATCAAATATTGATTCTCGTCTTTATAATAACCTTCCTTTAAAACCACATAATATACTTTGTACAAACTTTGTAAAATGTGACTATGTAATATGTACTTGTTTAACCCTTTATCAAACGTCGAATTTCCGACTGTCCAAAATTAAAAGAGTTTACAGACAACATTTCAAATGTGATAAAATTGAAAAATAATCTTCTGACAGGGCAGAAAATATTGTGGCAAAAGGAGAAATTGCTCTTAACGAGTAATTTCTCCTTTTCCCAGTCGTCTGCAACAAACTGGTCAAATGTCGTTATTGTTTGGTAATGGGTCAATAAACTCTGATCTGTTCTGTTCTATCATAGCGGAAGTAACGGCTAACTGTGAAGAGTTTCGTTAAATAAGTATGCGGCATACACTTTTTTTCAGATGTACCTTTGCGTCACCATCTTACTGGCAGTTTCTATGCCGAACGTACAAGCCTACAACCGGAACCCATCAGGGATCTTAAAGATATCCGGTCGGAATGCGCACAGGCCGGCAGGTTCGCTTAGCTACTTCCGGTGGCATGATAATTTCGCTGGAAGTAAATACATTCTGTCCTCTTGTCAGATGGAAGAGCAGTTTGTAAACAAGGAGAAGGAAAAGTGCACTTTAGGCGTTAAGTTGAATGACAAAACCAAAGTCAGTCCGGGTAAGAATAACATGAGCTATTCATGACAATCTTTATGATAGGGCCTACATTTTTAAATGCATAAAGAACTTTATGGTACATTTTTAAATGCATTAGGAACTTTGTGGTACACTTTTAAATGTATTAGAAACTTTATGGTACATTTCTAAATGTATTAGGAACTTTATGGTACATTTTTATACGTATTAAGAACTTTATGGTACATTTTCAAATGCATTAGGAACTTTGTGGTACACTTTTAAATGTATTAGGAACTTTATGGTACATTTTAAAATGTATTAGGAACTGTGTGGTACATTTTTAAATGAATTAGGAACTTTATGGTACATTTTTAAATGTATTAGGAACTTTATGGTACATTTTTATATGTATAAGGATCTTTATGGTACATTTCTAAATGTATTAGGCACTTTACGGTACATTTCTAAATGTATTACGAACTTTATGGTACATTTCTAAATGTATTAGGCACTTTATGGTACATTTTTAAATGTATTAGAAACGTTATGGTACATTTCTAAATGTATTAGGCACTTTATGGTACATTTTTAAATGTATTAGAAACTTTATGGTACATTTCTAAATGTATTAGGCACTTTATGGTAAATTTTTAAATGTATTAGAAACTTTATGGTACATTTTTAAATGTAGTAAGAACTTTATGGTACATTTCTAAATGTATTAGGCACTTTATGGTACATTTTTTAATGTATTAGAAGTTTTATGGTACATTTCTAAATGTATTAGGCACTTTATGGTACATTTTTAAATGTATTAGGAACTTTGTGGTACATTATTAAATGTATTAAGAACTTTATGGTACATTTCTAAATGTATTAGGCACTTTATGGTACATTTTTAAATGTATTAGAAACTGTATGGTACATTTCTAAATGTATTCCAAACTTTATGGTACATTTTTAAATGTATTAGGCACTTTATGGTACATTATTAAATGTATTAAGAACTTTATGGTACATTTCTAAATGTATTAGGCACTTTATGGTACATTTTTAAATGTATTAGGAACTTTATGGTACATTTCTAAATGTATTACAAACTTTATGGTACATTTTTAAATGTATTAGGCACTTTATGGTACATTTCTAAATGTATTAGGAACTTTATGGTACATTTTTTAAATGTATAAGGAATATTATGGTACATTTCTAAATGTATTAAGAACTTTATGGTACATTTTTAAATGTATTAGGAACTTTATGGTACATTCTTAAATGTATAAGGAATATTATGGTACATTTCTAAATGTATTAGGGAACTTTATGGTACAATTTTAGATGTATTAGGAACTTTATGGTACGTTTTTAAATGTATTACAACATTTATGGTACATTTTTAAATGTATTAGGAACATTATGGTTCCTTTTTAAATGTATTCGAAACTTATGGTACATTTCTAAATGTATTAGGAACTTTATGGTACATTTTTTAAATGTATAAGGAATATTATGGTACATTTCTAAATGTATTAAGAACTTTATGGTACATTTCTAAATGTATTAGGCACTTTATGGTACATTTTTAAATGTATTAGGAACTTTATGGTACATTTTTAAATGTATAAGGAATATTATGGTACATTTCTAAATGTATTAGGGAACTTTATGGTACAATTTTAGATGTATTAGGAACTTTATGGTACCTTTTTAAATGTATTACAAACTTTATGGTACATTTTTAAATGTATTAGGAACATTATGGTTCCTTTTTAAATGTATTAGAAACTTATGGTGCATATTTAAATGTATTAGGAACTTTATGGTACATTTCAAATGTATTAGGAACTGTATGGTACATTTCTAAATGTATTAGGAACTTAATTGTACCTTTTTAAATGTATTACAAACTTTATGGTACAATTTCAAATGTATTAGGAATTTTATGGTACATTTTAAAATGTATTGGGTACTTTGTGGTACATTTTTAAATAAATTAGGAACTTTATGGTAAATTTTCAAATGTATTAGGAACTTTATAGTACATTTTTAAATGTATTAGGAACTTAATGGTACATTTTTAAATGTATTAGGAACTTTATGGCCTATCAGAAAATTAATTTCCAATTTTATCACATTTTGAAATCTTGTCTGCAAACTCTTTCAATTTGAGACAGTCGAAAATGTGTTGTTTGGGAAAGGGTTAAGGAAAATATTTGCGCAAGCTATAACTGATACACATGGATAGTTTTTTCAATGAAAGTACATTATTGCAATGTGACACTTCATGGTGTGTTACTTTGCAGTATTAGTTCGCCCAGTGTTGAAATAAGAGGAGAGAGCCAATCGCTTATGTTGTAATAACTTGCGGCCCAATCCAATTATCTTTTTACCTTTTCATGTCTTCTTTCAATACATTTTCATCTGTGTGTTGTATATGTCTTGTAGCACATGTAGAAATAATGCAATAAAATGTAATTAAACTAAATTGAAATAAGAGGAAATGTTGTTTTAGACTTGCTCAAAATTTAAGCGTAAACTGTTTAGTAAAACGGTACCCTGGTGTATGTGATGTATTTAAATTTCAGATGAAGATACGACAGTAGAAGTGAAATGCGGCGAAACCACCTGTACCTATACAGGCAAACCGTATCACTGTGACAAGTTTTCAAAAACACAGAAAACGCAGATACAGTTCTACGAGTAAGTACAAAATGAAGAAGTGAATAAGGATATAGAAAATTTAATACTTGTGTCTTTTGTCACAAATGTTATCGGTCAGTGTAATAGGGAGAACTTTGACTCTTTATGCGTCGGTCGTTTAAGTAAATCAAAAGTAGTTCCGGCAATTGCGATCATGTGATACATCATGTGACGCATTGACCCGATATCACTAATGTTTATAAGGCAGGTGACATAAGTCAGTAGATAGGCTAGTTACTAGATAAATAGTATTTCCACACTTTACTTGTGGTGAGCATTTCAATTCAGACGGCACAACGCCAAAAAAATCTCTTTTTTTGGCAGAAACAGAGACTTATATATCATGTTATTTATGTCTGCATAACATTATCAATCCAGTTTGCACCATTTTCTTTTTGATACAATTCAAAAATATCATAATTTGAACATTTGCTTAAAATTTTCCAACCTGTAAAGGAAATGAACTCTCATTTATAAAGGACTTGTCCTTCATCGTATTATTTCGCTCTGTCAAACAAAAGTGGTGGTTTAATGATTTGCGTCAGGGGCTAGAGACAGGCCAACCCGGGTTGGATGCTCGATGGTGATCATCTATTTCACTATGGAGTCCCTTTGGTAAAGGAAAGAAACATTTTTCAAAATCTAAGAATTTACTGTCCTTTACCTACCTACGATAAATGGGCGAGTCTATTATTGAGTGGAAGTAAATAGGTTCAGGTAGTGTTTTCTAGGTAATATAAAGGTACGTAAGTTTTAGGTAATAAAAACATGTACCTATGTTTAGACCAAACCATTCTGATGTGTTTGTTTACATGACATTAGAGCCGTCATTAACAGTAGTGGCCTGCCCTTGTTGAAAATCACAACAGGGGTTCACGGAGGACACACAGTCCCTTTGTGAAACCGAATAGACCACAATTGCAAAGAACAATACTTGCTCGTTTTGTCACAGTAGTTACTTAAGGTAGAATACCCATAATTTGCCATTTTGAAACTCATTCTGTAATCGGAATACTTCGGTAGATCTCTTAACCTCGGCCGATGTCAGGAACTATTCGATTCAATGCGAATGTTTCCGGTCATATTTCCGGCCTAGACCAAGAGAGATATACCGAGAACGACTGAAGAAATCTGACGAAAGAATGATTTTCAGAATGGCGGATTATGGGTATTTTACCCTAAATATTCTGCAGTATGTGGTTCTAAGAAAGCATATCCACTGTTCAGCTGTTAACAGTGCCAACCCACAACAAAAGTTTATTTTCTTTTTCTAGATGCATCATCAAACAACTAACGCAGACGAAAGCCTGCGATGAACCAGAACTGAAGTGCATAAAGATGTGTAAAACAGTTGCCTTCAAAAAGGCTGAGGATACTGATTATCTATTATACTAAGACTGGATATGATGAAGATTTAAAGGTGCTTGTTCACAGAAGAGAAAAGTCGAAATAAAAATGAAATATCGGTGAAAGAATACAGCTTTTGCAGTGTTGTTTGATATACAATTTAAAGTAGCTTTTGAATACATAATTCATGAAGCATCAATTTATCTAAGAGTATGCAGTCTGTATGCCTTAGATCTCAAAAGCAATGTCACACTTTTGGATTAAAATACATGGTAATTTACCGTATACACACTTAAAAGGATAAAAAACAACCTAAAGTTGCTTCAAATGACTATTGTTCAGTGCGGATCACATAACAGTACATTTTTTGTGAAATTTCAAAGAAATCAATTTTTAGCTTCCAGATTTCCTCACATCTGTATTCAAGCAGCTTTAAAACTTAGAGACTGAAGATGGTCATTATTTCACAAACCAGATGATTTTCTATCAAATAGGAAGAATGGATTTGATATCAATTTAGATATTAAGGCCCAAAACGACAATCATTCTAAATACGAACGCCATGATAACAATCCTTCTACAATCATTCTAAATGCTTAGGCCCAAGATAATTCTTGTTCAAAAACTCTGAGGCCAAAGATGCTAAATATTTCAAATAGTAAAGTCAAAGCAGATAATTTCAAATACTAAGGCGGAATTTTTTCCAAATACTAAGACCAAAAGTGATTACCATTTTAAATACCAAGGATGAATATAATTATTTCAAATAAGCTAACAATGTAAACCATTTGAATTACTACGGCTGAAGATAATTGTTCGAAATGCTAAGGTAAAATCTGAAATCATTTCAAATATTAAAGCTGAAGATGATTGTTTCAAATGCTAAGGTAAAAACTGAAATCATTTCAAATATTAAAGCTGAAGATGATTGTTTCAAATGCTAAGGTAAAAACTGAAATCATTTCAAATATTAAAACTGAATATGATTGTTTCAAATGCTAAGGTAAAAACTGAAATCATTTCAAATATTAAAGCTGAAGATGATTGTTTCAAATGCTAAGGTATAAACTGAAATCATTTCAAATATTAAAGCTGAAGATGATTGTTTCAAATGCTAAGGTAAAAACTGAAATCATTTCAAATATTAAAGCTGAAGATGATTGTTTCAAATGCTAAGGTAAAAACTGAAATCATTTCAAATATTAAAGCTGAAATGATTGTTTCAAATGCTAAGGTAAAAACTGAAATCATTTCAAATATTAAAGCTGAAGATGATTGTTTCAAATGCTAAGGTAAAAACTGAAATCATTTCAAATATTAAAACTGAATATGATTGTTTCAAATGCTAAGGTAAAAACTGAAATCATTTCAAATATTAAAGCTGAAGATGATTGTTTCAAATGCTAAGGTAAAAACTGAAATCATTTCAAATATTAAAGCTGAAGATGATTGTTTCAAATGCTAAGGTAAAAACTGAAATCATTTCAAATATTAAAGCTGAAGATGATTGTTTCAAATGCTAAGGTAAAAACTGAAATCATTTCAAATATTAAAGCTGAAGATGATTGTTTCAAATGCTAAGGTAAAAACTGAAATCATTTCAAATATTAAAGCTGAATATGATTGTTTCAAATGCTAAGGTAAAAACTGAAATCATTTCAAATATTAAAGCTGAATATGATTGTTTCAAATGCTAAGGTAAAAACTGAAATCATTTCAAATATTAAAGCTGAAGATGATTGTTTCAAATGCTAAGGTAAAAACTGAAATCATTTCAAATATTAAAACTGAATATGATTGTTTCAAATGCTAAGGTTAAAACTGAAATCATTTCAAATATTAAAGCTGAAATGATCAAATGCTTAAAAACTGCTGAATAATTGATGATTGAAATCATTTCAAATAAAGCTAAGATGATTATTTCAAATACTAAGACTGAAAACATCATTTCAAATAATTTGGCTGAAGAAAATCGAGTCAAATTCTATGGCTAAAGATGATTTTTTTAATCCTTACATGTAACTTTCAAGAGAACTTATGTTACATTTAAGTTATCTTATCTAATAAAACTTAAATAAAACACCAACAAATTTTACTTTTGTGTTTTCTTTATTTTCCCCAACAGTAACATCTTGAAGTCAAACAACATAAAATATCTACAAAGTACCTTGCAGTTTATCATATTGACAAATGAACACCAGCCAACTCTGAAGCATAATAATTTAAATGGTGATACTTTTTTATGCTTTTATTTAGGATGTTTAAATAGCCTAAACAATTACTGTAATATTGTACTGTAATATTAGGCAGGACATTTTAAAAAAAAGCAAGCTTTACTTTTGTGAGCATGTTTGCAAAGATGTCTACTTCAAGACGTATTTATATTTCGCTTAACATACACTCATTTACGATCATAATACAAGACAAAATTCACAAGCAGAAATTGCTTGTAAGGTTGAATTATTGTATTAGTACCTTTATGTTTTTTTACGCAATATGTATCATATAGGAGTATATATACTTTTTTGTATTTATATGGGTTTGACATCATATCAACATTATTTGAGTTATGATGTGATGCCCAACTCTTAATGATTGAGGAAGACCCTATACTCAACTGCCCATAAGGGCTGGTTAACCCTTTGCCAAACAATAACGACATTTGACCACTTCGTTGCAGACGACCTTAGAAAACATTGTGGGAATAGGAGGAATTGCTCGTAACGAGCAATTTATCATTTTCCCCCAATGTTTTCTGCCCTATCGGAAGATTATTTTCCAATTTCATCACCTTTTGAAATGTTGTCTGCAAACTTTTAATTTGGGACAGTCAAAAATTTGTTGTTTGGGAAAGGGTTAAGCCAGGTAGAACCATCAGCATTATAGGAAAGCTTTACTTTCGTGCTAAATATTTCTCTTTTATTGTTGCTTTCAGCCTATCACAAAAGCTATGTTAGGTTATATTTACCAATATCAAATGTTTAGAAAAAATCACACCAGATAATATGAATTTGCCGCATGGTTGTCTTTTCTAACTGATTGCCGGTTCAAATCATCCGTTGAAATCAATGAATTATGCATGACATCATAAAACATTTCTGTCACTAGCAAAACCAGTACCTCAAGCAAACCCTCATTTGGTCTCTAAGATCTCAATCAAATTATGCATGACTTCCTGGATAAATCTATTGTCACATTGACAAATGACGTCTGCTTTAATTAACTCTTAACAGTAAACGTTGTTCATGTTCTGTCTTCAACAAGCGTAAAGCGTCTGTAGAAGATTGCTCTGAATATTCATACAATTGCTTAATAGTGGGTTTGGCCTGAAAAACAAACAAAAAATAATGATGTATTTATAATGCTGTAAAGAATAGGTACCTGTCTCACAAAAGTTTGTACAACATTTTTTCTCATAAACAAACATAGATAGTGTCTCACAAAAATCGTTAATCTTACATGTAAACATAAGTCAAAGTGAAAAAGAAAGTATATCTCGTATAATTTTCACCCTCAGATTTAAACACAAATGTTAGCAATAACTCAAATAGGTTGTAACTTAATGCATACTCCATACCTTTCGTATATGTTTCTTTCTAAACAAAATGCCAAAACCTACCAGAAAAGGTTGCTTTTGCAAAGGAAATATACGTTCCTCAATTGGAACCAAATACATTGGAGAATTATGGGTTTATACAAAGTGAGAAAACAATGACAACTCTGTAAGGGAGATAAACATTTGACCAGTCAATGATTACATAATTGCAGAGAACAAAAACCTTTTTGATATTGCGTGATAATGAATGTAGACTAACATTTGCATTTGTACAATTTGTACATAACATTGGCATTTGTACAATTTGTACAAATATTTGCTATGTCAATCTTTGTGCAAGTCACACAAGGAACATTGGTATGATTTGCTTACACAAGTTCGTAGACATAAAATTCTTGACACATCTTACGAGGCAGGCCCCAGGTCCACAAGAGTTAGTGTAACAGTGCCTTTAGCTTGCAGTATCTAACTATTCATGCGACGACATTGATGCAGTTGAAGGGCATCTGCCTCTTGTACCGAGGTTCCCCGAGTTTGATCCCTATACGGCGAGGGGAAAATTGCTGGGACTAACCAACAAATCGGCGCAAGTACTGGTTGAGTATCCAGGAAGCAGTCATCGGGGATGAATATAATAAGCTTCAAGCTTCTGCCACAATCAATGTAAAACATAAGTTTAACCCTTTCCCAAACAACAAATTTTCGACTGTCCCAAATTGAAAGAGTTTGCAGACGACATTTCAAAAGGTGATGAAATTGGAAAAAGATCTTCTGATAGGGCAAAAAACATTGTGGGAAAAGGAAAAGTTGCTCGTTACGAGCAATTTCTCCTTCCACAATGTTTTCTAAGGTCGTCTGCAACAAAGTTGTCAAATGTCGTTACTATTAGGGAAAGGGTTAACAGAACTATAAACAGTGAATCTTTTATCCATAGATCTCATCAGAAAGGAATTTACAAGAACTATCTTACTAGTATCATTTACACTCACTTGATGATTTCAATGATGCAAAAAAGAATCAAAATGGTGTTTCATTAACCCTTATAGAACCGATTTCATACTTATGCAAACAGGTTAGATCACAGGCCAGCCGCCAAATTACTTGGCAGCTGGCCTGTGATCTAACCTGTTTGCTACTCTTAGTATCTTTCTCCAACAAAATTAAGCAGATATTTAAAGTTTTGAAAAGCAGACGACATAAAAATCTATTTTCCAAAAAAATACCCAGCATAATCAGTGTTCAAAAAATGATTAAGTAAAATTCTTACTTGTCCATAAAAGCTGCAATAATCTTTGAGGCTGATCTGGGAAAGTAACTCTGCTTAACTACATGGTTTAATACAAGAAGAGGCCCTGATATATCATTTGGAGGTCTGTATTTTTTGTCTTCACCCTAAAAGGGAAGAATCACTTGCATAAGTATTTTTTCTTATTCTGAGAGTAACCTTAACCCTTTACCAAACAACAATTTTCGGACTGTCCCAAATTGAAAGAGATTGCAGACAACATTTCAAAATGTGATGGAAATGTAAAATAATCTTCGGATAGGGTAGAAAACATTGTGGAAAAAGGAGAATTTTCTCATCACGAGCAAATTCTCCTTTTCCCATGTTTTCAAGAGACGTCTGCAACATACTGGTCAAATGTTTGTAATGTTTGGTAATGAGTTAATTCTTCTCCAACAACATTGATAATTGTTCCTACTGGAGCTTTCTAAATAAGAAGCGTCTGTATCAAGTTGTAAATTTTTTTTTTTTAAGTTTCTCCTTTTACTATGGTCGCTTATAACAAAATGAATTGTTTTTGTTTGTATTATATTGATTACATACTTTAAGATTAACTGCAATCTATCGAAATTAAAAGCATTTGCTTCAAGAACTTGCGCAGACAACTAACCAAGACATTTCAGCAATCTATTGAAAATTACAGTAGTATTTGCTTCAAAAACATGAATTTTGCAATCAGCAGTTTGAAAGGCAGGCAAAACTATAGGATTGTATGCTGTTTCAAAAACTTTTCAGAATTGCATAGCCCATTTCACGGGATTCACTGCTACCAGGCTAGTGTCTTATAGTGTCTTGCCAGAGGTCACTCCAACAAAATGCCTCGCACCCAGCAGCTTTTGTGGGGATCTAACCACAGCCGCTGGGTTACAAGCGCGCCAATCCTGACCACTAGGTCATACAGGTAGGATAGCATCATACACACATACATACCTTTAATAAACCAATATACACCAAAAAAGCATTTGCTACAAGGGACGGTGTGCTTTCATTTCCATTCTGGAATACATCTGTGAGTAGGGTGTCTGAAAGATATTATTTGGGATCATGTTTTATTTTCTTAAAACTGTTCATTTTAATTTGTATGTGTTAAGTGCCCTGTGAACCATTTGTATGTGTTAATTGCCCTGTGAACCATTTGTATGTGTCAAGTGCCCTGTGAACCATTTGTATGTGTTAATTGCCCTGTGAACAATTTCAGTTATATTAAGACTTTCCTGGGATTTACTAATACTAAGCTAGGGTTCTAAAGCATCTTGCCAAAGGGCACTTTAATGAAACAAGCTGTACTGATTGGGCTCGAACCTGAAACACTCAGGTTACAAATCAAGCACCTAGGACCCTAAATCATCCTTAATATTTATTTTACTGATCCAAATAAAAAGGAAAAGAAGATCACTTTCAGTTTAAAGTTAAATACCAAATCATTCATGTTTTGGATGGAAAACCAATGTGAAAAGGGATAAATTGCTCACTATGAGCCATTTATCCTTTATTCACAGCTGTTTCTAAAATATTCGGAACAAGATGCAGGAAAATGAGATGTTATAGAGTAAGGAATCATTTGTTATCTATATTTGTATTATAAAGTGTCAAAATTATCTCAGTTATGTTGTGAAGCTCAACTCATAATGAAGGAATAAGACCCCCCCACACACACACACACACTTGACTGCCTATAAAGGCCGGTCAAGTCAGCAATCCACAAATTAGTTGAAAAACAACTTCTCACTAAACTACAAATGCCATCCCCAAATCCGGAGAGAGGACATGGGATTTCAGGTTCTGTAGTCTAACCACTTAGCCACTTAGAGTAAGGGAGTATCACTAAATAACTCGACGGTTCAATGCAAGACTATAGTAAGTGCTTCACAAACATGAAGCACTTACTATAGTCTTGTATTGAACCCTCGAACTGTACTACTTTACCTGCACAATCACACACTGACTGTTGGGCTTTCTTGTCATCTTCTGTCACCACAGAACAAATCTAAAACAAACAAGCAAAGTCAAAGGTAAAGACCTCTAGAAATAACATTAATACTTAAACTTAAAGATAAAAATAAAGATCGGAAAAAGAGCATAAAAAACCCATCAATTCCTTAACAAGTTAACAAATTTCCAATGCTAATGCATTGACAATTACATTTAGTTTTATTTGTTACTGCTTTACAAATGTACACATCTACATAATTATCTTCACTAGTAACTGTTTAACAATTACATGTAAAAGTACTTTTTTTTCACAATTACACACCTTTGTTTCTGAATCCTAAACACCTTTCAACATTATTTCAGTTGTGATGCCCAAGTCTAAATGGAGAAATACCTCATACTAAACTCCCCTCAAGGCCTGGTAATGTCGGGTAAGACCATCTGCATTCCATAAGTCAACTGGGATAACAGTAACCTTTCTAGAATTCAAATCTCCCCCTTTGAGACATGTAAAATCTCAGAATTATTTGATAAAAAATGAAAATATAATACTTTCTGATTTATCTGTTTAATCCATTGTTAAATCATACCTAACTTTACTGTCGAAAACTGTAGAAACTGGAAAAGCTACTGAGACAAATTTATAAATTTTTCTCAATGAGCAATGAACCCTTTTGTAACAATTATTTCTCCCCGACGTCTTTCAAAACCTTTTTTTCTCCCTTTTTTGTCTTCTATTGATGCTTTCAATTTGGACGTGTCATATTGAATGCCATTAGCAAATCTCTAACAGAAATTTCTATCAACCCCTATGACAAATCAGATATATCTAATGATGAGAAAAATCTCCTTTAAGCAAAACGGTTTACATCAAAATACATTTTTATTTTTCTCATCTTTTTTGTGTGCCTTGTTGTCTCTTTTTTGTTGTTGTTATTTTGACTAGTAAAAAAAAAGAAAAAAAGAAAATGTAATGTTATAAAATGCATCAAGACTATATTGAAGAAATTGCTTTCAAAATATTTCAAAAGAGGGGAATATTTCTCACCCGTACTAGTGTGTGTATTACAGTCTCCACATCATTTATGGCAGGCTGAAAATATACATGATCCAATATCTCTAATAAAAAAGACGTTTTCATAAAATAACTCATACTTATTTTAGTCCTTTAAATGTTCAAACTATAGAACTAAAAACTTGAATAAAAAAAGCAATAAAGACATGTATCCAAGAGTAAATCATAACATGTTTGATTAATTTTTAATTGACCCATTACTAAATGCCAAGTTTTTAACTGTCTTGAAATTGAAAGAGTGTGCAGACAGCATTTCAAAATGTGATGAAATTGGAAAGAAACCTTCTGATAGAGAAGAAAATATTATGGGAAAAGGAGAAATTGCTTGTGGCAAGCAATTTCTCATTTTCCAACAATGTTTTCCAGAGTCATCTGCAACAAACTGGTCAAATGTTGTTATTGTTTGGTAATGGGTTAAGTATTAAAAATATGTAAAATTTGAATGAAAAAAAAAAGCAATAGAGACACATATCAAAGAGATAATCATAACAATGGCAAACTGCATTAATCAACTTTTAAATCATTGCGACAAAAGGATAGCTTGCTCATTTATGAGCCCGGTTTGTGCCAATGCAGATGGATTTACCATCATTAAAATGTGTTTAAAAAAAGTGGGTTTTTTCCTATTAAGGTTTTACATTATGTCAACAATTTTCATTTATATTTCAATGCCTGTCTGATAATGTATGGTGGCAGATATAAAGCTTAACCATCAATAAATGCTAGTCAAAACAGTAACTGGATCTGACTATAAATTAAAAATCAGTTCACAAAAGTGATAGGCTTAGAACAATCTTGCATCAAGTTCATCAAAATGTTTCAGTAGTGCAGAGGTAGAGCATGGGCCTCTTGTAATTAGGGTCCTAGGTTCAATTCCCTCTAGTAGACTAGCTCTCAATTTTGCACAGGTACTGTTTTAGTATCAAGGAAGCAGTCATCAAGATTGAATTAAATAAGCTTCAAGCTTCCGTTACAACTGATGTAAAAAAAAAGTTAAAACTAAAATATTACTGTTGATATTTCAGGATAAGACGTTCCTGTCACTGAATTTTTACCTCATGCAAAAGCTCTGTTCCTGTATTCTTTTTTTCGAACATTGCTTATAAAGGAAAATTGTTATAAAGACAAAAAGTGTGATAAAAGAAGAAATGTCTTGCTAAACTTGTTTTCAGAAAAAGACTTTTTTCTTTTTATTACACGTCTTTACAACAATTTTTTCATCTTTATTTAGAGTCATAAATATAGATACCTTTCAATTCAACATATCAAAAAAAGCATTTGATGGTCTAGTAGTTATGGTAAATAAGAACATAAAACCTTACCCCCAAGTCTTTTTTTACAGAACTGGTCAGTGATTTACCAAATTCATGTAACTTGGTTGGAGAAGGAAATGAAATGAAATCTTTCACATTCACATTCTGAAAGAAACGAACCAGGACTTAAGGATTAGCTTTAAACAAGTAGATAAATCTGGAAAAAAAAGAAAGGTATTGCAAAAAAATAAAAAAAAATCAATACTGGGTACTTTGAAAGAACCTGCAACATTTCTGTTGGAATGAATAGCGCTTAAAAATAAACAATGGATCCTTTTGTCACATCAATTTTCAATTTAATTACATTCGAAAAGTATCCGGAAAAGGTTCATAACTTATTTATTAATGCGAATATTCAGATTAAAGTTTCAAAAGTGATACTTTGATATTCTATGCATGTAATTCAAAAGAAACTGGGATATATATTGCTCTGACGTACAATCCACATTCACTATGGCAACGTCAGGTACCGATGAGCGTGGCAAATTTTGAAATTTTTCACATATATAGATGCATTTAGGGAGTAAATATGACATGTTCCTAATGTTGAAATCTATTCAAATTTCACGTGACGCTTCCCTTCCCTTTTGCCAAAACCTATGCAGTGTCACATGCTTAATCATGATGTTCTTTGTTGTAAACAACGGAAGCAGAGAAGGCAACCTGTGAAAATGGCATTTGAAAAGGGGTATTTCATTCAGTTTTGTGTGTAGATGGGAAAATCGAAATCGGAGACACTCTCCATTATAATTGACACCTATGGCACACGTCCAATGAAGGAAACCAGTGAATATGAATGGTTCAACGTTTTAAAAAAAAATTCGCCAAATGGTACTGACCACCCAAGATCTGAACGTCCGAGTGTAACGTCAAGAAAGTTGACGGAATAAGGCAGTTGCAGCAGTGTTATAGAAGGCTTACAAAAAGAGACATATTCTTAAAGGTTACAGCCATTCCATTTTTACTAGAGAGCTAGGCATGTCTAAGGTTTGTGCTTGGTGGATACCAAGAATTCTAACAACTGAACAGAAAAAATTGTAGAAGCTGCAAAGTCATTCATTAAACAGTATTGTAACCATGGCCACTGTTTTATGAACTCAATAATAACTTAAGCTATGCTCACTAAAGCAACATTCAGACAGTTAGGCGTTGAAACCGTGAATCATCTTCCATATTCTAGTTTTTTGTGATTTCTGGCTTTTCCCAACTTTAAAATCAGAGTTGCGCTGCAGGGTACCGTTTTACTAAACAGTTTACGCTTAAGATTTGCGTAAGTCTAAAACAACAATTCCTCTTATTTCAATATTGGACGAAGCAATATTGCAAAGTGACACATCATTGGAATCGTCTCTCCGAGACGCTTCCAATGAAGTGCCACATTGCAACATTGTACTTTCATTGAAGATACTATCCATGTTTATCAATTATGACTTACGCAAACATTTTCCGTAAGTTGTTTAGTAAAACGGGCCCCAGAAGGTTTGATAATTTTGATGACCTAGCGGCAGTAGTTAGAGAAACCATTCGTACAATTCCACAAGAATATTTCAGGTCATGCTTTGATAAGTTGATAAGTAGGTGGGAGAAATGTGTATCATGTATAGGATGATATTTTGAAAAGATGTAGCATTTAACTGTTTCAGAGAGATTTTGCAGATGCTATATTCCTTTATGAGCAAGTAGTCCTGATAAATGTTACATGACGTTGCCCCGCCCAAAGTTACCCGACATTGCCACGGTGACTGTGTAATGTGCATCAGAGCAATTTGTATCAATTTTCTTATGGATTATGTCCATAGAATATCAAAGTATCACTTTTGGAACTTTCATTCGAATATTTGCATTAATAAATAAGTTGATAATAAGAATGTTTTCCGGATACTTTTCGAACACCCCACGTACAACAATGTCCCATCAAGCTATCATTTTTGGCTTTATAAAGAAAGACCTTTGTGATATCCTTTCCTTTTAACCCATTCCTTCAAATCAATTGAGGAAAATGTTGGGTTTTATTGTCATGCATTTCGTGTCTCCTGCCTGAAGCTTTTAATTTGGATTTGGACCGGTTATAAATTTCCATTTGTAGAAATGGATTATAAACAAGGGCAGTTTTCCTCTTAAAAGGGAATACTGTGTAAAACATTGGGATAGTCAAAGAAGACAGTACACCTTTAGCCCTGGGCTCTCAAATGCTTTGTAACAGGAGCCTATAAAAAAACAAATAATAATAATTGAAAGATTCTTTCAAAACATGCAATTTCCCATAAATCTTAAAATTAATAGGTTAACCACTTTTTTTGCTTTCCATTCTATGCAATTTTAGCAATAATTCTTCCCGAAGTCATCAGGTAAAGGCCTTTATCCCATTTAAAGAAAATAGGGTCAGGAAAACAATATTCTGCTTGCAATATGCAATACATGGAAAGGATGTGTAAACAGTAACTTGTACATTAGCTTTTTATTTCCATGGATAAGTTACTTTTTTATTACCAAAAAGAGATTACAGATACATGTATAAGCAATGAACGACAAGATAATGGTTCAATGCCATGTTAACAATCTTTTTCAGTTTTATAGCAGCTTTCCTGCGATTCTTCTGTTCTAGACAAGTGTCTTGCCAAAGGACACTCCCACAAAATCATTTGCGCTGTTACCCCTGGTTAACAAGTATCTCAATCCTAAGAATGCTGGGTAATTTTCGAAAACAATAATTTTGTGTTGTCTGCTTTCAAAAACTTTAAATATCTGCTAAATTTTGTTGCGGAAAGATACCCAGAGTAGCAAACAGGTTAGATCACAGGCCAGCCACCAATTTACTTGCAAACAGGTTAGATCCAGGCCAGCCGCCAATTTACTTGGCAGCTGGCCTGTGATCTAACCTGTTTGCATCAGCATGAAGTCAGATCCAGCACTTTAAGGGTTAACCACTCGACCCAGTACTTGTGATCTCTATGGACAATAATTGGCAGAAAAAATAGAATATAAAGTTGTTCAAAGGAAAGGAAATATTATCAAAGAATTTTTTCCAAAAATATAAAATGGTCTTATTTACATACATAACCTTCTACCAAACGCCAAATTTTCGACTGTCCCAAATTGAAAGAGTTTGCAGACGACATTTCAGAATGTGATGAAATTGAAAAACAGTCTTCTGAAAACAGTGCAAAAAACATTGTGGGAAAATGTTTTCCAGAGTCATCTGCAACAAACTGATCAAATGTCGTTATTGTTTGGAACTGGGTTTAGTCAGATAGCTGTTATATGATATCAATTTAAAAGGAAAAAGAGATATTTAAATAGGCACGGGATTAATTAATAAACTTGAAAGACTGTTAAAAAGTAAAACAAATTTAATACACAATTCAAATGAGCATTCGTCATTGAGTAAAAGTAACATGATTTGTTATCAGCAATTTATGAGCGAAACGTTGTCATTGTTATAGTATATTTTTCGTTTACCAGTGAAATCATTTTTACGGTAAGCCTAATATAACCCGAGACACAGTTCACACAACACCCTGACAAAAAAAGCTTTATTTCATTCGCTCTTCCATCATTATTGTAATCACCATGTATTGAGAAGACTATCCTCAATTAACAAAGTTCAAAATCATTAAAAGTTATCATCACGGAAAGTAAGTTAAAAATCGTAAAAAGTTATCATCACCGAAATTGCAAGCATTTGCAATAATACTCTTCTTCACAAGCAACTCTGATGAAAACATTATTTGCAAATCTAAAGCAGTTTACAATCTACCCACACATCAACTTTTCTGGTGACATTAAGATGAACATTGAACATCATCAATGAAGTGATTTATGATAAAGGTCACCTGATATATAAAAAAAAAATTGTTTAAAAACGTGTGTAAACTCAAGGTGATATAAACAAGTTTGTCACATTATGGAAAAAAAACAGTGTAAATAGCTAAAATCATCCATTTACATGATAAAGTATACTTAAAAATGATTGAAAAGAAATAAAACAACCAAAAAAGGAATGATACTTTAATGAGTGTGGAAATAACAAGTGGGATGTTACGAAACATTGTCCTTAAAATATGACTAAAACACATCTTTGGGCACAAGCGGTTAATAATGAAAACCATTGGACCTTTTTAAATACATTTTGAATTCATCTTATCTCTTGCAACAAATTTCTGAGAAAAAAACAACAACAAAAAAACAGGAATCCAAACTAGTTTGAAACACCACTTGAATATAATTTAATCATTGAATTTGTAAATTTGAAATTGATTGTAAATGGTTTATATAACAGTCCATAAGAAAATCTTACTCAAAAAACACCATTTCATACTTAGGCATTTTACCATTTTTCAAAAGCGCTATCTATTGTACCTTCAGTGACATGTATGTGTGTGTGTGAAATGAATAAATTGGTGGTAAAAGCAACAGTAATTCTTGGTTATAAAATACTTAATAAAACTTATCTCTGAAATCAAGTGTTCAGCGCAATACAATAAGTGCTTCAAATTTGTGAAGGACTTACTGTAGTCTTGCATTGACCTCTTGAAGTTAGAGATCAAATGAAAAACAATGAGGTTATGTAAATCTTCTTTCATGAGGATTCAATTCTCACTGTTATGCGGGTAAGAAGTGTATTAATAACCTAGCTATATGTAACCTTAGAGAACTGTAATTTCATTTTATCTGAAGAAGTTATTTCATTTCAAAAAGATTTTAATCTCAAACTTTCACTTTATCTGAAGAAGTTATTTCATTTCAAAAAGATTAAAATCTCAAGCTGTGAAATAGTTCTTTTAATGCAGAAATGGACTTAATTCTGGCAAAGTATGAATTCCACATTTCTTGCAAACAGACATTGAATAACAATTCAAAATAAAACTGTAAAGCCTAAAGGAAAACCAGAGCAGTGTAAAATCTTAATCTCCTACACATCTTCATAAGTCTTGGGAAACAATCATGACAAAAGAACAAATTTCCCTTATTTAGCAAGTCACAATAATTCTAGGATACTTTATTACTGTCAACAGGTGCTTCTTTGGGTTTGGCCATGTTACTATTACTACTTATTTTTATGTGTTTTATACATCGCTGTCGATAGTACTTCAGTTATGATGCCATGCCAGGCTAAAAATCATGGAGGATGACCCAAGACTTGATATTGCCAAGTTGAAAAATCACCACAAGGGAAAGTGTTTTTTATGATGAAAAACATTTTGACAAAATGAGATATATCTTTTTAAATTGATCCAGTCCGTCATTGTTGAATGTAAAAACGTATCAACAAGTATCAGTTCTCAATAAATTCTCTCTTTTATCACATATCTGTGATTATTACTGAAGTGCAAATACACTCTTCATGTGGATGATGAAAACACACATCAAGGGTTCATTGCAAGATTATAGTTAAGTGCTTCATGTATGTGAAGCACTTACTATAGTCTTGCATTGAATCCTCAACAACAGAAAAAAGATCACATTACCATGGAAGCAAATACAGAAAATTATATCAAAATATATCTATGCGCCACTTTTAAATCATATCCATTTGAAGAAATTCATTATTTTTTGTTTTTAATCATTTTTCAAAGTTAATGCAATTTATATTTTTTTTATATATTCTTAACTTATTGTTGATAAAGTTGATGTTTTAATAAAAAGAATAGTATGGTTTAGTTTCTTTCCTCGGGTTTGTATTTGCCTTGAGATATGTGAGAGAATGTGTATCTCGCAGGACTAAAGGTACTTGCATGCCTGGTAATACAAATGTGTTGTCAAAATCACTGGTATAAAATAAAAGTAGAGATTTATCAGCAAGTACTCATATAAATCAGTTCTTTCGTAAAACTTCGTAAACGACAGTCTGTATGTAAATGCGGTGATTTGAAAAAGACTGAGTGGAGAAGGGATGGAATGGCCTAAATGGGGTTTCTAAAAAGGACTGGTCAAGATAGCTTCATTCTGTCCAAATCTGAGCTCAGGTCATCTGCTGTGACCTGCAAATAGATCCAGATGAGATGGCTTTATTGAACTTATCTTTATGTGAAAAGTAGGAATGCTCTGAATTTGAATGCTTAAGCCTTATTGTGCAGGAACCGACTTCATGCTTATGCAAATAGATTAGATCCAGGCCAGCTGACAAGTAAATTGGCGGTAATCTAACCTGTTTGCTTCTCTGAGTATCTTTTCTCATCAAAATCAAAAAGATATTAAAGGTTTTGGAAAGGAGACGACACAAAAATCTATATTTAAATTACCCCACATCCTAAAGGTTTAAAGGAAAGAAATCATTTTAAATTTTAGATATGAAAAAAAAAACCCAGAAAGAATGCACAAATACAAACTATTATTGGAAAAAATATCTTTAAAAAAAAATGGTGAAAAAAATGTGTTTATCAATGAATCAATTGTGAAAAAAAATCGAATATAGCAATTTCTGTATCATTTTCAAAAATGGATTTTTCAAAATCATTTACCCAAGACAATCTTTAGTGGATATGCGTGCAAAAAGATATGTAGATTTGTATACCTTAAAATGAAAATCTTTAACTGAGAAGCAGTTGTAGCATCGAGTAAGTTTACTAAAGCATCCTATGAATTTATCCTTTCTTTCATATCTGCTTTACAAATAAAAGAACCACACAACTGGATTTAGACAGAATGAAGATATCTATTAACAAGAGCTGTCTGTAAGACAGCATGCTCGACTATTGGGTAATGTCGGAGAGGGGTATAGGTCAGTGAAATATTTTTTTGTTTCTAAAATATGATGGTACACCCAATGATTCCTTACAATAGTTGTTGAGAATCAACATGCACACAAAACTTTAACCAAGATTTTCAGAACTAAAGACCTCATGGTTTGCTTAAATTCAAAACAAGAGATTTGAAACTTGGTCAGGGACCTTACATAAATAAATTCATTCCATACAATAGTTCATGAGATACAAACTTGCACGTAAAAACTTAACCAAGGTGTGACACCAACGGCGATGCCCGGGTGACTAGTATAGCTCTCCTTATTCTTCAAACAGTCCAGCTAAAAACCATGAATATCTCAGCAAGTGTCTAAGGGACTTTCGCACAGATTGAGATTTTAATCTTTTTAAGATAAATGAATCTAGATAGTTTAATCAAACTGGATTAGTGATTCCCTTCTTGACTTTGTTCATAACAATTTGGTAAAGGTATAGCACATTTGTTTCTCTATTTAGTAAATGGATATGGCAAGTCGTTCAACAGTAGATTTTATGCACAACAATCTATCATTTCTATCCTGTAAGTCATTGATTTAACCATTTCCCAAACAATCACGACATTTGACCACTTTGTTGCAGACGACTTTAGAAAACATTGTGGGAAAAGGAGAAATTGCTCGTAAAGAGCAATTTTTCCTTTTCCCACAATGCTTTCTGCCCTATCAGAAGATTATTTTCTGATTTCATGACATTTTGAAATGTCATGGCAAACTCTTTCAATTTGTTACAGTAAAAATCTTGGCGTTTGGTAAAGGGTTAACACAGCCTCCAAAAAAAATTGCCAGTAATTTGTTTCAACATATTTTATGTATGCATCTTTTTTTATCTGATAAAGAATCACATGATGCTTACATCTTATTTAATTTGGGACAGTCTAAAATGTGTTGTTTGGGAAAGGGATAGGTACATTTGGAAACCTTACAACAAGATGATTTGACACTCCAAACATGTGAAATAATCTAAGTGCCTCAGACAGCACCTCAACAACTATTTATAAAAGTCTTCCATCCAATCAGTTTGTTTAACATGTATCTTAATTTGGTACAATAAGTTTAGGTTTACCAGTTACAATGTATCCGACCACTTCCAGATTTTCTCATGATCAAGGTAATATCTTTTTGTCGCACTGTTTTCAATGTTAAATATCAATTGTTAAAAGGACCAAGTTTGACATCTCTGATGCAGTCAGTCAGTATTTGATTTTATGGATTCATTTGCAGTTCATTTGTGTGAAAAATGACCACACAGAATGTGTATAATGTATGAAATTCTTTATTCTTATTTTCAAGCTGAATGTGCTTTATTTTTAAATCATCAAAAGTTTTTGTAAAGTTGCCTGAGTTTTCAGATTTTCATTACAGAGCCAAACTGATTCCAATATTTTTGTTTTGTTTACATTATGATAGGTGATTGGACCTCATAAGAGGAAACTTTGATGTACCCCATTAGGAGCTGTGCAAATATTGAGTGGTCTATGCAAGACAGAAGCAAGTCCTCCACATATGTCAAACAATCACTGGAGTATTACATTTAAGCCTTGAAACATTCCCAGGTTGATTAACCGAATAATTTTATTTATATGGGTTTTACATCACATCAACATTATTTCAGTTATGTAGCGATGCCCACCTCTTAATGATGGAGGAAGACCCCATACTCAACTGCCCATAAGGGCTGATTAACCGAATAAGAATTTATAAATTTATCTTGTATAATAATAATAAATGTTTATGCTTTGTTTGTTTATATAGGGTTTAACACCATTATAACAAGTTTTCAGCTATCTCACATCTTTTCTGGATTCACATGTAATGCCATGTTGACAATCTTCCAGTTATGTTACAAGTTTCCAAGATTCACCAGAACAGGGCTAGATATGTTTCTTTAACCCTTTACCAAACGCCAATTTTTTAATGTCCCAAATTCAAAGAGTTTGCAGGCGACATTTCAAAATGTGATGAAATTGAAAAATAATCTTCTGATAGGACAGATAACATTGTGGGAAAAAGGAAAAATTGCTCGTTTGGAGCAATTTCTCTTTTTCCCACACTGTTTTCCAAAGTCGTCTGCAACAAACTGGTCAAATGTCATTATTGTTTGGTAATGGGTTAAAGGTCTGCCAGAGCCATGACATCCTCTGACACAAACATTATCTGTGGCATACACTACATTATCAGAACATATCAACATGCTGAAAGAGCTGCGAAATATATATGATGATTGGTGAGAGATGCAAGTGTATGGAGGAATTGAATGTAACATTCTTACCTGTTTAGGACTTAAAGCTTTCCCCGTAATTTGTAGTGCGGGATCTTCGACTTTCTCACCCTCTTGTTCATCTTCAGCTTCATCATCCTGTAAAACATGGAAGATAGTCATATCATTAAACATTACATACTTTATAAAGGGATGGTGAAATCCGATTTACTTGTTCATAAAGGCCAAATCCTTTTCTGCACTTGTCGATCAAATGGATTTATAGTTTTTTTCAGTAAACATTCATTCACTTGCCCAATAAGGCTTTTGAACAAGCTCTGCAATACAAATAATTAATTTTGCCATCCCTGATTTATATTTATGCCTTTTAATCACATCAACAGTTTTCATTCATAGTGTTACATATGTGGATGATGATACTCAACTGACCATCTGGACACAATCAAGCATCTATGTAAGTTTAGGTAATCTAAGAAGTCACATAGGACCCATATAACACAATGGGAGAATCTAATGTCAAACAAGCATCTAACAAAAATCCAATACAGTTAAGCCATGACTCAATATCATGCCGCCTTTTACGTCAATACTCTAACCAGTTAGTTCCAGGACCTATGTGGCCTAATGGTTCAAAAACTTAACTTGAAAATCACACAGAACCCTTCTTTAGGGGGGTCAAAATAATGATATTGGTGAATTTCAATTTTCACGAGAAGTAGTTTCCTGGTGAATATATAATGCAGATAATTCAACATGTCTCGACAGACCAAATGGAAAAAATATGTAATTGGTCAAACATTGAAACCATTAGCAGACTTCAATTATGAAGCATAAAATGAGAAATCTTTAATATATCTTGGGTAGAGTACTGAGATAAAAAGGAGAATTTGCTTGTTTTATCCTGTCAATAGTTCCATTTTGGGACCGATAACTAGGTGCCGTATAACATTTGTGATATCTGGCACTAACCATATAACGCATCCACGTTAGAAATTATGACGTCATAAGAACGCCATGACACATGACGTCATGTTTACATCATTCTCTGCTTTTTTTCACGTGTTTTATTTTCATTTTGTTTGTTTAAAAGTATACATAAAGGTAAAAGGATAAATAGAATAGATGATTGGTGTCTTTGAATAGGAAAAGTTATCGGGCTCGGCATCAGAATATTATCCGTTTCACCTTCGGCTCACCGGATAATATTCCTACGCCTTGCCCGATAACATTTCCGATTCACGACACCGACCATCTATTCTCTATATATGTGGTTTCTGCAGTTTTCTGCAGCAGGTGCTGCAAAATAAGGTTTTATGGAAAAAGGGCTTAGCCAACAACTAAAAGGTTATTTTATAGTTTCATGATGACACAAGAAGATCTTCAAATGGGGACATAAAAGTATATATGGATTTTGTTGATATCTTACATTACACAAATCTTTTATGGGACATCCTGTGTTACAAACTATTCTTATTTTAGTAAAAAAATAATTTTATGTAATTGTTCACATTTTATCTGAAAACACTCAATCTGTGATATGGAAAACAAGACCTTATTAAGATTGCTATCCAATTTTTTAATATTGATATTTCATTGCTTAATATTTTGTCTGTTAACTGATTTTTTAATTATAAAAAAGAGAATAAAAAACCCAACCTCTTGGTCTTCATCATAATCACCATCTTCTTCGTCACTGCCTTCATCCCCACTGAAAATTAACACAATCTCTTTAAAGGGATTATCTCACTGATCGAGATTTTAATCTTTTTTAAATAAAATGCCTTCTAAAGATAAAATGACAAAATAGATCTAAAGAATTACATAAAACTAAATTATTGAATTGCTTCTCAACCCCATTTGAAACTCTTCATAAAATGTCTTATCAAAGCAGTTTTTCACATTAGTTTCTACTTTTTAAACAATTCTTCAGTAACAACATGGTAACTTCCCTTATTTTATACCAAGAACTGCCTTTTCAAATTATCTACTATCTTCATAAACAAGAGTGACCTGGTCCCTAAGGTTTTAGCGTTTTAGGTCTTTTATGTGACATAATCTAGGCTTGAACTTTTAACTGTCGTTTCCTTTGAACTTAAACAATTCTTACTGCTGTACTAAATCAGTCAATATTGTTTGCAAATATCAACATTGGACAACAATTTAAACATATGAAATAACTTGTAACATTTCCTTAGTTTGTTTTTATGGGTTAAACACAATGTCAACAATTTTTCCGATATGTTATGGCTTTCCAGGATTCATAAGTACTAGGCTATGGCTCTGAAGTGCATTACCAAAAGACATTCCCACATAACCAGGAATCTGCAGGGCTCAAACCCCGCACCCCTCAGTTCTAAGTTCACCAACTTAACCCTTTCCCAAACAACAAATTTTCGAATGTCGTGAATTGAAAGAGTTTGCAGACGACATTTCAAAATGTGATGAAATTGGAAAATAATCTTCTGATAGGGCAGAAAACATCGTGGGAAAAGGAAAAATTGCTCATCACGAGCGATTTCTCCTTTTCCCACAATTTTTTCTAAAGCAGTCTACAACAAAGTGGTTAAATGTTGTTATTGATTGGAAAAGGTTTAACCCCTCAGCTGTGCAGGAGCCTTCTGCTTTTACATATCACATGTCACTTATTGTCTATACTAACCTGAGTGACCCAAGCATGTCAAGTTTTCCAATAGTTTCCATCGATTCCTTCAGCATTTCGATTCCTTCTTCACCAATTTGGTTAGCTAAGCAGATAAATGAATCATAGAATTAACACTAAGAACAAAATTGAACAACCAAACAGAAAGTGTCAATTTCAATTCTATTATCAGATCACAGAAAAAAAGAGAGGAAAGGTGAAGTAATATTCTTCAACCAATGCCAAGCCAAAGCCTGGTCAACTTGTGAAGTCCACACAAAATATTTCCATCAACTTTTTTAATCCATCAGGTATCAATAGTGTTCATGAAGCAGTTGTTGGCTTTGGAAGAATATCCAGTGTTGCTGGTGTGGAAGCAAAAAGCACAGAAAAAGTAATTACCAAAAAGTCTTGCAATTAAACATATCTACTACAGATGATAAATGGGAGCAATTTCTGCATTTCTCGCAGTATTTCTATCCTACCAAAAAGATGTCTTGCAACCCTTATAAAAATTATTGTCAGCATTGCAGTCTATGAATCTTCAAATTCCGAGTAATAGACCGTTTGTTGCTTTTTGACAAGTCAACACACATTAACTTATTCTTTAACCCATAACAAGGTACTAAATCCGTAAGTCCATCAGACAAAATATGTGACGTCGGCAGCAGAAATCGGTCTTACGGCGAAAACGTCGATTTCGAGAAAACGTCGTTTAAAGTTAGCGCTTTATATTTTCGTGTTAAAACATAATCAATCATGTTTTGTTTTCATTAAAACTTGCCAAACTTGGTCCCTGAAGTTTGAACCATATTCAACTGAAATAAAAGTGCAGTCCGAACGAAAAAACACAATATATTTCACTTTTGAAAGACTTAGCCCCGACCTTTCGAGTGTTTTCTGTTTATAAATAGCGATGACCTACATATTTGTTTCTCGATGTAAATCGCGCTTTCTTTGCATATAAGTTTCGAGGTAGCATCCTTTCATCGACAGTAAAGGTAAGTGGAATGATTAAGAATGGATTTGTAATGTTAACATTGTATTTACTCTCGTAACTATTGATAAATCTGTGTTAAAACGGTGTTGATACTTCACGAAAATAACCCGGAAGTTGTCGGAAATCTGTCACTTTCGGTTGCTATCTTTGGTTAGATGTGATTTAAGATTATATGAAGCTTAGTATTCGACATTCAAAACAATAACCCCAAACTACATCCAGTCTTCTACTAAAAATAATTATTCATTATGTGATTTTGAAGAGAAAATATGAAACTTGCACGGAAGATCGAACTCGTTGACTGTGAATATGAAAAGGACGTTATGCTTGTCTTGAACACTTTCGTCTGTATTCAGGAAAGATTCATTGCACATACGCTTAACTTTTCCTTACTACATGTGAGAATATATTTCACTTATACTATACTACTTGTAAAATTAAGCTTTCATTACCATGACAATTTCCAGTATAGCTCTTATTCAAAAGACAAAAGGAAGAAAACATTGGACCACCCCAACCACAACCCCTTACACAAAAGAAAACAGTTAGAAACAATAAGCAAATCAGATTGATGTTATCTTCAAAGTGTCTGAAAAATATAAACAAATATTATGCTTCATGCAGCTTTATGTTACCATTACCTTAAGTATTTATAAGGGGTGGTTTTCAAATGATACTAAATCACACATTGAAACTTTAATAGTTTTAAAATGAAATGTCTTCTACTGCTGAAATGACATTACAGATCTTTAAAATTATACAAGACTAGATGATTGATACACCTCACACCGTCTTTCATTACCAATCCGTGTAATTTTAGCATATTTATGTTTTAGATTTAGTAGATCTTTTAAGCGGTTCATTATCTAAACAAGCATGTGCATGTCATGTTTTTTTATTTCCCTCATGTTGAATGATCAAAATTGGGAGTTTGACATTAATTCATTGAAAGGCATGCACAATCCTTATTTCTTATTCATCCTTGCCCATTCCTTATTGAAAACAAAGAAGAAATAAGAACTTTAAGATGGTTGATTGTTGTTCATGCAGTGACAAGGAGTGTCTTGATTCCCTATTTTAACTTAAGTTACTCATAAAACACAATCTGTGAGATGATTGCTCCATTATGTGCAGACTGCTTTTGGCCCTTTTATGATTAACAAGGCATACACATTAGTTTTTATGATAAAAGATTTTTTGTGAAACCAAAATAAATTGATTAAACTGTAATGTTTAGAATTATGGTTTTTGTTATTTTGATAACATTGAATACCTTTCTAAGAGGCATACTTTAAGATTCTGCCTAAAAATAAGATGAGGTATGTCGTGATGACAAGTCTAAATGGCTTCAATGTTATCAATCAAACATAAGTGTTTTAAAAGTATTTTCAGCTTTCTGATGAAATTCATTGTGGAAAAAAAATTCAGTATTCTAAAATTGCTCATACTTGGTCATACTGCTCAATTATTTTTCTGTTTTACAGGATACTATATTTAGTATTTAGAACATTTTACCAATGTTGTGTATGTTCAGTTATTACAGCATAACATTCTTTTTACATTATAGGATAAAAGCCTTTTCATCTGGAGGATGAAGGGGTCATTAGATACAAGGGTGTACAGTGAAACTAGCATAAACCATTACTTACAGAGAGCAAACACTGAATACAGTATGATGCACCACTGGTCCACTACTATTTACATCAGAATTGGAAAAACACATCATTGTATGCAGAGGTATATTGAATTCCATTTAATTTTTTGCCAAAACTATTTGCATGAACATATTTTCTGATTCATATAACCTGTAAAACCTTACTGAAGAAGGCTCACTGTATTAATATTTTTATTGGTAGACTTCATTTGTCCTGATTTACAATCAATTTAAGTGAAATCAGATTCAAATCTTGACATTAAGCAGAACTGAAAGAGGCAATCTAAACCAGTTTCAGAGGAACTGCAATTAAGAACTGTTTCTGCATTTAGTTGGATTTAATTGTTGATGGTATTTGATAATCAAAGTCTATTGCACCTCACCTTTATATTTTCAAAATGACTTTCAAATATATTAAAAATTTATGTTCTCTACATATACAAGGTACCGGGTATGAAGTTGTGATTAAGTATTTCTGTGGCCTAATGGTTAAGATGATTGAGCTGTTACCCGGGGGTTCCAAGCCTCAAGCCCCACCAGCACCACTGTTTTCTTAGTAGTATCTATTAGCAAGACACTTCAGACTCCCTAGTCCTAGCATAGTACTGGTCATGGATAGCAATAATGTAACTGAAAAAGGTTAACATTGTATTTAATACTATCTATAAAGGAAAAGATATTATTCATATTCAAAGATTATTTCACTTATTCTCTTTATAGGTAAACAAGAAACCCAAAGCCACAGTATGATGTTTGGAGGAACTGTCTCTGACCTTTGCAGTTGAGTGAAATTCAGGGAGGATGAAGAAAATGTAGAAGGTTTAAATGAAGGGACTATAGGACTGTCATCAAAAAGTGTTTATAACATTCTACAGAAAGATCTGTGTGGATTTCGTCATAGAGATCATTGCAATGATATTTCTAAAGCATTAAGATTGTAACACATACTGTTGTATAATTACAGTGTTTGTAATTAGAAATAAAAGCAGTCAACATATTAGATAACAATCTAAATAAATGGATATTAATATAGATTTTTTTTTAATTCATTTGTTAGTCTTGAAAAAATAAATGTATTTATATCCATGACATTAGTTTTCTTTTTCTATTTCCCATTTGGTGGATTTGCATCATCTTTTTGACCACATGGAAGCAGAGAATTGGGTTTTTCTTCTTGGCATCATTGAGTACATAATACTATAAGTTGGCATAAAGCTATTAAAATTTGTTGTCCTGATATAAAGAAATAATAGCTTCCAAGGAATCTATTTAACCCTATACCAAACACCAAATTTTCGACTGTCCCAAATTGAAAGAGTTTGCAGACACCATTTTGAAATGTGATGAAATTGAAAAATAATCATCTCCTAGGTCAGTAAACATTGTGGGAAAAGGAGAAATTACTTGTTAAGAGCAATTTCTCCTTTTTCCACAATGTTTTTAAGAGTCGTCTGCAACAAACTGGTCAAATGTCGTTATAATTTGGTAAAGGGTTAAACGAAAGTATCAAAGGTTAAAACAATTAAGCTTACTCTGTTTGAGAGGCATGATGTTAAGTCTAGTTTTGAGTCATCGAGTTAGGTTTTGAGTCTTCAGTCATATTTCTATAGATATAAAGGTCCATAACTTAAAAACTCCTTTTGTATTGATTTATTTCAAAAGCAGTCAATGATCTTCTTATCCTTTCAAATTATGTGAGGCTAAGAATGCATTTTTTGTTTGTTTTTTAATGTTGTAAATAATAGCCCTATGTCAGATATAAATGTGAAGAATACATCAGAAGGCAAACAAACAATTCAGAATGACAGCATAATATTTGTTAGTTTTTCAAAATGTTGTGAAATGGCATTCTTTCGAAAAAAAGACTTGAAAATTTGGATTAAAATGATCAAAAAGAAAAAAGTTATTTAACTTTTAGACAAGGCAGTTCACCAAAAAACCTAACGTTACGTCAAAAACAACGACGTCAATAAATCAACATAACGTCACAATTAGATAGGAGGACTCCCGTTTCTAAAATAGCTGTAACTTTTTTAATATTGAGAATTTTTAATAGAAATTTTCAAATATCAATCTTGACATGTGACCTAGTCATAATATGTGAAAATCTCAAAAACTTAATTTTGGCCCATTAGACTGATTTCTGCAGTCACTGACACATATATTCATCAAAATGGCTGTAGTTAGCAAGTCCTTACTTAAGATAATTGACTCACTGTCATCTTGCACAATTCCCAGGGTTTTCTTTGAACCCTAAACTTATATAAATGACCCCCAAGTTCCTGGATATGACCCCTAAAAAATCATTCATTTCCATTCACAATAGTCCAAATAAATAGGCCCAAAGTCCTCAAAGTTAGCATAAATAAAGGGGCCAAGGGAAAACCGTGTGATCCCTTGATTAAATGACTGAAAAAGCCATGACAAAAAACAGAAGCCTTTTTTTGCAAAAAGCAATTTCTATTGTCAATTCTTTTTTATTTTCTTCCTTGTTATGGACAAATGAAACTTTCTATGATATTAGAATATGTGTTGTTTGTTTATATGGTGTTTTTTGTTATGGTTATATCTGTTTCAACAGTACTTTAGTTGTTTTACAGATTCCCTTGATATACCCAAACTAGGCTTAAGCTCTGAAGTGTCTTGCACAAGAATGCTGCTGTGAAGTCCCAGTGCTGCTGAAAGAGGACTGAACCTTGGACCTTCAGGCCAATGGCCCTACACTTTAACCACTGGGCCATGCGGGACATTGAAGCAAGTTATAATGCTGGGTAAACTTACAATCCAGATCTACAGTTTCCAGGTTATCTTTGTTTTCCAGAGCCTCAATCACAGTCTTAGCTCCGGCTTTACCTATCTCGTTCCCTGATAAATTCAACTCCTGGAAGTGAACGAAAGAAAATCAGAAATGTATCTTTTTTAATCTTTTTTTACAGCATTCAATAATAGTTTTTGAAGATTCTGCCTTTTCCAATCTTCATAAAAAAAATCCTAATAATAAACCAAAGTTATAGTTAAGTTAGGTTAAGTTTAACTAAGTTAAGGTTTGTTTCTGACAGAAGTCCCAGAGGGGTCCTCTTTGCTAGTTGCCATATCAACAATTTTTCACTTATGTCACAGCATTTACAGTTGCTAAGCTGCATTCCTTCATATCTAAACCTATTTCAAGACCATGATAGCAAACCAATTTAGATACCACTGTGATAAAAGAAGAATGTTTTAATATTGAGCAATTCTAACTTTTGTCACAATAGTTTTTAACTTATATGCAATTCAATATTTTACACATCTAAATTGTCACCTGATGCTACTATAAAATTGGACCAGTTATAAAATCTCATATGAGGCAACAATTAGCCACTAATAATTGAGGAAATCATTCATGCAATAGGGGTAGGTATTCATGTGAAAGCTGAAAATTACATATCAAAATCCAGTAACCTTTTACCCAAGACACAGAAAATTCTAAGATTTACCGCCTACAAAGTGACAAATGCTTTTGCTCAACATTAACTTAAGTCTCTTCTTCTCAATGGATTTTCATTTTTTTCCCGTTAATCATTTTAGTAATATGCCTAACACTGTCCTTTGCATGCACAGAGAAATGGCTAACAGGGTTTCCCAAAAGAATCTTAAAAACCATTCTAATGAAAACGCTGAATTACCTGCGTGAGCATATAATTTTTTCCCGACAATAATTCTGAAATAAATCTGTGGAAGTCACGTAAATCTAATGAGTGTCCCATCTAAGAAGTATGATTCTAAGCTTTGCTTTCTTAACATTTTAAAGAAAAGAACATGAGGGGGCCTCTGTGGCCTGGTGTTTGGAGTACAGAACTTCAAATCACATCATCCCATTGCACATGGGTGCAAATCATATAAGTGGTGATGGAACCTTTAGGGTAGGAAGGTCTACTGAATGTTCTACCATGATTCACTAGCCAATATGGCCAGTCAAGCTTCAGAGTCATTGCAATATAACTTATATACTGTTGAAATGATGTTAAACTAACAAATGGGGTATAATGTTGCAGAGGTAAAGCTTCTTCCTTTCACACCTAGGGTCCCTTGTTTGCGGCAAGGTGAAAAAAAAACAGGACTAACCCGCACATCGGCCCGAGAACTGGTTATGTATCTAAGTAGCAGTAGCAGTTGTACACAGTAAATTAATAAGCCTCAAGCTTTCGCCACAATTGATGTTTAATAAATAAGTTCATACTATCTCACAAACAAAGAATGTAGATGAATGTTAAGAAGTCTACCTTTAATGTGGTGTGTCCGTCGCTGATTGATTTGGCTATTACCTTGGCACCTTCCGTCCGTAATAAACAATCCCCGAAGTTGATCACTTCTAACTTCTGTAGTTTCGGTAAAATCTGTAAGGCATAAAATATATTAGGATGGTGTCCCTACTGATGAATGATCTCTAAGTATGTGTACAACGTAGCATATAACTTGACCAGCGCTCAATCATCAAAATGCTTCATTTTAACATTCTGTTTTCCGTACATTTTACAGTTCATGAAAAGAAAATTACAATTTAATGAAATACCAAACTCACCACACCCCTTCAATTTGTCTCTAAGCACCGACTTATAAAGTTCCTGAACAGTTCGTTTTCGTATCCCTTTACTAATTTTTTAGGGATTGCAGCATGTTTCAAATAGAATTTAACATCATACCCCACCACATAGCTGTTACCGTCTGCCATGTTTGTTTGGCAAAGCTAATTCACAGATTAAAGCAAATAAAAATGGTAATGCCACACTTTGATCAATGTATTTGTCTTGTTAACTGTTTGACTCCTTTTTTTTTTATTACAAAACGGCAAAAATCTGGTCGGCAGGCTCAAATTACGAAAAATATTAAAAACCTCTGGCCTGATCTTAAAAAACTGACATATTCCATAATTCAAACATACCTTTGCCATAGATGTAGCTCCTTTTTCTGTGAATGTGTTGTCGTTTAAGTTAAGTATCCGTAGGTTAGGGTTGTGTTCAAAGGCTTGTGCCAGGGCAGAAATCCCCTCCGCATTAATGCCATTCTGGGGCATACAGACCTCCTCTAAACTACCCATCAACTATCAGATAAAAACATATTTACGGTTCAGGGTTCTAACATTCCCATCAACTATCAGATAAAAAAAAAACATATTGAGGGTTCAGTGCATTACTATAGTAAGTGCTTCATGTTTATGAAGCACTTACTATATTATAGCACAGAACCTAAAAATTAACATGATCAAAATATTGATTTAACTTGTAATGAAGAAACATAACATTATCAAACTGTTAATTCAATTCTTAATCAGACTTCCTGATACTCTGAGAGCACCAGAAGGAACCAATTGAACACTTTCTTCATTGTCTATGTGAAAATCTGTCAGACCAAAGAGGGTCTCTGTCAGTCAAGGGCCTAGGGCCTACAAAGTTTCCTGAAGTATGTTTGTAATCATTTCGCCATCCCTGACTTGGATTTGAAACTTTATGTCTTCAATTAAAAAATTATCATAGCCTTTACATCTCAAAGATACCTTTTATTTTATATGGGTTTTACATCACATTAACATTATTTCAGTTATGTAGCGATGCCCGACTCTTAATGATGCCTTTGTCTTTGCGAATGAAAAAAAAGACGTGGTTTAAAAGTACAATAGAGATTTAACAGGTAGGGCTCTTGTTCCTTTCACATCTAATTTCATGCTTCTGGGGTATTCTTTATATTTACATTTACGAGGAAATTATTTGTACCAAACTTTTTTAGACAGGCCCCTGTCCCTCAAATATCTTTTAACCCTTTCCCAAACAACAAATTTTCGACTGTTCCAAATTGAAACAGTTTGCAGATGACATTTCAAAATGTGATGAAATTAAAAATGTTCTTCAGAAAGAGCAGAAAACCTATTGGGTAAAGGAAAAATTACTCATTACGAGCGATTTCTCCTTTTCCCACAATGTTTTCTCAAGTTGTCTGCAGCAAAGTAGTCAAACGTTGTTATTGTTTGGGAAAGGATTAACAGGAACTATCACACTAAGTACTTCTAAATGAGCTGTAGAGTTCCATACCTTAAATACTCTGGATAGAGCGGAGGATCCCTCGTTTTCTAGACGCCCGCGACCAGAAACAAACACCTTCAGGGCCAGAGGTGTGCCAGCAGCTTTACTTGACTTGTAACAGTCCATCAGGCATTCTGCCAGCATCTGTGAACCAAGTGTAAAAGTTTGTTATAGTTTTAGAAAGTATCGCAGGGTTTTACTTGACATCAAACTTACAGGTTTATAGTATATTAACCCCCAATTCCTGGTTATGACCCGTAACAATCATTATCAGGGTTTTACTTGACATTAACTTACTGGTTTTTTAACAAAAAAAGATATTTCATATAATCCAATTAACCCATATATACATCATTTCACTGCATGTGTAATACTGACTTGGAGATGCCTCTCTCAGAAAGAGAAATGCTGTTAACACCCAGTTTTCCATTAGTCACAAATATTTAAACACAAATTATTCTAAATAGTTTAATTTTTCAGTAAAAGACATGGTATATGACATAGAAAATTTATGAAATCTAATAAATGTTTCATCACTTTTGTTTGATTTGGTTTTACATTGTGTCAACAGTATTTCAGTTATATTTCAATGCCTGTCTCATACTCAATGAAGACCCATAGCTTAACTGCCGACAAAGATTGGTCAAGCATGTAGAACCATTGGCATTCCAAAAAATCAAATCTACCTCTTCTGTAATTCGATCAAACACAGAGATGGGCCATGTAACATCAAGTTCTTTATTTTAATCACAAGGCAACGGAGGCCGCTCACTTAATAACAAACAAACCTTTCCACCGGTAGTTCCGAGTCCGTTGTTATTGAGGCGGAGTTCCCTCAGAGTGTAGCATGTCTTGCTCTTCAGGAGGGTGACAAGGCCCTTTACCCCGTGGGGCCCAAAAGCGTTGTCGCTGAGGTCCAACTCGACGAGCTTGGCCCCAGCCTTTATCATGGCCGCCCCTAGAAACTCCTGGAAAACAAAGGAACGCTGGGCTTGGTCTTGTTACATAGAAGATAATCAACTCCTTTCGATTGATATCAAAAATATGTCACGGGAATGGGTTGTTATCAGGTTGCAAAAACGTGTTCGGCGAACGCGTTTTTTTCTACATGATAAAAACCCATTCAATCAAAAGCAGTTGATTATTCTATTTTTTTTATTTCGCTACATCAAATTTATTTTGCCAAATTATCTCCATAAATGCAAATGGAATATAAAATGGGAGGAGCAAAGCAGTTAACCACGCCCATGACGTCACACTTTTTTACACACTTTTTAGTGCCATGTGCAAATGCGCAGCAATGACTTTTGAGCAAAAGAATGGTTGAAAAAAGTTGATCCGTCAAAACTGATATCGTCCCTTGATATGACTTTTTGATAGTGACAATATTCACTGTGACAAAATTAAAAATCATTAAGAAGTCAACAATTTCGTAATTTCATAAAACCGATATGTTTCTGCTGCTGTATGTCATACTTATATCTATCTACATGTTTTTATGAGTTAGACAGGAGTATGTAACTTGGTCATTTATGAAGGTCCATTCACTCCTGTCAACAAAGAATGATTTTGCTGCTGTATTAGGCAATATTCAAATATTCAGATGAACATCAATATGCCTTTCATAGATCTTGTCTTGTAATGCCTTATAGGCTTAGATAGAACCTTTCAATTTTCCTCACCTGGGTACCGTTTTACTAAACAGTTTACGCTTAAGATTTGCGTAAGTCTAAAACAACAATTCCTCTTATTTCAATATTGGACGAAGCAAATTGCAAAGTGACACATCATTGGAATCGTCTTTCCGAGACGCTTCCAATGAAGTGCCACATTGCAACATTGTACTTTCATTGAAGATACTATCCATGTTTATCAATTATGACTTACACAAACATTTTACGTAAGTTGTTTAGTAAAACGGGCCCCTGTATATATGTATTTATCTTATCATAAACATAGAAAGTGACTTATAGGCCCATGGGGCTGGGTGTAAAAGGTAAAGGTAATTCTATTATAGTTTCACTGATTATACAAAGTACCTCCCAACTTGTATCACTATGCCAGACGCCTAGTGGATATCAGTCGGTAACCATTAAACTTAACTAGCCTGCAGCTCATGAACTGGCCATTTCGGAACAAGTCCCACAAGAAACATTCTCCGGACCAATGCCCCCGTGGGGGGTGTAAGGAACTATATTATGACAATCATTTGTCGGGAAAATTTGTACACACAGGCAATGAATTAAAGTAAAGGCAAGTCAAAGTAGGTTTCACTGAAGGCTAAGATAAATAATACAAAATGATTTGACAAAAACATACCAATGCTTGGGGTATTTCTGACTTTAATCTTCCTGTAAAGATGTCACTCCAAAGTGCCCTCTGAAAACATGTGATAACATAAGATTCCTCTTGGGATCGAAAGAACAAATTAATGTAGTGTAATGAACAATGAGACTAATTGAGAAACTGCAATGTGTGATCATCAATAAACCAGATGTGACAAAAGTAGTATTTGTCACTATCATGGATAAATGCTCTTTTCGTCACAATAACTAAACTATAAAAGCATTGGATTTAAAACCACTTTTAACATTTATTTCCATTTGAATCACAGTAATAGGACAAATATTTCAAGATGTTTTTCCAAGCAAAAATGCTCAGTTTTCTGTTTAAGTGAAAAGTCTAACTTCTTCTGACTAAACACATTTTTACCCAATATGTATAATTGATGATTGAATGGTGTTTTAACACACATGAATAACAAAGGTCACTTAAGGCCTTATAATTCTAAATAAGATCATTGCTTTCATGTCTGTAAAATTTCAAATAAAATGGCATCCACTGCATAAGCAGATATAACCTATTTGTATAAAGTAATTCTTAACCACTTGATAACCTAAAAGAAATGTACTGAACTTATTATAAACAATTATGAATAATATTGAGTTTGAATTGATAGTTGGTTTACTTTTTGATAATGATAATTATTGTTCAACTCTTCGGAAAAGGGTATAATGAGAAAACGTGTGATACCTCAAACTCTGGATGTTTTTCTAATGACTTGGCAATAGCTTCTGCTGCCTCGACACCCAGTGTATTTCCTTCCAAACTTAGGGCGTTCATAGACGAACATTTGTCAATGGCATCAATGATCTCTTTGGCTGTAAAAGAAATAAATTGTGTATATATCCATAATATCAGTTTAAATCATTTTTTTAATTAGCTTAATTCCTTGTTTTAAGAATTCAGATGGACAAAAAAGGTGATTATTCTATTGCAGACACTGCATCAAAAACCATTCCTCATACTCAATGTGTATAAAATGAAAGTAAATTTCACTGTGGATTGCCACATACTTAACTAGTACTAATACCTCAACATACCGCAAACACTATCAGTCTTTCCGAAATATGGAAAAACTGCCTGTCCAATGGACCGGCTGTCTTGAAATTGTTACTGAAATCAAAAGTTCCTGTCTTCATTTTCAAGCTGTAGTGTTTATATGACTGAAAGGTAAAGGTCATCAGCTGTTTATTGTATGGTGAAAGATCAACTGAACCCCAAAAGAAACCACAATGCAGTCAATGTTTGTCAACTTTGTGAATTGGGCCATTCTTGTTTCTAAGGCATTGAAACAGTATCGGCTCAGCACAAATTTGACACGACTTCAAAATTTCTCTTTTCATTGTTGATCAACTAGAAGCAAGTAATTACTGACCAGTGTCGATTTTAGCCTACATAACAACGAACTGTTTGTTCTCTCTTTGAACACTCACCATCTTCCGCGGCGTTCAGTTTCAGGCCTTTTCCTTTAAAGCTCAGTAGGCCGGTCTCTCCAACTGAAGCGTCGCCAAGTTTCTTCGTAACGGCGTTTAGGTCTTCGGTTGTCATTGTACCAACTTGGAATTAAAACAATTCACAAAACACGAACTTGGCTGGCGATCAAGCCGTTGGGAAATCCCTCACATTTAAGACCGGAAGTGGCGCTCTTTTAACGGTGACACCATAATAACTACTCCGTTGTGATATTTTTAGAAAGAGTTGGTGCTGTCAAACAGTGAAATAATTTAGTTTGTTTTTTACAGACTTTGAAATCAAATGAAGATCTAAATAAAAGAAATATATAAAAGTTACATAAAAATAAATATTACTGTTGATATACATAATTTAAAAAAGATACACTTCCCAAACTTATTTTAAAAACATGTTTTTAAAAATAGAAAAAATCACCTGTTGTAACATTGTATAAAGCGAGCCACATATACCGATTGGAATCTTTATAATTCATACTTACCTGGTACAGGAGATACCGTGATCAGCAAGGCGGTTCTCCCAGGACGAGGCCCTTCCATTGCACCTCGGTTGGGCTGACGCTTGCGATAGCCCCAAATGTGGGTTACTCGGGTACGTAATTTTTTCGTGTGGGGGTCTGCGTTCGCGCTAACCCCTCCAAAAAAAAAACCAGAAAAGAGTAACTAAGCATCCAAAACCTGACTGGCGTCTTTCACCAAGAAAGAACTAGTTGTGTGTTCCTGTCCAACACATTCTCTCTATCTAGCCTTGTTTCAAACCTATTTTTGATTAATCATCCTGAATTAATATTGGCACATCTGTAATTAACAACCAACAAGGTAGGGAAAGCTGTCCTGCTTTAGTGTATTCTCGTAGTTACTCCTACGACTAAACAGATTAAGTATGCATGCCTTATAACCCATTACCAAAAACCAACATCATTTAACCACTTTGTTGCAGACGAATCTGGAAAACATTGAGGAAAAGGAGAAATTTCTCTCAACAAGCAATTTCTCCTTTTCCCTCAATGTTTTCTGTCCTATCAGAAGATCATTTTCCAATTTCATTACATTTTTAAATGTCGTCTGCAAACTCTTTCCATTTGGAACAATCGAAAAATTGGCGTTTGGTAAAGGGTTAACTGTTATTCCCATTTACTTTGCATCCAGGTTGTATAAAGTGCTTATGGAAAAATAGTCAAACCAAGCTTTTCTACAAATCTTATTCTACTTGGATCATGGACCCTGCCTATATCGAATGCAGGGTATTACACAAGGGCCAGGAACCAAAGCTACCATCAATGAAGCTATGTCATTAAACTAAATGCATTGTTGGGTCATTCAAATTGCAAGCTATCGTAAAAAAGACTCCCTTGATTTTGCACTCTGAGTAATTAATTGGATAGGAGAGGGGTTGTGTGTGTGTGTTGGGGGAGGGGGGTATGCCTTGAAGGTTATAGCATGTAAAAAAGTAATGGTTTGGGTCCATTGATGATGATTGTTTGTTTGTGGACCAACAATACTTCAGTTACATTGCGATCAATATTGACCCATAAGTTGGTCGATAGTCCCAAAATTAAGTTAAGACTTATCTATTTTACATCGATGGAAGCTAGAAGCTTATTAAATTCACTCTCAATAATTGCTTCCTGGCTACTAAACCAGTAATCACGCTGATATTGAGGGCTAGTCCTGTCAATTTTCACCTCGTTTAACAGGGATTGAACCCAGCACCCCAAGTTGAACTGACCAAAGAGGGCTGTAGTTAGTCAGTTCTAAATGTAATGTACTAATGTATATTGCAAAGTAATGACCCCAGGATAAATAAAGCTCCCTTTGGAACTAACCATAAGGGATGATCAAGCTGGGTAGAACCATCTTTTTGTTAGTCTGGAGACTACCTTTCAATAAAATGAATCTAATTTGCACCCAGGTCGATAATGGGCCAGGGGCCCGTTTTACTGAAAAACTTGCGGAAAATATTTGCGTAAGTCATAATTGATTAACATGGATAATATCTTCAATGAAAGTATAATATTGCAATGTGACACATCATTGGAAGCGTCTCGGAGAGACGCTTCCAATGATGTGTTTCTTTGCAATATCTCTTTGCCAAATATTGAAATAAAAGGACTTGTTGTTTTAGACTTACGCAAATCTTAAGCGTAAACTGTTTAGTAAAACGGGCCCCAGGTGTATTGAGGTCATTTGTGATATCAGGTTCTTTATTGTAACCTCTAGAGACAAAGATCATTTAATTCTGGATACATAAATCAAGGATTAAGTTGAATGCTGTCGATCATAACTGAAAAATGGTCACAACTGACTAAAAGCCAAATCAAATAAATGCTCAGAATAATTTTGGAGAATGTTATCCAGGTCGTTAAATGTATCCAATCCTAAATATGGTGAATCCCATGAAAGCTGTAATATGACAATATAATTGTTGACATGACATTAAACCCATACCAAGAAAGTGTCCTACATGGCAAACTGAACTTGAGGATTGTTTCTCCTGATGCCAGCTATTGTAACACATGTATAGTGAAGCCTAGTTTATCCGGACCCCGATTAACCGAATGTCTCGCAATCTGAACGAAATTGTAAGGGAACGGAATTATTTGACCAGTTTGTTGCAAACAACTTTTGAAAACATTGTGGGAAAAGGAGAAATTGCTCATGACGAGCAATTTCTCCTTTTCCCACAATGTTTTCTGCCATATCAGAAGATTATTTTTGAATTTCATTACGTTTTGAAATGTCGTCTGCAAACTCTTTTAATTTGGGACAGTCGACAATTTGGCGTTTGCTAAAGTGTTATAAGTATACACATGCATACAGACCGTTTATGTCTTAATGTGTACAAGAACATGCTCTACTTCATTAGTCCGGATGATTCGGTAATCCGGACATTTTGTTGGGAACGGACGTGTTCGGATTAACGAGAAAACACTGTATTACATCTCATCATCTCTCCATTAACTATTTAAAAGGTCTATCTCACATGTTGAGATTTTTTTTAAAAAATATCCTCTATGTATAAAATGACATCAAAAGTCTATTAACTCATAAAAAACTAGATTATTTATACACTTCTCATCTCTTTTAATTACCATTTGATGGAGATATAGCACATTTTTGTTGCAGATTTAGTAAACTGTTTAAATGGTTTATATCTTAAACAATGATCAAAATCTATATTATCCATGGTTGAACTCCAGTATTTATAGATTCAATCATTATATGATAGATAGATTTATTTGGTAAATAAGACATAACAATACATGGCAACAACATAGTAATAGAAATATAAAAATGTGTATCACAAAATTTAATTCAATAATATTGAAAACCCATAAAAGCCAGCACATCAAATACCAAGGATTACACAAAAGCATTTTACAGTGTATAATCATGCATACTTTACATCCCTCATGGGATATGATCAAAATGATTAACAATCGGAACTACTCGGGTATTTCCGTGAGCTGTGAAATACAAATATAATTGGCAGCTGGCCTGGATCTAACCTGTTTGTATAAGTATGAAGTCGGTTCCAGCACTATAAGGGTTAATTATGTGTTAACAATTTTTCAATTATGTTACAGGTTTCCTGGATTCACTAGCACTAGGCTTAGGCTTTGAGGTGACTTGCCAAAGGGCATTCCCACCAAAAACAGAGGTACCAGTCCTCAAACATGGACCGCTGAGTTCTAAGACCACCACTTTAACCACAGGGCCAGGCAGGACCCTTCCTTTTCATAGTGTTCTCCAGCACATTCCGATAATACAAATTTCAATATGTTTATAATGAATCAGTTACATTTCACAGTTTATTCATTGCAATGGCAAATTTACATAATTACAAACTACAATGCAACACTTAAAATGAAAGACTTTTGTCTGATAACATCTTTGGCATGGGGCATACTATAAAGTACCCCCTCTATCAAAAGACCTCCCCTTTATTTAAAGCTCATCCTATCAAAACCCTGATTCAAATCCCCTACATGTATCAAAAGCCCACCTCCTTCCTTTTCTTTGGAAAGAAATCGTACAACTTGAGAAGTATGATAATGAAATTTAATGTAAATAGTTTTAATTTTGTTTTAATGATGCAACTTTTATTTAAATTTAACGTTAACATTTCTATGTCATCTTTGAAAAAGAAACAACTAAGGTTTGTTGTTCAGTGCTTCTAGTATTTCCAATTGATGGAAGGGATTTTGATAGGGAGCTTTTGATTATAGACTCCTTAGGCAACACTTCATATGAACCTTAAATACAATGATGTATCTGCCTATGAGGTAAGTATTCATTTATTGAAGGACAGTGACCCTTAGGTTATGTGTCATATTTGCCTATTATCCGGACCGATTTCTTCATCAAATCTCAACTTGTAATCGGTCCAGTACAACCGAAATCAGTCCAAAACTGGCAGAACCGGCAATTTCCTGATCCCCAAGTGGGGCCCACCTTGCAACCTTTCATCCATCCACATTTAGCACAAGTTCTGGTTATTGGTTTCCAAAAAGCAAAATCAAGAGCTTAGACTAAAATGTTTTACATTCAATGTAAAATGAATGAGTTTTAACTTGACATAAGTGCCATATTTTTCAGACAAGTTGGGCATTAATTGCCAATCAACACAACATTATATAATGATGCAATGAATACTTTTATAACAACTTAAACTGTGCTTTTACCCTTAGAATGTTGGGTATTTTTCTAAAAATAGAATTTTGCGCCCTCTGTTTTCTAAAACCTTAAATGTCTAATCAATCTTGATGAGGAAAGATACTCAGAGTAGCATACCGGTTAGATCACAGGCCAGTCGCCAATATACTTGGTGGCTTGCCTGAATTCGACCTATCAACATAAGCAGAAGTTGGTTCCAGGGGCCCGTTTTACTAAACAACTTACGGAAAATGTTTGCGTAAGTCATAATTGATTAACATGGATAATATCTTCAATGAAAGTACAATATTGCAATGTGACACGTCATTGGAAGCGTCTCGGAGAGACGATTCCAATGATGTGTTACTTTGCAATATTACTTTGCCAAATATTGAAATAAAAGGACTTGTTGTTTTAGACTTACGCAAATCTTAAGCGTAAACTGTTTAGTAAAACGGGCCCCAGCACTATAAGGATTGAATTAACCTATTGTCTATTCTTTCATCGTATCTGTTAAACTTGTTTAGAGAAATTGATGCCGCATGAACTATACTTCCTTGCTCATTACTGAACAAGTTGTTAACGCATGACATTCAAGATGGGTTTTTAAGTCATTATAACAAAATAACTAAGTCAATATCACAAGTTAGTAAGTCGTTATATCGATTTAATAATTGCATTCTTACGAAAACTAACTTGTCATGATGAGTAAGTTTACCAAGAGTAAAAAAAATGATCTTAATAATTTACATGCTAATTTCCAATATGAAAATACATAAATGGGTAAGAATTCTCTATCAAAGCACTGAAAATCATTCTTTTGATAAAAATACAGGTGTTCAATAATTTTACAAAAAGGAAATTAAAATTAATTCACAAAGAATTATTTAAACAACCATTTAAAAGATTGTTACTCACAGAACACAATCTGTGAGATAGAACCTTTATGGTTTGTGACAGGGGAAAAATAGTGAGACAGGCTTAATTCAATATGCCCTTGATCGTTCAATCAAGGGGCATTCAATATAATGTCTTCGTAATGCCAGAAAAACATGGTGAAAAAAATCCCAAAAGGCTTGATACAAGCAATTTCCTATTTAACCACATCTTATATCATGTCACCAGGGCAATTTACGCACTGATATCATGTCACCAGGGCATTTTATGAAACGATATCATGTCACCAGGGCAATTTATGCACCAATATCATGTCACCAGGGCAATTTATGAACTGATATCATGTCACCATGCAATTTACGAACCGATATCATGTCACCAGGGCAATTTACGCACTGATATCATGTCACCAGGGCAATTTATGAACCGATATCATGTCACCAGGGCAATTTATGAACCGATATCATGTCAGCAAGGCAATTTACGAACCAATATCATGTCACCAGGGCAATTTACGCACAGATATCATGTCACAAGGGCAATTTACGCACCGATAACAGGTTGCAGTATAACATTTTTGATATCCGTCACTAGATCATGTGATCGCTGCACACACCTGTCAGTATTGATTTTCCTTTTTTGTTTTACAATTTTTCATGTTTTATTTTCACTTTTTGTTTGTTTATGGGAATTCATATAGGTAACATGATAGAATAGAATAGATGGTTGGTGTTCTTTGAATAGAAAAGCTACTCGGGCTTGACATTGGCTTGCACTGAATAATATTGCTAAGCCTTGCCCGATAACGTTTCCGATTCACGACACAAACAATCTTTTCTCTATGTATCTCAGCTCCAGGCATTTAAAAATTATCATATTATTACAAGAAGTGTTGAATTAGGATGAAAGTACAACAGCATAAATGGAATATCTGTTTGTCAGTTTCTATGGAGTTAAATATTGTGTCAAAAATATCTCAGTCATGTAATGGCTTTCCTAGACTGACCAATACTAAACTAGGGCTCTGAAGTGTCTTGCCAATGGTCACTCCCACAAAACCAGAGGTACTGATAGGGATTTAACCCTGCCCTTGGACCCCAAAGTTCTAAGACTACCAACTAAACCACTGGGCCATGCACCCCTCCTGTTATCGCTGTTGATCGACCAATCTCTCACACTCTATTGTAGGTTACCAGATATTCTGGATATGTCTGACCGCTGTCGTATACGACAAACTCGCGGAATATATATCGTTCTTCCTCCACAACACTGTCATATCTTTTGTCATGATCACAGGAATCGCTTAAACAGTCTCGGACACAGCAAGGAGGGCGCCGGAACTTCTTAGCATTATTCATTAAACAAATATCACCTAGAGAACTGCGAACTAAAAACATCTGTAAGTTGTCTTTTCTCCTTGAATCATCGCCTCTTTCGTCTGAAAGAAATATTATCGGTTTTTGATTTTATAAGGAGTTAATTCTGAACAGTATTTCCTTCCCATGTATATCACAACAGTCTACGCATTTATCAATACTTCCGGGTAACATTATACTAAACATTTTATGATAAAAATTTGTGTTAGTATAACCCTTCAAGTGCTGGATCCGACTTTATGCTTATGCAAACAGATTAGATCCAGGTCATGCGCCAAGTTAATTGGCGGCTGGCCTGTGATCTAACCTGTTTGCTACTCTGAGTATCTTTCCTCAACAAAATTAAGCAGATATTTAAGGTTTTTGAAAAGCAAACAACACCAAATCTTTTTTTAGAAAATTACCCAGCAATCTTAGGGTTAAAACAACATTCTGTCTTATTTCAATACTGGGCTAAGCAATGATGCTTCCAATGATGTGTCACATTGCAATATTGTAGTTTCATTTGAGATACTATCCACGTTTATCAGGTTTAACTTACGCAGATATTTTTCTTAAGTTGTTTAGTATTACGGTACCCTGGTATCTAAAAAAAACACTTACTGTATCCCAAAACTTAACACAGGTGTTCAGTTGTTAGACCAATAAATACTTCTGGTATCCAAGGAAAGCACTTACTGCTCCCCAAGGTTTAACGCAAGTGTTCAGTTGAAGGAGACCCATTAAAAATCATGTTATAATGAGTTTGTAAACACTAAGACTTAAAATCTAATTTGATGAAATACCTGAATTAACTGTATAAATGTTGTCTTAATTCATAATTAGCAAAAGGCACTGATTTCCAGTAATCTTTTGATTTACGTGCATGTATGGACAAAATCTGTGCAAATGCAACTCTGGCACCATTTTCAATAGTATTTTGCTTATAATACTGCAGACAAGGGTCTCATAGTACGTTTTTATATTTGTGGTACACAAAAGAACATTGATTTCCTGTAAAATTTCAATTTTTATGCATGTATGGACAAAATCTGTGCAAATGCAACTTTTAACACCATTTTTAACAGTTTATCGATGATGACAGCTCATAGTATGTACCCATGTTTCTGGTACACTTTCACATGTACTGCACAATATATATATATATATATATATATATATATATATATATATATATATATATATATATATATAAATTGATAGCCACTGAATGCTTTGCAACATGGTTTGTATTGAATGCTTGTTTTATTGTGTTATTACATGATTTCAACAATCTTTTAACCATTACACACAACATAAACAACATTTGACCAGTTTGTTGTAGACGCTTCTGGAAAACATGATGGGAAAACGAGCAATTTCTTCTTTTACCACAATGTTTTCTGCTCTATCAGAAGATTAATTTTCAATTTCATCACATTTGAAAATGTTGTCTGCCAACTTTTTCAAATTTGGACCGTCGAAAATTTTGCGTTTGGTAAAGGGTTAAGTTATATGATGCGGGGCTCATAATGAATATAAGATGACTCCTAACTTGACCGCCCGTAAGGGCCTGTAAATACCAAAGGGGTCAATAGTTATCCCTATATAATATACCTTGGGCCCGTTTTACTAAACAACTTACGGAAAATGTTTGCGTAAGTCATAATTGATTAACATGGATAATATCTTCAATGAAAGTACAATATTGCAATGTGACACGTCATTGGAAGCGTCTCGGAGAGACGATTCCAATGATGTGTTACTTTGCAATATTGCTTTGCCAAATATTGAAATAAAAGGACTTTTTGTTTTAGACTTACGCAAATCTTAAGCGTAAACTGTTTAGTAAAACGGGCCCCTTGTGTATTATATTATATAGTACTGACCCTAGGATAACTATAGATCCGTGTAGTCATGACTGGTAGACTAGAACTATTGGTATTCTGTTCGTCAGTCGGGAGACTACCTCTCATTGAAATTCAGTACTCTTACCACTACGCCACAAAAGCCCTTTTAATAATCATTGACTCACAAGAAAATCAGATTAAAAGGTCAAAAGCTCACCAGCATATTGATCAGCCTTCGTCGAACTTTCAGCCATATAAATCCCTTGTCCGAACACAGCTTGACCTTGGGCTAGTCGTGGGTCAATTCCGTTTTTTATCAACCCTTTAACATTCTTACTCTTCGTTCCATGGAAGAAAAGGCCCTCATTGACTTCGCTGTTCAAGGTATCTTTTAACTCATCATCAAGCTGAGGCTCCGTTTTGGGATCTCCATACTTGGCTCCTTCTATTTCACTAAGCTTTTTACAAATGGATCCTGAAAGAGGAAGTAACTCAGAGTAAGAAATCAACCAAAATCAATAGACACAATTCAGAAGAACATGTAGAAAGTATAGATTGACCTGATTAACAGTTTAATTAATCAACTTATTGGTCAGTGATTAATCATTTAATTGGTAAAAGAATAACTCATTATATTGGGGCTATTGAAACTGTTGTAAGTGTCATTTGTTTAAATGCTGATCTGTGCTTATAATTAATGAAACTTGATTAATGAAAGGACATTGAACCAATTAATAGTCCCATTGCTAGTGGGAAAAAATGAAAGTTGAAGCAAGAGCTATTGTTGCCTTTTTCAAGAGTTGTCAATGTGATTTAGGTTGGATTGGGGCTAGAAAAACATATTGGTACAGTGTGATTATTTTGTCTTCTCTTGCATGTTTTAAATGTGTTTTGTTTGTATTTTACAGGACTACATCTCCATGCGATGTGAACCAAAGATGTATGAAATCCCATTGTCTGTAATACTTAGATATATTGACATATTCAGAATTAATTTTGGGTTCAGTAGCTTTCATTTTTCAATAAATTCTATACCACAATACAAAAATGCTTCAGTAACATTTTATTTTGACTTCCAAATTGCCTAATATGTGAACAAGCACCTTTAAACTGTTAAGAACATTTAAGATTCCTGTGAAAAAAGGGAGATTGCATGCATTTAATGGGTTAATATGCTTTTTTTTGATGAAATATTAGGTGTTATTCAGCCTCGTTCCCCCAAATGTTTGAAAAATTCACCTCTTGGAAGAGTAAGTCTACTTTAATCAGAAATTGTTGAACTTTGAACATGAACTTCATGTTGATCAAAAAAAAGAAAATGTTTTTTTTCTCTATGTAATGTGAATTATAGTGTTATAACTTGAATTTGTAGTTACTTGCTTAACATAAAATCATCCCTTTTTTCCCTATTCCGAGCAAATTCCACCCCATTGGACCCTACCCCCTTCCCCCAAAACTGGAAAAAATCACTAAATACCTTCTCCAGCTTTGTGAAATAAGTTCTGCTGATTCTGCCGATAGGTCTCATATAGTCTCAGGTTCTCGATTCTCTGGACCTTTGTCACCTTAAGCCCTGTTATTCCTAGATTTTCTAGACCCTTCGCATCCCTCCCCTGTCCGACCTTCTGCTGTTGCCAGGTACCAGTAACTAATTTACTGATGGAGTTAAACATGGACAAATTCACGTCAACTAGGGTGTGGCCGGCTTTTCCTTTCTCTGCCAGTCTCCACTGTTTTACAGTTTTGTTTTTGGTGTATGTTGTCCAATAGGGTGGGGGTCGGATCTCCAATTGAGACATGTGCATGCAATACATAGGTGTGTTCCTGGATGGAACAGCGCACGCACCATCGACACAAATCTCTTCTTCTTCCGACGACGACTTTGGTGAAGTCGGAGCTAATGGCTTAGGTAAAATCGGGGGCATAGGTAAAACCGGAACTGTCCCCGATATAGAATTGGCAGATTCAGGCCTTTTTAAGAATTTTTCTATATGCATCAGCTTCTCAGCTGAAAGCCTAGATTTTACTCCAGCAGACGCTGATCTAGGTACAGACACCTGTGATGTGCGACGTGGTGGCGGCACTGGCTTGGCTTTTGGTGTAGATATAATAGCTCTGTGTTTACTTTTGAATGGCTGAAATAGGCAAACAAACACAATGACTCATTAGCGCTTTTTAATTTGAATGTGTATATTGGGGTAAGGAGGCATTTACAAAATAAGCTATGCAAGATTTTCAAAAGATTTGTTTGTTTATATGGTGTTTAATGGCGTGTCAATAGTATTTCAATTTTTTTTTACAGCTTTCCTGGATTTCACCAGTTCTATGCAGGGCTCTGCAGTGTCTTGCCAAAGGACACTTCCACAATAGAGCCCATTGCTGCATGTGATGATTGAACCTAGGACCCCTGTGTCACAAGTCTATGAGGGTTTGTCAAGATCTGAAGAACAATCAGGATTCCATTAGTCAGATGGGCAACTACTCGCTGCCTGTTTCATAAATCTTCAAGGGGGAGGTGGCTTTGGGTTGATGGAATAAAAGCAGGTCCCTGAAAAATCACACAACACAACTGAAACGTTGTTGTAAAAGGCATTAGAGTTGCTTGTTCACAGAAGAGAAAATTCGCAACAAAACAAGTTTTGTACTGATGTATGATATATACAACTAAAAGTAGTTATTGAAAGCATAGTTTAATAAAAGAAAAATGTCCATACATCTAAGTATGTTAATTCCATATGCAGAAGATCTCAAAAGTGTTGCAATGCTTTTAGATATATACGCATATCAATTTACTGTTTACAGGTTCTCAATACTAAAATACAACCAAATTTTGATTAAAATGGATGTTCTTCTGCGTATGGGTCTACTTAATGTTTATATCAAAGGGATTTATAGTTATCCTGGGGTCGGTTCACTACATAGGTGTGTTCCCTGCACGTCAACTCGATTTTTTATCCTACCTATCCCAAGAAGGGAATAGGGGGCCTACCATGGGGAACATAAAAGGAAAATCGATGAAAGTGGAAAAAATAAAACTGTAGAAATCTCATGTTTGAATTAATAAATTAGTTATGATAGATACGTTATGTATCTAATTGACAATTGATGTTTTCGTTATCATTAAACCTTCAGCCTCGGTTTGATTTTTAAATTTGTTAATTGTTAAATTATAATATTCATTAATTGATTCAATTATTGGTAATCAAATGGTTTGCAATGTTTGCAAGAAATGAACATTCGGCAAACTTCAAATACAGTCTTTAGTTTTTTTTAAAGAAAACGGTCGTACAAACTAGCTCTAGACGGATACATTTACAGACAAAACCGGATTAGAGAAGGGAAAAGGAATAACACGCTCACCCAAACATATACTCGGTCAAACATATACTTAGTCATCCAAATCTTTAAAGATATGAAGAATGCAAATGAAATAAATAGAATTCAGAGGGCCGCAGGTGGAAATACAAGACCGTGCGCAAAGAAATATATGAACATTAATCACCGCCTGAGTACACTGAAGAATAGATACCAAGAAGTAGTAATAGACTTAATGACATATGCAGACCTAGCATCGCAGCTTGTACACTTATATCGTCAGACTTGATTTATTTAATTCTACCGTTGATATAATACAATGAAAATGATGTAAATAAATGTATAAAGTTAAAACCATTATATTTTATGTGTTCTCCAGTATGCAGCATTATAAAGTGTAACCCTTTATCAGTGGTAAGAAAATCGATAGTCGACGTTCCCTTGAGGGCCCTCCTAATCCCTAAAATCACCCAAGTGTGATGACGTTCGAGTCGACGTTCAGGGAACAAACCATTACATACTACTGACCCCAGGATAAATATAGACCCCTTTGTTCTTCAGTGCATATCATATAAAGGAACAACATGTGCTGTTGTACAGTTTTGAAGAAATTAATTTTCAACTTCCAAATTTCCCTCACATCTGCTAACAAGCAGCTTTAACCCATTACCAAACGATAACGACATTTGACCAGTTTGTTGCAGACGACTCTGCAAAACATTGTTGGAAAAGGAGTTTCCTATCATATCTGAAGATTATTTTTCAATTTCATCGCATTTTGAAATGCCGTCTGCAAATTCTGTAAATTTAGGAAATTTGAAAATTTGCCATTTGTTGAAGGGTTAAACCACATACAAATAAACAACCAAACAAATGAACCTACCTCTAACTTCTCGGAGACTGTGGATGGATCTGTATAGATAACAACAATCACAGTCCTAAGGGAGCTGGTCGCGTTTTTGACGGCAAAATCTCGGATCGCGGTAAAGAGGAGGGTTGCGGAAGTCTCCGATGAACATTTCAGGTAGCCGGTTCCTAGTGGCGGGAAACATATGGAGGCAAGGTTTGCATTGCTGGCTTCCTGTAGACAGGTCTTCACGAGCTTTGTGAGTAGCTGAAACATAAAGCATTACGTGTGACCGTTTCCACCACATTGTAAGGATAACTAACATTTGTGGGATGTTGGTGTAAATATGAGAGAAAAATGCTTTGTTATTGAGAACATGCAGGATGACCATATTGCTAGTGTAACTTTCGTTGAACGCTTATGCAAATAAGAGAACCTAATGCATTGTAATAGAGAACATGCAGGTATATAAATAGATGACCACATTGCTAGTGTAACCTTCATGGAAAGCACATGCAATTTTGAGAGCCAAATGCTTTGTCATAGAGAAAATGCAGGTATATAAATAGATGACCACATTGCTAGTGTAATGTTCGTGGAATGCTTATGCAAACATAAGAGCCTAATGCATTGTTATAGAGAACAAATAGGTTTATAAATAAAATAGCACAGCAGATCAGTGGATGACAGTGCTTTTTATTAATTGCTTGGTTCATTTCATTAGTACCGTTACACCGTAATACATGTACTTTATTTTGACGCATATTCAGCAAAATGTTCAGAAAGCACTTTGACAGGATAAATTTATCCTTTTTTCAACATGGCTTTTACTCCATGTCCTAATGAAAACATAATTTGTTCATGCTGTTATTAATTTTGTCATCTGCTATTGCTTTTATTTTGGAAAAGTTGGGGAAAAATATCCACAGTTGCACAGTTGTATCAGAGAGCATTCCAAAATATTTTTCACTAAAAGGACTGAAAGACGCAACAGCTTGTTTAAATTTATTTTTAGGAAAGGACAGTTTTCAAGCATCTTTGTAAGAAGAAATTGAAAATGGTAAATTATCTTGTGTCCAGGAGTGATTAAATCCCCCTTGTATCTTTTGCTACTCGAACAATCTGTGAGATAGCCCCTTTAAAACCAATCAAGATTTCTAATTCTATACTTAATGAAAAGACAGGTTTCCAGCATCTTTATAAAAAAGAAATTGAAAATGGTAAATTATCTAGTGTCCAGGAGTGATTAATTCCCCTTGTATCGTTTTCTACTCAGAGAACACAATATGCGAGATAGTCCATTTAAAATTCATTGACAATTGCAGTTCTACAAGTATCATATTAGTTGAAACATTACCTGCAAAGCATTAAGTGGCCCTTCCACTTATTTATCAAACCGAGGCAGGGCTCTGATTAATATCTTCTTATACAATCTGTGAGATAGTCCCTTTAAAACCAATCAACATTTCCAACTATATAAGTATCACATGAATAAAAACATTACCTGCGAAGCATTAAGTGGCCCTTCGACCGGTTTATCAAATCGAGGCAGGGCTCCGATAAATATTTTTTTACAGCTCAAAGCGCCTGGCGACAGTACAGCTATCTCCCCGTGCTGGATACCATTCGGGTATTGGTTGTCACACTCCGTCTGCAAGCTGGAGCCGGCTTTCTCCAGTATAAACTTACTGAGGTTACCCTGAGACATGTCTAATTTCCGGGTTCCAGTAGCCATCACAATCTCGCACTAGAAACAGTTGAAAATAAAATAGGTTTTGATGGGATTTTCATTTTAAGAGTTGCTATGTTTATACAAATCAATTTCTGTATACATGTACCTGGAAAGATAATTCATGTATAAGCAAATCCCAAACACATGTTCATACATTCATACTGGATTAATACAATGTATCATTAATTACTATGTTTATTCAAATCAATTTCTCTGTATCTGTACATATATTCATGTAAAAGTAAATCCCAAAACACTTTTTGATTCTTACTAATTTGATTTTTAGAATGCATCATTAAAAATATATCTAATTATGTACAGACGGTATGCCATGGATTTCAAAACGGCTGCAATGCTTTTGGATCTGAATACATAGCTATTCATTGTATATAGGCTTTAAATACATGTATTTAGATACACTGTACTATCTTCTTGTACTTCAAATTGCTATTATGCAAGTCTCCTTACATCTGTGAACAAGCAATTTCAATAGAAGTTATTGCAAAAGATATATTAAAAACAAGTACCCTTTTTCTTAAAAATCCATTGCAGCATACACGCATGGAATCTACAGTCAAACTTGTGTTAAGCAACCACCCTTGAAGCAGCCAACTTGCCTTAAACGACCACTACAGAAAGTTCCATTGTTAGATTTATAGTGTACATCAATTTGTGCTAAGCAGCTAGACTGTTTTAACCCTTTCCCAAACAATAACGACATTTGATAACTTTGTTGCAGATGACTTAAAAACATTGTGGGAAAAGGAGAAATTGCTCGTGACAAGCAATCTTTCCTTTTCCCACAAGGTTTTCTGCTCTATCTGAAGAATATTTTCCAATTTCATTACATTTTGAAATGTCTGCACTCTTTCAATTTGGGACAGTCCAAAATTTGTTGTTTGGGAAAGGGTTCAAACAGCCAATTTTCTCATTTCCAAAGGCTGGCCACTTCACACAAGTTTGACTGTATTACATGTATAGATAAAAAAAGTTTACTCGTACTTTCTGGTTTATTAGTTGTCCTGTCACAAGCTTGACTTCAATCTGACCAACTTTGCCACTTTGAACATCAGTTGTTGCTTCACGGTCTGAAAATTGAGATAGGATTATTAGGTCAGCCATTATTTTAGTAATGTTGTAAAGTTAAATAGGGAAATAACATCATATAAATGAAAAATGCATTAAACACATAGAAATAAAAGGTATTTTAACCAGTATTTCTGACATTTCCTAAAGGATTGCAGACGTTCATATGTTCCTTGCAATTCAACATTAGTACTGCACAATATTCACCATTTATTCGCATACTGCTTTCCCAAATGAACAATATGAAGCAGGAAGGGGGAGAAAGAAGAATTGAGCATTTCAAATATTGCCTACATTACATTCAATATTAGAAAGAATAACAGCCAGACCATGGCATGAGCTCTGGGCCCCTTTATTACAAATCTACCTACACTGCTGACTGAGTTTAAAAGGTTTGTATGTACAAATTATTACTAATTTGTAACCCTTATGACTGAAGTTTTTACAGACCCTTTATTACAAATCTGCTACCATACAGACTGATGTTTTAACCTTTTATTACAAATGTGTTACCTAACTGACTGAGGTGTTAAGGTTTATATAGAACCTGTATCAAAAATTGGTTACCCAACAGCCTGAGTTAATAAGGTTTGTACAGACCCTTTATTACAAATTTGCTATGCCACTAAGTCTTACTTAGCTAATGTGGTGTGTACAATAGGTAAGGAGGTACCTTTAAGGTTCAGCATCAATGACAAGTTTGTCTTTCTTTATTACTTTGGTTTAAAGAGATGTCATTCATATACAATGATGTCTCGTAAATCCAAATACGTCTGTTCCCAATACAATTTACGGATTAACGAATCATTCGGACTAATGAAGAAGGGCCTGTACTTAAGCACATTAAGACATAAACGGTCTATATGCACGTGTAAACTTATAACCCTTTACCAAACGCCAAATTTTCAATTGTCCCAAATTGAAAGAGTTTGCAGACAACATTTCAAAACGTGATAAAAATTCAAAAATAATCTTCTGATATGGCACAAAAAAATGTTGAAAAAAGAGAATTTGCTTGTGACTTTACCCACAATGCTTTCAAGAGATGTCTCCAATAAACAGGTTAAATGTCAGTATTGTTTGGTAATTGGTTAGGCAAATTACTGCACAATAATTTCGTACCCTTACAATTGTGTTTGGATTGCAAGACATCCGGAATATCGGGATCCGGATAAACGAGGCTTCACTGTACACATTTAAAAAAAAAGGTAATACTTTTGAACTGTTGCACTGATAAAGAACAACAAGTAGTGTCAAGGGTTTCGATAAAAAAATCGGTGTCTTCCTTACCAAATCCTCCATATGGAAATTTGAAAATTGAAAGCAGACAATGAAAAATCATGAGAATCAAATTTTTCTATGATATAAGGTGAAGATCACTGAGATAAAAAGATAAATTGGGCCGCGTCACGCGAAAAGGGGCACTCGGACATAAATAAAAATCGCCGACTCAGCTCTTTCTTAGCACTATTATTCCAGCATCTAGTCACGACAGTTATCATTTGTATTTATTTAAAGGTAGAACTTGATGTCCTCTAAGATGGCAAACAGTGTAACCCCAGACCAGCCGCCACGTCAGTGACATGGCGGCTGGTCTGGGGCTACACTGTTTGCTATGTCCGAGTGCCCCTTTTCCCGTGACGTGGCCCAATTGGTAAATAAGAGCAATCTCTCATTTTGTCTCGGTAGTTTCTTAAGACTTCTGCAGCAGATGTCCTTCAAAAATGAAGTATTGCAGGGTAAGGTATAAAAGACAGACTATATTAATATATATCAGTGGCTGCAAACATAGGGGCTTAAATAAATGTTTACCTCCAAAATCCCTCTATATATACTATATAAGTATCTTTATAAAGTATACATAATGTATGCATTGATTCAAGCCCCTGTGGTTGCATATATATATAAGTTTAGATTAAACTTATTAATTTTACATCGAATTTGAAACAAGTTCTTTCAACTTAGATTAATCACTCTCGATTCTGCTTCCTGGATACATAATAGCCAGTACTCGTGACGAATGTGGTTTAATGAAAGTTCGCAAGGCAGATCCCGCTTTTCAAGGGATTCCAACCCACAACCCACATATATATAAAGAATAAATAAAACAAGAGGTTTATTACTCATCCAGACTTTTGGCATTACCTTCACCTCTGCCTCTCATTCTCTTAAAAAATGCATCATGGGTAGCCGTATCCGACGGAAAAATGACAAATCGAACATCCGTTAGACTGGTCCCAGTGTCGTTTTTCTCGAAATGTCTGACGCAGCTGCACATACATTTCGCGACAAGATCGACGTCGTACTTCAGCAGCCCGGTCCCTAAAGCTGGAATGGCTATCGACGTTAGGCCTGCGGTGGATGCTTGTTTTAGGCATTTCAGGACAAGCTTGGTCAACACCTGTCAGAAAAACGTAGGAATTTATTTGAAAAGGAAGAAGAACATTTAATTTTCAACTGCAGCATATACAGCTCATTGTTGACAAAGAATATAACAATAGATTCATCCTCGCATACACTTGAGGGAATAGGTACACATACATACGCATATACTTACCTATACACACGCTCTCGTTCACATATACACACATCAATACTTGAAATATTAAGGTTGAATATCGAGGGTTCAGTGCAAGACTAGTAAGTGCTCCATAAACATGAAGCATTTACTATAGTATTGCACTGATCCTTTGATATGTCTTAATGAAAGCTTCGAATGTCTATTCATATACATAAATGCATATAACAACCAACATATATGAATATGCCCTAATATAGATATACTTACACGCATACATAAATAAACATACATTAACATATATAAACAGGCAGTTACGTAAAAAACCTGATTATGATTTTTGAAATGTCTAGACAGTCTTGTTAGCAGGACATGGGTCAATTACCCTCACCAGTACTGTTCTATTATTTTACAAAGCCACCGACTACTTTTAAACATGAATGTCGTTGCTCAGTGGGGAATAGGAATAGGAACTTTTGCATTTCCAATTTGAGGAGAAAACCAAATGAGCAGTAATAGCGGCTCTGCCAGAAAATAAATAAATTTTGGTCACAACAGATTCTACTCAATGAGACAAAAATGATAACTAAACAGTCTAACTTGTGTTAAGCAACCGCCCTTTTAAGCAGCCAACCTGCCTTCAACAACCACTACAGAAAGTCCCATTGTTAGATTTAAAGTGTACATCAATTTGTGTTAAGTAGCCAACCTGTCTCAAAAAGCCAATTTACTATGTCCCATAAGCTGGCCTCTTAACACAAGTTTGACTGTTTAAAGATGTTATATATAGATACATAAATGATAACTTTATAAAAAAAAATCTCTTATTTTGACCTATCAAGAGTGAATTTGAACAAGCTTCTAGCTTGCTTTACAATCTATGTAAAACAATTGATAAATAAATGTTGCAATATATGGTTCAAGAGAATGTATTACAATGGATGACCTTTTTACTTTCATCCTCCTTCCATTTCTGCAGACTAATATGATAGATATGCGAACAACTAAGATTTCCTCCGCCCGTCTCCGCAATGCTTGTCGCAGTCACACCGTTTGGATAGTTATCCTTACATTCCTGCTGCACGGAATCCCCCGCGGCCTGCAACAGAGCCCGAGATGCAGCACCCTGTCTGAGGTCAAGGTCTGACGAGGTACTGTTAACGATCACATCCACCTGAAATTTTATGGTTGACTATTTCTTTAACCCATTACCAAACAATGACGTCATTTGACCCGTTTGCTGTAGCTACTTTGGAAAACATTGTCGAAAATCATATCATCATATTTTGATATGTCGTCTGCAAACTCTTTCAATTTGGGACAGTCGAGAATTAGGCGTTTGGTAAAGGGTTAAAGCTTATCTTAATCCAAAGTTGGTATTGATAAGATAAGAATCCTCTAGTCAAGACGACTAAATCGGATTTTAAAGAATATCCTTTGAAGGTTAAACGCAATACCATAGTAGGTGGGTTCAGTGCAAGACTATAGTTAACATGAAGCTCTTACTATAAGATTGCACTAAACCCTTGAGTAAGGGCCTCACAAACATGAAACACTTATTATAGTCTTGCATTGAACCCTTGCCTTTGAACCCATGCCTTGATACATGATTTAAAGTATAGGTATTTTGTACAAAGAAAACCAACAACTGGCCTCGCCCATATGGTGACTTGTTATTTTTCAATCTTGAGCGCCTTCGTGGCCTAGTGGTTAGAGTACAGAACATGAAATCACATGGCCACTCTCTGCGTGGGTTCAAATCCTGAGAGGGATATGGATTTTCATGAGAGGCAGTCTCCCGACTGACTTACGGAATGCTGATGGTTCTACCCGCCTTGACCAGCCCTTATGCGCAGTTGAGTATGGGATCTTCTTCCATCATGAAGAGTCGGGCATCGCTACATAACTGTAATAATGTTGATGTGATGTAAAACCCATAAAAAAAATTGAATCTTACTGTGGAGTGAAACATTGCAGGGGCATAGCTAAGCCATTAAGAAACAGCAGACACAGCTACAGGGAACAGTGTTCCAGTGGTAGAGTGTCTGCTTCTGGACACGAGGGTTGTGGGTTTGAATCCCATGAGAAGCAAAATCTACCCTGCGACCTTTCATTAATCCACATTTAGTACGAGCTCATGCTATGTATCAAGGAAGCAGGATCAAGAGTGATTTATGTAAGTTGCAAACACTTGTTTCACAATTGATGTAAAATAAATTAAGTTTTAAAAGCTATGGTCTTGTATAAGGAAATTTTATTTACAATGTTCCATCTGGTTCAAACTTAAGTTGTTTCAAACAAGGAAAAGTTTAAAACTTCAGGAAAAAAATGAAGAAACTCAAAAAAGACACACAATGTGGACCTTCTTCATTTTCAATAAACCATGTGTATGCAGGTATGTTATTATAATAACATAATAATACAAAAACTGTATTTTTTCAATGACTTTTTATTTCTATTTTCAAATTTTCAAGCACCTTTAAACCCAATATAAATAAACAAACAAATCTATCTTGAGTTGTCCACCACAGGTGTATAAACAAGTACATGTATGTGAGCTCAAGGGTTTAACAATAATTACCTGCTGGTTCTTGATTTCATCCTTTATCAAGGTGACTTTCACAGTCCCGTATGTTTTGCAGATGTTCTTAGCACTGCTTGGTGCCGCTGGAAAAAGCAAACAAGTGACACATAGAGGATAAAGCATCATAGACATCAGATGGAATAAACCTTTTACCGTATAACGTTTGGTACCAAATAAAGTCCTAAGCCTGTAACTCTTGGCTTTCCTGGATCCACCATTACTAGGCTAGGGCTCTGAAGTGACTTCAAAAGCCACTGCCTCATAACCAGTGGTGACGGTGGGGCTTAAACCCGGGACCCCCAAGTTCTGAGCCCACCGCCTTAATCTATCTTCTGATAGGGCAGAAAACATGGTGGGAAAAGGAGAAAATGCTTGTAAAGAGCAATTTCTCACTTTCCCAAAATGTTTTCCAGAGTCGTCTGCAACAAACTGGTCAAATGTTGTTATTGTTTGGAAATGGGTTAACCTTTTCCAAACAATAACGACATTTGACTACTTTCTTGCAGACGACTTTAGAAAACATTGTGGGAAAAGAAAAAAATTGATCGTAACAAGCAATTTCTCCTTTTCCCACAAGGTTTTCTGCCCTTTCTGAAGAATATTTTTTCAATTTTATCACATTTTGAAATGTCGTTTGTAAACTCTTTCAATTTGGGACAGTCAAAAATGTGTTGTTTGGGAAAGAGTTAATAGGTAGAGTGTACATTAAATAATGTACATTTAATAAATGCATGTTATCATTGTTTCACTCCATTATCATTTCTTATTAAAGACCTCAACTGCTTATGAAATTATGACACACTTACATCAAAGATAGCTCATTAATATGTTAATGTGCTTTAAGATTGTCTTTGAATCATATAATATGCTTTTGCCTGATGATTTTGGGGGGAAATATTTCTTCTTTTTTTATTATTATATGGGTTTTACATCACATCATCAGTATTTCAGTTATGTAAGGATCATGCCCGACTCTTAATGATGGAGGAAGACCCCATACTCAACTGCCCATAAGGGCTGGTCAAGGCGGGTAGAACCATAGGCATTCCGTAAGTTGGGAGACTGCCTCTCATGAAAATCCATATCCCTCTCAGGATTTGAACCCACCCAGAGAGGGGCCATGTGATTTCAAGTTCTGTACTCTAACCACTAGGCTACGGAGGCCCCCGGAAATATTTAGATTGCTGACAAGTGAAACCTAAGCTTGCTAACTTTGGATACATAGGATTGCTGAATAGGGAAACCTAGGATTGCTGAATTGCGAAACCTAAGGTTGTTGGATAGAGAAACCTAGTATTGCTAAATAGGTAAACCGTAGCTTGCTAAATAGGGAAACCTAAGATTGCTGAATAGGGAAACCTAAGATTGCTGAATAGGGAAACCTAAGATTGCTGAATAAGGAAACCTAAGATTGCTGAATAGGGAAACCTAAGATTGCTGAATAGGGAAACCTAGGATTGCTGAATAGGGAAACCTAAGATTGCTGAATAGGGAAACTTAAGATTGCTGAATAAGGAAACCTAAGATTGCTGAATAAGGAAACCTAGGATTGCTGAATAGGGAAACCTAAGATTGCTGAATAAGGAAACCTAAGATTGCTGAATAGGGAAACCTAAGATTGCTGAATAAAGAAACCTAGGATTGCTGAATTGTGAAACCTAAGATTGCTAAATAGGGAAACCTAAGATTGCTGAATAGGGAAACCTAAGATTGCTGAATAAGGAAACCTAAGATTGCTTAACAGGGAAACCTAAGATTGCTGAATAAGGAAACCTAAGATTGCTGAATAAGGAAACCTAAGATTGCTGAATAGGGAAACCTAGGATTGCTGAATAGGGAAACCTAAGATTGCTGAATAAGGAAACCTAAGATTGCTGAATAGGGAAACCTAAGATTGCTGAATAAAGAAACCTAGGATTGCTGAATTTAGAAATCTAGGATTGCTTTTTCGGAAAACCTAAGTTGATGAATAGGGAAAACTTAAAGGTTTCTGAATAGGTAGACCTAAGATTGCTGAGTTAGGACACGTTAATGATTGCTGAAGAGACACCTCGATTGTTGTAGAGATGCCTTAAAAGCAGCAATTAACAGACTTGCTTGATGGCCCATTTTCTGTATACAGACAAAATTAAAGTCTTGAGCCACAGATTACATTCAACTTATCGCGACAAAAAGGTGAAATTGCTCTGACTTATCTGGATCTGTGATAGCAATGTCTAATAACCAATAAGCCTTTTTATCACGGATATCTATTGTCACTTTAACAATGATGCAAATCTGTTCAGCTTAAACCTATAAATAAAGAAGAAATACAGTGTTAAAAAGATGTACCCTTGTAAAGATTTGAAATAGTTTTCAAATGCTGCTGCTGCTGACAATATCAATTTTGAAACAGGTATTGTAATAAACTAATGCTACCTTGTGAGATAAAGGTAAAATGTATAACAAGCCATGTGACCTTATTTAATGCACAGGAGTATGATCCAATCTTTGGCCCAAATCACACTATTTATGATAACAGATAACCACACTATTTATGATAACAGATAACCACACTATTTATGATAACAGATATCATATAATAAGATGCAGTGCAAGACTGTACTAAGTGCTTCATTTGTGTAGGACTTGCTTAATGTTTCGTCTTCCATTAAACCTTTAATCTAGTATGCATTGGTGTCAAGATTACAAACATAACCATGTGATATTAGGTGATAAAACATTGACAGGCAGAATACATGCAAAAATCAACACTGTGACTCATCTATAAAGAATATTTCATTTAAGGAAAACAACTTCGTGGCAAAAAAGGATAAAGGAAACACAGTAATTTCTCCTCAAATCATGAAATCACTTTCCTATATCAAATGTTCTGAATGTCAATAAACATTTATGTTAAGACATTTGTCAAAAGAGCTTTACTCTTTCTAGTTTGTTCAGGAATATTAAACTTCCTGCTTAACATTTAGACATGTAAATGTCCTATTTAATTCTTTCAACCTTTGGAGAAGGTCAAATAATAAAATATCGAAACAAAAAAAAACAATCTTCAAAGGACTATCTCACAGATTGAGATTTTAACTTTTATAAAATAAAATTGTCTTCTACAGATAAAATTTCTAAAGTAACATAAGACTACATTATTGACAGCTTCCAAGGCCTGTTTAAAGCCATATATTAAAGATATAGAATATAATGTATTGCAGATATTAAAAAATGTTTAAATGGATTTATTTTGTAAACAATGTGCCAACTTAAAATAAGAGGCACTTTTTTTAGATACCATAGGCACACGGGTCTTCCAGAACATCTAACTGCTCTAGCCCTGTGACATTAGAAAGGTGCAGTAGAAGGATATCTTGTGTTTATTTATAAACCGGCTTTCCCATTAAATCGCTGACAGGTACAAAGGCTCACTTCACATTACTAAACGAAATGATGGTATTTCAGTTACATAAAAGTAAAGGAATTAAAAATGTTTTTGGTTAAGTGACTATGATTATTAGTATCAAAGTTTTAACGTTAATTACTCCCACAGCACAAATCTCGGATTGAGTCCCTTTACAGAGCTTTTTTTTTTTCTTCACTATGTAACAAATATCCCTGATTTCTTTAGTCATGCAGTTTTCCCTAAAAATGTGTTTACCTCAGGGTTTTTCTTTTCCTTTTTGGAAAGCCTGTATGACATTTTTCCCCTAATTACCTAATTTGACTATACAAAAAAGGGTATCAAATTCTTCGCCTCAGAGTGAAAGAAAGGCCTGCTTCAACCCTTAGCCTCAAAATAGAAATCACCAAACCTGAGGTAGAATCACTGCTTTCCGGGTCTGAATCACTGCTATCAGGGGATGAATTGGCTGAATCGGAATCCAATGTCGGAGCTATATTAGAAAATACTCTCTCTGATGAGCTGTCACTATCAGACATTTTCACGACACTGGAAAAAAAATTGCAACATTTAAAGTTTAAATATAAAGAGCACTGCAGTGCAAGATCAGGTAAACAATTTTATATTTTATTTAATCTGATGAGAGTGAACTTTTGTCAAAATGTAATGAGATGTTACTTAGCCTTCATCTAAAAGTTCTCTTACGCTAGTGTGTGAATCATGAATTTTGAAAGAAAAAGCTGTGTTATTTTAAGAGAGAAATTTTTCTCATCGTATATCTTAATCTTCATACCAAATGCATTATTCAAGTTTGAAAATATTATACTGTTAATAAGCAATAGCATTGATAGGTATGTGGAAATACACACTCAAAACCAAGACGTCAAAAACACTTAGCAGGTGATCAAAGGTAATAACATTTTAATTAACTAAAACCATCAGAAAGGTGGTTCAACTGTAATCAAACAAATATCCTGAAAACTATTCTTAATTCACAGATCACTTCAAAGAAACAAAGCTGACAAAATTTGAAGAAAAGAAAAATGAAGTGGAAATTTGCCCACTCAGTTAAAATTCTTGATTTGTCACATTCATTTTTTTTTAAACAATTGACATAATTCTTTTACCGTGAGTTTTTCTAAGATGATAGTATTTTTGGTTATTTTGACAAACCAAGGGATTACTAAAAAACTTCCAGGGACGTAGCTTGACCGAAATGAATGTGTCATTCTAGGGGTCTGGGGCGCTTGTTCCCCTGGGTATATGCAGTCTGAAATTACTCATGTGCGTTCTGGCATGTATTTGAGAGCCCAAGAAAATATTTTGTTTATGCAGGAAATATAGACCCTTTCTGTTTGTGCTTTTGAGTTTTTTCTAAAGGAAGCTACGCCAATGACATAAGTATGAAGGTACGTTCTCCATAATGTGATCATGAATGAACTGTAGTCTTTAGTGTTGTATCCCACATGTCAATCAGGATTGATCAAAATAATTGTCATACAGTAAAATCTGTCATTATACAAAAATGAAACCATTGAATGGAAACTGATACATGTAGTCAGCATTAAATTTTCTGGACGTCGAAGTATTACTTTTTTTGCTTTAAATCCGAACATCAGAGTTTTGAAAGCCTGACACTATTTTGATTGTTTAAAATATCAATGTCATTATACAAAAATGAAACCATTGAATGGAAACTGATATATGTAGTCAGCATTAAAGTTTCTGGACATCATTGGATTATTTTTTTTCCTTTTAATCCGAACATCAGAATTTCGAAAGCCTGACACTATTTTGATCGTTCTAAATTTTGATGTTCGATTGCCCCATCAGAAAAAAAAGCAATCATTACTTCGAATTAGTCCAGATAACTGGTCTTGAAGGCTAATGCTATTTTGACTGACGCCTTCGAGATGTAGCGAAGCACGATAAATGTCAAAATGATGAAAAAAGCTTCATTCACAGATCATTATTGAGACTACGCTTCGAATTAGTTTGACTAGCTTATATCATACTGACTGTTTCCATGGTGTTAAACCAAATAAACAAGAGATGGTCTAAACCATGGGAACTAGGTGCCACTGACAAATATTTCTTCCCTCCTTTCTTTATAATCTTCAGCCATTTTTAAAGGGTGACTGTTCAACTTAAATTAATTTATCTATATATTCTTTTAACGATAAAACGAAATTTTCCTAACTGCAGTTTCTTAATTTAAGATAAACACTTACCTTTGCCTATTTCCCATATCGTGGAAATTACTAACAAAGTATGAAGCTATGACATTATGCACGAAATAGGAAATGTGTTACACCCTTAAACAAATTACAGTACACAAGTGGGCAAGATAATCTACTTTTCAGGTATTCCCAAAAGATAAAAACGAAAATGAAAGTAGATTATTAGATTTATCCTTAATCGTGGACATATCAACAAGAGATACGAGACTGGTTTATGTTAATCTGTTAACTTGATCTTTCTAATGGCAATTGTCAAATAATTTGGATTTAGAACCTTGCTATCATGTCAAATAAGATAAAATAATACCTCGCAACTGGTGAAGTCACTTTGTGGAAAATCCTGGATTTTCCGTACCGGTGCTTTACGTAAATAACAGACGTTTGTAATAATTACCCATATACCTCAGGACAAACTCATTGTAAACGAAAGACAAGCTCATACAGTTTTGAGATGAATGCATAGATTTCAAAGAGGACTTAGGCTTAACTGATTCCTTGATCTATGTCAAAATCAAAATAGAACCATAGATAGCTACCATAATTATGAGTCTTTATCACTAGAGAAAGATAATCCATAGGCGTAGGAGCGTTTTCAACATTGTGGGGGCCAACTTCAGATGAGGACCGGTCTAAGAATAAATGTTCCTAAACTTTTTCATGACTATTCATGCATGTACAAATTCAATAACATTATAAGAATTAAAAGAAAGAGTATGAAAACATGTATCTTTAATAAATAAATAAAAAAATTAAAAAAAAAAAAAAAAAGGATATGCCAGGTCTCGATCTCACGCGGAAATCAATTGTTTTGAACTAGATAAAAAGTGGCAGCGACCAGACTGTCACAGCCACGGATCCAACTAAGCTTTACCTAACAATTAAAGACAATATAGAGTCTGACACCTTTTAAAGAACATGTTTTACACCACTGTTTCCGTCGATCAAAACTTCCCGGGTATTTTAGTGAGCTGAGTTTTCATTGGATAAACCCGATGTGTTCAGATTGCCATTTGCGATGATGACGTCAAAAAGATTTTGGTTATTGTTCGTAACAAAAGGCGAATTGGTATTACATAGAGCACAAAAATACACATTTATTTTTATTCTGCTGTTAAATTTCGTTTCTTTCATTTTTCTATACAAATATCTTCATTTGCCACTGTGAATATTGGGGGGGGGGGCCAAAGTATACTCTGGCCCCCCCAGTCTGGATATTGGGGGGGGGGCCCCTGGCCCCCCCTGCTCCTACGCCTATGTAATCTGCCTTTCCAAATCAAAGGGAAATAACTGTGTTATGACAAAAATTAAATGCAAGCATGAGTAATGTCTCTTATGCCAAACATCTAAACCATTCTAGCTTTTCTTTGGTTGGTTGGTTGTTTGATTTGTATCACATCGATTGTGAAGAAAGCTTGATAGAGCCTTTCAAAGTCGATCTCGATGACTGCTTCCTGGATACTACACCAGCACTCGCGCCGATTTGTGGGTTAGTCCCTGCCATTTCCACCTCGCCTTACGGGGATTCACTCCTGGGACCCTCTGTACAAGTGGCCGACTGTCACCCACAGGGCTGTTGTGCTGGTCTTGGTCTGATGTCCCACGGGTGGAATCTTTTGCTTGTATGCCGATTGTTTGGATGAAAATGGTGTCGTTTTTTCAACTTTCACTTGTTGTTAGAATTATTTGAAAGTAATGAGCAGCTACACATATACACTGTGTTCAGTGCAAGAAAAGCCCTTCACGAATGTGGAGCACTTACCATATATAATATTTCACTATACCTTTGATATATCCATTGAATTCAGTGCAAGACTATCACATGTCCTTCACCAACATGAAGCACTTATTATAGTTTTGCACTAAACCTTGAATATATTAATTGGGTTTAATGAACATATAGTAAGTGCTTCACAAAATTGAAGCACTGTCCAAAACGTATTGCACTAAACCTTTTATCAATCAATTGGGTTCACAAAGCTGAATGCACACAACCCTACAACCTTACCCCATATTCTGCTCTTCAATAAACAAACCAAATGTGAGTATCAGTTAAAAGAAATACTCAATTCTAAACCGTAAGTCAAAAGACCTTATAAACAGGTCTTAGGGTAAGTAATTGTCATGAAAGAAGAACTTCCTTATAATGAGCCAGAGACATTGATAACATATTATACAGGTCTTCGAATGAGCCAATTGTCCTTTTGTCAACAATAGTTTTAAATGTTTTCCGTTTCAAATTTGTTTTGAGGTGTCATCTTAACCCTTTACCAAATGCCAAACTTTCAACTGTCCAAAATTGAAAGAGTTTGCAGAGGACATTTCAAAATGTAATAAAAATTGGAAAATAATACTATGACAGGGCAGAAAACATTGTGGGACGAGGGAAAAAAGTCTTGTCACAAGCAATTTCCCCTTTTCCCACAATGTTTTCCAGAGTTGTCTGCAACAGAGTGGTTAAATGTGTTATTGTTTGGTAATAGGTGAAAGGAAAATGTTCAATGATTATCTAAAGGCATGTTAAAGGCAGGGATTTGTACAGGAAGACAAAAAGTACAATGTTCTCTGGTTCTACACTGTCAAATGAACGAAGGCGAATTTTTTCCGAACTCACAAAATTGGTGAAAAGGGATTTTTCAGCCTTTTTTTTCCCGGGCACCATGTTAGTTAGCTAGGAAAAGAAACGCAACACTAATTGATGGGGGTGGTACAATGTTTATTTCAAATGGCACAAAACACCAACAACAAAATCAAGAATTCTCGTGAGACAGTTGGGGACGGTTTAGTACAAAAATAGAGGACCTTAACCCTTTACCAAACAACAAATTTTCGACTGTCCCAAATTGGAAGAGTTTACAGGCGACATTTCAAAATGTGATGAAATTAGAATTTAATCTTCTGATAGAGCAGAAAACATTGTGGGAAAAGGAGAAATTGCTCGTTACGAGCAATTTCTCCTTTTCCCACAATGTTTTCCAGAGCCATCTGAAACAAAGTTGTTAAATGTCGTTATTGTTTAGTAATGGGTTAAATCAATATCATCAATCTAATATAATGAATGAATTTCAAGGTGCTTGTTCACAGGTGAGCGGAAATTTGGAAGTTAAAACTTAATTTCCTTAAAACTGCACAACAGCTGTTTTGTCATAAAATTGATACGCTTTGAAGAATAGTCATTGGAAGCAATATTAGATCATTTCAAATACTTTGCATGTTTAACATGTATTTCAATCCAAAAGCATTGCTTATGAGATCTATCTCATGTAAACTGTTAATTCTTGAATTAAATAAAATCTTCCTGAATAAATTATGCTTTCACTAGCACTAGCTTCTTTTAATTGTATATCAAACAACAATATAAATCAGTTTTGTTTCAACCACATTTAAGTTTGACTTTAAAATTTTCTCTTCTGTGAACAAGCATCTTTAAGACAATGAGATAAACAAAGAAATTATTCATTAAGTACAAACTCTACTTTCATTGCAAATTTGTTTTTTCTTACCAACCATTTTTTTAAGATGACAAGAAAACCTTTTTCAAAGTACAGTAATATAATTCACCGTATTTGTTTTACATCGATTGTGAAGGAAGCTTAAAGCTTGTTCAAAGCTACTCTCGATGACTGCTTCCTGGATACTAAACAATTAATCGTGCCTGTTTTGTGGGTTAGTCCTAACGGGGATTCGAACCCGGGACCCTCGGTACAAGAGCTTACCACTCTACCCCTGCACCAATGTCGCCCACTGTAATAGTAATGCCGATGCAAAAAGACTATGTTTGCCTAAATCTAAAGTGTAATCAATCATTTACAAAAAAATAATTCATATACACCCTTTTCGAATTTAATACTCATACATACTACATATTATGTAGTTATTAAAATTTACATTCATCTTTAGACATACTTAGCAGCAATGTTCATAAACCAATGTGACAAAAGGAAAAATGCATGCTATGAGCAATTTCAAGGTTTTACCAAATATTCAATGGTATCACACATCATAGAATGTATTCTGAGGGTGTCATCTTCTAGTGCTTTGACTTTTGATGGTTCAATGCAATACTATAGTAAGTGCTTGATGGTTGTGAAGCACTTACCATAGTCTTGCATTGAACCCTCGATTTGGACATTACTTTCTAAGGGGGATGTGCTTTATCTTCAAACATAGTCAATTTCATAAACCAACGGCTCCTGGATGGTCCAAGCTGTAACTGTGTTATAGAAGAATAAAATAACTACATATGGATCATTCGGACAAAACCAGCTAAGGTATTCTGGATTTTCTCCAGCTAACATCCAAACATATAAGTTTGAGTAGAGATGTTGCCCCATTGAGGATATGTTCAGGTAACAGAGTCGAAAAAATAAATCTATGTTGTAAAAACTTGTTCCACAGTCAATTCAAATCAAATCTACTTCATAAGTTAAAACGAAAGGATTTCTACATTTACACTATGGGTTTTGATAGTGACAATTAATACATTCTACAAATCACAACTTCTTTTTTTCACTAGAGTGTTATGAATATCATAACTCAGTACAACACTAATGTAGGCTCTTCACTAATCAATGTTGTGGTGGAACAAAGCCACTTGGGGGAAAAGCCTCCTCCTTAACCCTTTCCCAAACAACAAATTTTCGACTGTCCCAAATTGGAAGAGTTTACAGGCAACATTTCAAAATGTGATGAAATTGGAATTTAATCTTCTGGTAGAGCAGAAAACATTGTGGGAAAAGGAGAAATTGCTCGTTACGAGCAATTTCTCCTTTTCCCACAATGTTTTCCAGAGCCATCTGAAACAAAGTTGTTAAATGTCGTTATTGTTTAGTAATGGGTTAAATCAATATCATCAATCTAATATGACAAAATTACAACAAATCACTCCTTCTACACATGGATTAATGCACCCGCATCAGACAATTTTGAAATCATGTAGATAAATATGAAATTGCCTGGTTAAAAACCATTTTAACTTATCAAACAATGATTTCCCCAAAAATGAAAAATTAAAATGAATTTGGTGTAGTCTGCCATTTCTTTTTCAACTTGAAATTGTATATAAAATTCAGTGTACCGGTATATAGATAAACGTTTACAAGTGAACACTCTAATTGAATGTTTTAAATAAAAAGAAACGGTAAATGCTTTGTTAAATAAATATAAGGCCTATCTATTTTTATGTTTGTTTAACAGCATTGCAAACAGTTGTCTATTTCACAACCAACTTCAAATGTACTCTAAACAAATTGATCATTTTCCTCATATGCTATTCTGTTTATATTGACTTAGATCAATACTTTTACAAGAAAATCTATCTTTCAAGCAACAACATAAATGTCTTTTATGCGACACAAATTGCTATTAAGCTTAGTACACTTTTTGTCTCAACAGTCAAAACAACATCATTTCAAATCAAGTCACATGACCTCTGATCATACAATATGAAAATTCTTTAAACAATAACAACATATAACCAGATTACCATATTTCAGAACATTAATGCCTTCATCTATTAACTCAATGAATGTTTTGGACCGTATTTTTTTCAAATATGGTTAAATGCAATGTTAACTACTTTTCAGTTATATTACAGCTTTTCTTGGATTAATCGGTACTATATAGGCTTTGGCTCTGAAGCGTCTTGCCAAACATCCTTCATTTAACAGTTTTGAGGCAGCAGATATCCTGAATCATCTGACCATAATGAGCAAGTCCTCATCAACTTACAATGACTCTAACGCCAAACCGCAATTTACATTTTCATGAATGTATCATCTCAAATGGATGGATGATATGTCTAACTCTTAACCACATGCAGCCAACTTTTTTCTACTTGAAGCAGACGACTTTAGAAAAGCTTTGTAAACATGCGAGAAACCTTTCAGTTCTGCTGTTGTGATGTGCGAAGAGACTGAAAAAGCATTGTGGCAAAAGGAGAAATTGCTTGTGACAAGCAATTTCTTCTTTTGCCACAATGCTTTTAGAAAGTCACCTGCTGCAAGATGCAAATATGTGGCATTAGTTGGTATTGGGTTTATATTATATTCTGTTAAAATCTACTTGGAGATATTCAAGCGATACATCCTATAAGAGCAACCCTTTCCAAAGTGCATACTTTTCAATAATTTCAGTAAGAAGTAAAATTTACAAAACCATTATGACAAAAGAGATGTTGCTCAATATGAAAATTTTCCTATTAGTTTGTTTTACATTTTAAAATGTTTATCAAAACTTTGTACCACCAATCTTAAGATACCTCCCCTGTTAAATCATCTTTTTAAATGATGTCAAAAATTCCAACCAAACAGTAAGGGTTGGAGATGTTAACCAATTTGCATTTAGTATTCAATATCTTAAATATTGGATCAATATAGATTTGATTTTACATCTAATATATATCAAGCGACAACAATTCAGCGCACTTTCACAAATCAAAGGTTAATATCTAGTTAATCAGATTCGGGATTAAAACCCTATCTCTTTCATAGGGAGCAATAGATGAATAAACCCTTAAGTTCATTCATTCTTAAACTCACAGCATGAGATTGAAAAAATGATTTTTGACAAAATGAGAAATTACACGTGATGAGAAATATCTCCATTTGTCATAGCGATGTTTACAAAGCCGAATTTAGAAAAAGTTATTTTTTGTACTTTATAAATAACATCTATCGCTTGTTTCGGTTTTGATTGGTCATGAAACCCAATAAAAGGGCAGTTTAATAAATTATACAGAATTTAACAAATATCCATATAAATCCTCATAAACCAACTTTATCTATAATCGCGTCATCACAAGTTGCTCATTAGGAGTAATTCATCATTTGTCACTTGGTTTCTAATGCTTCTTAAGCAGATTCATAAACGTGAGGATTTATAGTTTTTAAAGAGGTTTAATATCATTGTAAGTAACAAAAACGAAATAACATAACTAGAATAGTCATAAACCATTAAATTCATTGACAAAAAGAGAATTACATCACACTACATACAAATTCTAATTTCCATACAAGTTTTCAAAAATAATGCAGACTGTTGCTGAAAAGTTAAACATTATTTTAAACTTTTCTCCACCAATCAGACTCTTTTCGAAGTCGTGGAGATGGAAAGTAAAATCCCTCTCATATACGAAGCATTACTAAGGTTTTGAATATAAATGTACAGTTTGCTGTAGGGGTATATGAAGTTCTTTGTATAAGTGAATGAGATAATTATACTAACATACAATGATCAAACATACACTTCCTTGTTGCCAAGTGAAACTTCCTTCATATCACTACAGTTGCTGTGCAAATGTTTGATCAGATCGCAACCACTCTTCTACTTGTCTGCAAAATGAATCATCATTATCTTGAAAATATTGGGACATATCATTTTCACTTCAGATAGGAGGAAAAATCATCGTTGATCAGAGCATAGTACATTGTCTTCCCAAATGAGATCTTTATATAAATCGTTGTAAGAAAAGTGGAAAAATGCTTGAAAAAAATAATCTATTAACCCATTACCAAACAATAACGGTATTTAACCACTTTGTTGCAGACGACTCTGAAAAACATTGTGGGAAAGGAGAAATTGCTCTTAACAAGCAATTTCTCCTTTTCCCACAATGTTTTCTGCCATATCAGAATATTATTTTTCAATTTAATCACATTTTGTAATGTTGTCTGCAAACTCTTTCAATCTGGGACAGCCGAAAGTTTGGTGTTTGGTAAAGGGTTAACAGAGAACTTTTATATGATGACGAACACTTGATCAAAATCAATGTATATGTATCATTAAACAAATTCTTCTCCCTTTGATGCGGATTTTATTCAAATCTTGAAATACATGAACATTTCTGAGACAGTTTCAGACTTTGTATCCTACCTACCAAAATTAAATACATCTAGTTTGTAGATAACAAACAAAATTGAAAAAAAATACAACACCTGTTAAATCCTACCGTTTGTCTTTTCAATACATTCCCCATATGACTTTGGAAAGGTCCAAATTGGAAGCAGTAATTCATAGCTGACGTGTATGAAAATTGTAAAGTATGAAAAGAAAAAAGCATTTCTTTGTGAATACTGGAAGATACCATTGTAACAATAGTAGAAATTGCTCATCTCCAGCATGTTCTCCTTTTGTCATGATGTTTACAATTGTTTTAATTGACATTGCTTACAACAATAATTTTTCTCTCTTCCATGCTTGTTAAATGACATTCAACTGCAGTCCCTTCTACAAGACTATATTAATGTACCAAAGGGTTCATTTATAGCTGGTATGAAAACAAAATTTTCTGCATTAATTGTGAAAGTTGCAATAAAGAACTAATTGAACAAAACGTTCGAAAAATATTTACAACAAATATGACAGAAACCATGGGTTTCTGGACAATATAGTATTTTACAACCTTTTTGAATTTTGTTTACATTAGTCCTGTGGATTAATCAGAGATCTAAAGCTCCTATGTATTATCCAATGCACTGCAAAAAACTTCTTGCACAATTACGCGGCAATCACTTTGACAAACTTCTTCAAAAAGAGGAATATAGTGCATGCAAGTTTTTCTTTTGCGATCTTGCTTTATCGAGATAACATTGTTTTTATAAATATATAATTAACTATTCACCTAAATATGACAAACAACAGAGCAATATTTGACATTCTTAAACTAATCAAATAGGTTTTCATCATCGTCCATATAACATACAAAAAGTTTTCTGAAAGTCACAATGAGTTATCAGCATTCTATATTGAGGGTTCAATGCAAGACTATAGTAAGTACTTCACAAACATGAAGCACTTACTTTAGTCTTGTATTGAAGCCTCGATATACTCCAAAGTCCTTAAGAGTACGAGAAACGGTCGTTCCATTCTGGTCGACTATCAGATTTACCCCCAGTTGACCTCATCGAGCCATTTGACCTTTTCGAGACATTTGACCTTAGAGATATATTTGACCTCAAGGAGGCATTGGAGACGACTGAGGCGTTGGATTTGGCACTCGATGGCCTTGACCTTCGACCTCCAGGAAGTGAGGCATTGGATTTCGCGCTGGACGGTCTCGACCTTCGGGTCGACATCGCGCTGGTCATGTCACGATGTGGCCCTGTCTCGTAATGACTCGTGTCGCCGGAGTAGATCTGTGTTCCCGTGGGAATTCCGTAGGACGCTTGTCGCTCAAACTCCTTCAGCTGCTCGTGTTTGGACATACCTGAAGTAGGCCTGACTCTCTGAAGTCTGTTGAGCATTTGCTGGAAAAGAAAACATGTGAGATGAATTTATAGGTGTCTTAACCCATTATCAAACAATAGCGACATTTGACCACTTTGTTACAGACGCCTTTTGAAACTATTGTGGGAATAGGAGAAATTGCTCTCAACGAGCAATTTCTCCTTTTCCCACAATAATTTCTGCCCTATCAGAAGATTGTTTCCAATTTCATCACATTTTGAAATGTCGTCTTCAGACTCTTTCAATTGGGACAGTCAAAAGTTTGGCATTTGGTAAAGGGTTAAATACCAGTTACTTCACGCTTTTCTGCAGACTGTTTAACAGAATGCTACGCAATTTCCTGAAAATAGAATTTTGTGACGTTATGTTTTTCGAAACCTTCAATATCTGCCTTATCTTGTTGAGGAAAGATACTCAGAGTAGCAAACTGGTAAGATCCAGGCCAGCCGCCAAGTATAGGCATGACGTCTATTCAAGCACTATAAGGGTTAACATGAAGCCTTTCTTCAACCTGTCATAATATTCTGTGAAATCTTAGTTCTTTTATTATTCCAATAGTACAATTATTTTTTAGGAGATTGTATCATAGGTGTACAACAAAAAGTGAAAGACAAGAGTTAATGATAATGCATAGAAATTTAAATGGTTGAATGTGTCCTAACATCTCATACATCCCCATTTTAACAAGCATACAGCAAAGAGTTTAAAAACCATAGTGGCAAGAAAGATAAACAGTTGTTCAGTTAAAGAGGGTGCTTTAATCACTGAAAGTGTTGGCTTTGAAATAATTCCCCTTAAATGTGAACTTGTGACTATCTGAAATGAAATTAATAACAGACAACATGAAATGCAAGAGAAAAATGAATTTTCTCTAACCTTATGGGAGATAAAAACTGTTTCAAAGATATCAACTGCTCATTAGTAGCAATCACTTCTCTTACCAATGAAGTTTATCAAGTATAACTCAACAAATGTTGTAAAGGGGGGTATTTTGGGATAAGAGGTGAAAGCAGAATTGATCTTTTTTTGTCAATATTTTCTATCCTACATATTCTTTCCCAATATCAGAGCATCTAGCCACCTGCTGCCCACCCATGTGGCTTGGACCCTCGCAGCAGATGACAAATAAAATCAGAATTAAGAAAATAAAGCATACCGGGTATGTTTTCCATTTTTTTGGAGGAATTCTGTGCACATTTGTGTACAGTATGCATAGGCAGATACACCCCAGGGATTAAAGATCTGATACATATATATGAGAACAAAATCACAAAGTATCGATCTACAGCCGCTGTGCCACTCATGCCAAACCCCCATGTCAATAAATGTTAATTAATTTTTCTCATAAGTATGAGTAATAAGATTAATGTAATACGCATAATCCTATTAACAGGTTGACAAAAGAACGTAATGAAAGTCTGCAAAAAGACATAATAATAAGTTTCGCTATATCATACTATGTTCATAACCAAAGCAAATTGCTATACCATACTATGTCCATAACCAAACTGAAAGCAAATTGCTATACCATACTATGTCCATAACCAAACTGAAAGCAAATTGCTATACCATACTACCGGTATGTCCATAACCAAACTGAAAGCAAATTGCTATACCATACTATGTCCATAACCAAACTGAAAGCAAATTGCTATACCATACTATGTCCATAACCAAACTGAAAGCAAATTGCTATACCATACTATGTCCATAACCAAACTGAAAGCAAATTGCTATACCATACTACCGGTATGTCCATAACCAAACTGAAAGCAAATTGCTATACCATACTATGTCCATAACCAAACTGAAAGCAAATTGCTATACCATACTATGTCCATAACCAAACTGAAAGCAAATTGCTATACCATACTATGTTCATAACAAAAGCAAATTGTTATACCATACTATGTTCATAACCAAAGCAAATTGCTATACCATACTATGTTCATAACAAAAGCAGATTGCTATACCAAACTATGTTCACAACAAAAGCAAATTGCTATACAGTACTATGTTCATAACCAAAGCAAATTGCTTAACCGTACATGTTCATAACCAAAGCAAATTGCTCTACCATACTATGTTCATAACCAAAGCAATTCAACTTTAGAGTGTCATAAGGTGAATCTGGGCAGGTACTTTTTCTAAAAGAAAACCTTCAACTGACATTTCTTTTGGGATGAACACAATTTTTAACAATTTGGGGCAAAAGTCATCACTGGTTAAGCATTAGGGACTATAGAGACCTGAAAACTCAGGTTTGGTTCCTGATGACAATAACCTATTTCACAGTGAAGTATCCTTTGGCAAGACACGTTTTCAAGCCTAGTACTAGAAGGTTATTTAGGTTCATGTATCATATAAGATTACGCTCAAGAGAGAGCCCTGTACCAGGATTTTCCTCAACCCCAAACTTATATAGTAAATCACCCCCAATTCCTGGATATAACCCCTAAAGATAATTATTTTTCATTCACAATAACATACATAAGGGGTCAAAAGAAAGAGTCCCAAATTGAAAGAGTTTGCAGACGACGTCTCGAAATGTGATGAATTTAAAAAATATTCTCCTAATAGGGCAGAAAAAATTGTGAGAAAAGGAGAAATTGCTCTTAACGAGCAATTTCTCCTTTCCCATAATTTTTTCTAAAATCGTCTGCAACAAACTGTTCAAATACTGTTATTGTCTGGTAATGGGTTAACTAAATCAAACAAAACATGATTCATGCACACTTGAACAGTTCAGGACATGTAAATATCTGTCAATATTTGTTTTCGATTTGTCTACCATTGCTCCATTGTTGGAAGGTAAATAATATGATTACAATCTACAATAAATGTGTTTTATTGGGTTTTGTGTATTGGCATTGTGTCCAAACCCTTACCAAATAAACCCTGGGTTTAGCATTTCTGTCGCTGACCACTGTTTAAATTATTTTTATAAGAAAAGAAATGTGTACCTTGACAGTTTCCCCTTTTTTAACATCATTTCATTCTGCATGAGACTTCAAGAGAGCAATGGTTATCTTCTATTTATATAACTGTTTAATTTCTCCTTTTCCATATAGAGGTCCCTATCCTTTTATAGGAATGCACTAAATATTCAAATCTTATTTTATGTCGCAAGAAAACCTTTTCAATAAAGACATTTCAGACACGAGTCATCTATTAGTGGTAATATTGAAACTCTAAATCAAACTGAAGACTTATGTGGTCATCAAAGGGAAATATGTATAAGAAAGTGTTTAAAAGTTCCTTTGTTAATTTCACCATGTTACTTTCATGCTCAAAAGATGCTATCTATATAAGTTAGAAAGAAGAGAAACACCTATTTTCTACTGTAGTTATTGTAATTTAAGTGTCAAATGATTTTGTCAAAAGGAAATCAGGGTTTTTTGCGTTCTATAGCACTTTAGCAGGGCCCCATTAAATGCGCCTTCCTCATTGGAAATTTCTTTCAATTCACACAGTTTTCCTAAAAATTCAAAGTCATACCAGCTTTTTGGCTTCCCAATTCAGGGATAAAAATTCTCGAATTGAACAGGCTTGGGCCTCTTCCCAATTCAAGGAAAAAAAAAGCCCTAGAAATACAACTCATTAAATAAAAAACCTTAACATTTTTCTATATATATAAGGACTAAGATGTCAATATTTTTCAGAAGCTGTCACTCATTCTTCTTATTCAAGCAACACTTTAACATTTTTCAGGGTATTTCGTTAAAAAGATTAAGATTTTATACCACTTTCAACAATTTCCACTTAATAAGAAATAGATCATAATTACATACTCCCTAAATGCTAAAGGTATTTATATACTCTGGAACTAGCCATTTTATAATAGTCGACTTATCCCAGTATGCTATGGAGGGAATTGGCCAGTTAATAATGTGTTTGTTGGTGGCGTTTCTGTAATTAGTTGATTTGTCACCATGTTACATTACTTAATTGAAGTTAAAAATATCATCCCAAAAGAATATTTTTCTTATGATGAGCTTATTGAACAAGGATTTATTATTTGTCCATTAATTGTCTATTGACTGATATAGAGCTTGTTGTATATTATGGTTGAAAACAGTTCCTTAACCCTTTCCCAAACGCCAAATTTTCGACAGTCTCAAATTGAAAGAGTTTGCAGACGACATTTTAAAATATGATGAAATTAGAAAATAATCTTCTGATAGGGAAGAAAACCTTGTGGGAAAAGGAGAAATTGCTCACAATTTCCCCTTTTCCCACAATGTTTTCTAAAGTCGTCTGAAAGAAAGCGGTCAAATGTCATTATTGCTTGGGAAAGGGTTAAGTTGTCCACTTAAAATCCCTTGGAACTGGGAAGAACAAGAATGGATACATGGTTAGAGAGAGAGGGTGTAAATGAGTTATTAGTCCTTTACTTATTGTGAGTCCTTTGCAACTGGTAACATTGAAAACAACACTTTATGACAAAAAAACATGAAAAAACTTTTATATAACTTGATAATACGGTACCCTGATAATACACTATGATATCATTTTAACAAAACAATGATTTGCTCTAATGCCATGTACTCCAGAGGCATATTCTACTTGAAATAGTAATTGTATGTCAGTAAATAGGATAAAATCTATTTACCTTTTACCTAACACCAAATTTTTTACTGTTCCAAATTGAAAGTTTGCAGACCACATTTCAAGATGTGGTTAAATTGAAAAATAAATATCTGATAAGGCAGAAAACGTGGGAAAAGGAGAAATTGCAATTAACAAGCAATTTCTCCTTTTCCCATAATGATTTACATAGTCGTCTCCAACAAATTATTCAAATGTCGGTAATGGGTTAATACAACTTTATTATATGTTAATCATGAGAAGAAGGAAACAGGGTTCAACTTCAGTCCAAGTAAATAGCATGTACAGTGAACCCTCGTTTATCCGGACCCCGATTATCCGGATGTCTCGCAATCCGAAACCAAATTGTAAGGGAACGGAATTATTTGACCAGTGTGTTGCAGACGACTTTTGAAAACATTGTGGGTAAAGGAGAAATTGCTCGTGACGAGCAAGTTCTCCTTTCCCCACAATGTTTTCTGCCATAACAGAAGATTAATTTTGAACTCTGTCGTCTGCAAACTCTTTCAATTTGGGACGGTCGACAATTTGGCGTTTGCTAAAGGGTTATAAGCATACACGTGCATACAGACTGTTTATGTCTTAATGTGTATAAGAACATGCTCTGCTTCATTAGTCCGGATGATTCGGTCATCCAGACATTTTGTTGGTAACGGACATGTTCGGATTAACGAGACATCACTGTACATCACAAAAATTAATGACCTACTATATAATATTGCACCGAGTATTAAACAAATGATTGTAATTAATCTTCTCAAAGTGCAAACCTAGTTGGTAGCAGGATCTATTTGAAATCAATGCAACCGAAGGCAAAAGGACAAGATGCCAATTATGAGCAAACTCTCATTAAGTCATGCAGTTCTATGACTCACTTGTGTATTTTTTCATAGAAATTTCATTGCAGTTATTGGTATGGTTTATCAATTGTCTGCTATGTATAGATTCAAACAGGAAAAGAGTCCATATAGAGATAGACTATACAAACAAATAATCAATACTAGTTAAGAGTTTTTTACAGGTAATTATGGGCCCTTTTATTACATTTTTTGGTATTATGTACAATGTAGCCATTTTACTTCTATTCATAATAATCGCGTCCTTGAAACAAGTGTTCTTTGCATGGGTTTTATTGACCCTTTATGTCTGATGCAGCCTTCTTTCTAAATAATGAAGTCAAATTCCTGACTACATGTGTATTCATAGCGGTCTGGTAATAAATGTAGCTTGAAGTTTTAAAATATAAAATTAGGGAGAAAACAAACCAGATTTTCAAAAAACCCGCCTCTTTTGAATATAAGGGATTATATAAGAATATTTCCCACTTGAATAGACTGAGATGTTTTACAGAAGCAGATGTGGCAAAATCTCATTTTGAATTAATTGTCCTTTAACACTCTACCATTTTTTGCAGTTGTCCATATAATATGGTTATTAAGAGAAATTAAGTCAAAATTCACTTGTATGTTAAAGGCCCATTAAAGGAGATTAATGCTATATCAAACCATATTATTTGGTAAGCTTTTGGACAAATTCAAATTATAAGTTATCACCAGAAAACACAATCAGCACAACTTAAATGCGAAAGTAAACCAGAAATAACCTAGATTAGCAAGTTTTATCATTCAGATTTCCTGATTCTTCATCTCTGACCTCGACAGTCGATACACGCATTTTTGAACTGACAAATCAAAATTCGTTATTTTGAATATGTAAACAAACAGGTTGTTGATAAACATGATTGAATTGGAGACAACTATATTTCAAGCACAAAATAACTTATTTTAAATGAGTCTCATTTATTGGGTCTCAATACATTCCTAAACAAATTCTCATGACTTTTATGAACATAATAAAAGAACTCCATATATTTTTTCAGTAATTTATTTGTCCTCCTCTCCTTCGATGTGCCTTTAAGGTTTTTGAACAAGCTGGGCAATAAGGATAATTGGTTTTGCCACCTTTGGTCTTTGAAATAATGTAAAAGACCCTATTTATGACAGCATACCTAGACCAGTTGTGTATCTCTGATTAATTCATCTTAATATTCAGGGATCAGGAAATCTCCGAATCCTAATCGGTCCGAGCATTGGCAAAAAAACCTTCATACGTCTTCAACCCACACACCCCCACCCCAAGAAAAAAATAATTATTAATTTCTTCCATGTATCTAACAATAGTTTATGCTTTATGTGACAATATTAAAACAAACCTTTTATTTGGGATAACATTAAGTATAAACTTAATGTTGCAGTATTCTTAGCTTTCATAATCATATTATGAATCGTCTGTTTGAAATGAAAGGTAAACAGGATCTGAGGTCTGTTTGTTTTAAACTCTTCAAGTGTCCCTTTGGTGATTCCCCTGATATCCAATAAAGTTGTTCAATGTTAAAATTTTTGCGTTGCATAGGTGTGAGAGGCAAATTGTCATTATCATCATTCTTTTCACATTAAAACACTTTGATGTCTCGCAATCTAACAAGTAACTTAAAATTTACACTTCGGACCGCATGTGCTTGATATGATCGGTTTTCACGGATCAAGGGTGTCACATGTACTTCTAATCAAGCGTGCCTTGTTTGTTAACAATTAACAGTGTGCGGAATTCAATTTTTAAACCACTAGCCCATTTGGCTACCAGATGGGATTTTTCACTAGCCCGAACCACAGTTTACAATTCGAACTGTGTTTAAAGAAATTAAATGTTATATCAGGAAACAACATTAACATTTAGACATACTTATTTAAAAAGCCTTACAACAAACATTGAAATTTGGAACAGTTGATTTACAAATATCAATGAGATTGTGACAAAAAAGAAGGTTATACATTGTGTGCAATGTCTTCTTTCAATGCTGTTCATTGTGTGCAAAGTCTTTTCAGTCTCTCATCACTTCAGTTACCTTTTAACTGAATATGTACAATATATAAATGAAAAGAAACAAAAACATTCTGTTTATGTAAAGTACAATCTATTTCTATAAGCCATAATGATTTGTATATCTAATAAAACATTTCTCTATTCTGGCTAAGGAAACTGGTTTGCCGGTTTTCTTCTGGGTTAAGCCTTGAACTGCTTTCTTCACTAAAGCATCTACATTTTGCACAGTTGGGCTATTGATGCAAACATTACTGTCTTATTCGACATTTTTATGCAATTTCCAACAGTATCAAAGTTTTATTGTTGAAGTAAGTAAAGCTATCTGGATGCCAGATCCAGTCAAAAGGTTTAAACTGTAACATCTTTCTGAATGACAGCAACGAATAACAACGCAGACTAAGTCACAGAAAACATCAAAGAAAATGGCATAGTTAAGAGTAAAATCTCCCAAATCAAGGTGACAGAAAAACAAAATCAAAATCGCTTACTTCAAAAACTTCAATGTTCATCTCGACTTATGAGAAACAGGCCTAAAAATCTCGGATGTCCAACTTTCTTTTCTTCATTTTGTCTTAAAGCGGATGCTTATTGTTGCAAATAGTAAAAAGCGTCTATGGTACCCAATTAACTAAGCGCTTGAAGATGCCAAGCGTCTATTGACTTTGAAACCAGTTTTGGATAAATCGCAATGTCACGATCAGTAAACTGGTTCCTCGCTGTCTCCTGGCTTCACGATGTTCGATAGATGAGACACCGGTAACCAGCCTAAACTAACAGATCGGTGATCAAAATTTGCTGTCTTTTAATTGAAATATCTTATCAATACTTCGCCCAATTTTTACGAAATAAAAAAGAAGTTGTTTTCCCTAGTAAAATGCTTACATATATGTGCAGTTATTATCACTAGCCCGGTCGGGCTACCACTCTGGGGGAATTCAATAGCCCGAAACGAAATCCACTAGTCTCGGGCTATCGGGCTAGTGCGAATTTCGCACACTGAATTAAACCCCCAATTGATATGCCTCAGGCATTGTTAGACACAGGGATTGGAGGTATTGTTAGGTGTGTAGAATGTCATATCCGTCTATTATCCGGACCAATTTTTTCTTCAAATCTCAACTTGTAACAGGTCCGGTAAAACTGAAATCAGTCCAAAACCGACATTTTCCTGATCCCTGTTAGTATTGCTTTTTGTTGATTCCAAATATCAACTGCAGGACACATGGCACTACAGGATCTTCCTTAGGATTATGTGCTTGATGAAGGGGTGCATAGGAAGGGGCTACCCTCTTCTCCTGTTGATTTCTTTTTAAACATGCATCCAAAAATGGGAGTTTGGGGTATGTTTCAGAATTTAAAGTAAAAACTACAGTTTTTAAACCAAATCAAATGTACCGAACAATATCAGAAGCAAGTGAACTGGCTGCATGGCTAATTTGAGGGCCTCTGGACAAAATATTTATAAGCTCAATGGGATAAATCAAGGTGCCAGGGGAGTGTTTATTTTGAAATTCATGCCATGCATGAGGCCGCACAGCGCTTATCCCTTTACCAAATTTTCTATTGACACAGATTTAAAGAGTTTGCAGTTGATATTTCAAAATATGATGTAACTGGAAAGTAATCTTCTGCTTGAGTAGAAAGCATTGTGGAAAAAGAAGAAGTTGCTCGTTATGAGCAATTTCTCCTTTTACCACAGTGTTTTCTTGTGTGGTCTGCAACAAAGTGGTAAAATGTTGTTATTGTTTGGTAATGGAATGACATGCCTTGGGAAATCCCTGCACTATAAGGCAGATGCTATATGCATAGTTGAAAACAATATGAAGTCTTTCTTTAAAAAAGCTTCTTTTTTCGAACAAGGTAATCAATCTCTGTGAAAATTAGACAAATGATTATAACCATTGAGGTCACTATGATAAACAAATTGATTTGTTGCAAAATAAGAATTTTCAATTTTGCAACAGTGTTTTAAAAAGATGACTCCTATTTATAGGACCTCTGAAGTTAAAGATATTTTAAAGGGAAGACAAAAAAATCTGTGCAGATGATTTCTGTTACAATGATTTTTACTACAAATATAAAAAAGTAGCAGCAATGTTATTGATAGCATACCATGTTTTCAGCCTCTATTCTTCTTTGTTCTCTCATACGATTCACCGCAGAGGGTGTCAATCTAGGCACTACAGGTTCAGCCTGGACAACCTTTTTTGTTTTGGTTGTTGGTACTTGTTTTCCCGTACCAGTTCCAACATGATTCATGATTTGTTTGAGCAATCTCTGGTTTTCTCGCTCTATCAATTTCGCCCTGCCCATTGAGTAAGTAAAGTTCTGGTTTCCCTTGTCATTTATCGTTGGTGGAGCAAACATAACACGACGAGAGTTTGTTTTCAGTCTTTGTTGTTTTTCTTTATCAATATCAGCCATGCATTTCATTAAAATGCTTAGGTCAATTTTATCCGATTCCAATTTGATATCAACAGGAGTATCAGGGCTTTTATTATATTGCACATCATCAAATTGACCATTTTCCTTCTCAGAATTATCGTAATATTGTTTACGAACAACTCTAGGACTTATCTCAGGACTCTCTAGGGGTGAAACGTCTGTAATGTCACTATTATTTGAGTATGAACTGCTTGTGGATCTCAGTGGTTTTCTACCTTTATACCTCTGCCGGCCTCCATTTGGTTTTGCACTCTTGACTCTGTCATTTGCTTTTTTTCCAGAACTTGAAGGCATTCTTTCACAAGAAGATTCGCTTTCTGAAGAATTTGAGTGGGACCTATTCTTTTTATAGTTCTCTCTCACTTTCTCCTTTCCTCTGTTTCTCCTAGGTTCAGATTCCTTTTCGGTTGCTTCTTCATCTTTTGTAAAATCAGCACTCCAAGCATTCATTGACACTTTGGGCACAGTCACTTCAATAATTTCTTTGTGATGGCTGTTATTGTCATTGGCACGCCCAAATGAATCATCAGATGAATAATCTGAATTGGAATAAGCACTTGAACTTCCAGAATAAGTTTCACGTTTTCCGTTTTTGCTCACATTCCTGTCACGATTCCCATTTTCCTTGTCGACCCGAGGCGTTTCAGAATCGGAGTCTGAACTAAAACTATCACTGTATGAGTCGGAATCACTGTCATATTTTTTCGAGTCACCGCTTCCATCTCTGTTCATACTCTCTCGGTGTATGCCACTCTTTGGTCTGCCCGTGTTTGTGTCGCTGTGTTTATTTGAGCTTGGCGGACTTGGTGGCGGTTTGCGATCAAACTGTTTACCTGGGGATCGTGGTGTAGCGCTTTCAACGTTTCTTGGTGTGTCGAAAAAGTCGAAATCAACATCATCGATTGTCTTACTCATAATTGCGATTCTCTGTAGAAACACACGGTTTTAAAACAAATGAAACTGTTCATTCCACAAATTTCTCGCCGACGACCACCATTTTCTTGTTTAATGTAGCAACTAATGACGTCACGCGAGATTATGCGAGAAAATCCACTTCCCGTTTTCAGATCGAGGCTCGATAAAAATAACATCTGAAATTGGCGCGTAACATTTAAATTAAGGAAAACATTCCTTTAGAAGAAACAAAAGGGGTTCTTTGCTCTAGTACTACAGAGAAATGTGTTGTTTGTTACCTTATTGAGTCCGGCATTCACCGATGTGGTAAAAGGGTGAGTATTATAATGTGAAAAAGGTCTGTAATCTAAGGTCCAAAAGTTTGCAACAAGTTTAGTGCCCCAATTTGAAAAACTTGAAGAATGATTGAATAAGCTGAGCCTATATTCCTTGGAAAACAGAATAGTGAGATGTAATTTAGTACATACTTTGATATTATTTAAAGAAAAATCGGTTAAAAAATTAAGAAAATTGCTCTATAAGAGCAGATAGTCACATCGTGGACACTTGGTGAAACAATAAACCCATGCTCCAGAAAAGTTTGATGAGGAAGAACTTTCATTCCATCAGTACTGTGAACAAATGGAATGAACTTCCTGAGAAGGCTGATTTTACAAGATCTGTTGACTAATTCAAATCTTGCATAGACCACCATTGGCAGACACAACTTAGATAGTGGACACAATAGGCAGAGCCTAAGATTTAAAATCCCATAAAAATGTAAATTTAGGTGAGAATGGGAATTGCACAAGTTTAGCGAAATACACTTAGATTTGCTATAAGCATGGATCATTAGTGACCTCAACTGTTCAAAAAGCTTTTCATGATTAGTAAAGCTCTATGTATTTATTTTAGGCTAATTGGATTGATAAATTAATTTCTTTCTTGATTCAAAGTATACTTATTCACAACTATTGCTGTAGTTGTCAACAACTGCACAGCATTCAGAATAATTTAGTATGGGTTAAAATGCTTGGTAATTTTCTAGAAATAGTTTTTTATGTCGTCTGGTTTCCAAAGCCTTAGATATATCTGATTAATTTTCATGAGGAACGATACCCAGAGTAGCAAATAGGTTGGATCACAGTTTACATGGTGGCTGGCCTGGATCTAACCTGTCTGCATAAGTATGAAGTTGGTTCCAGCACTATAGACTAGGGGATAATTGTCTAAAAAAGTGTTTTTCTTTTCTTTCACCTTAGCAGAAACTTAATGTTTATATCAATATTTTCCCAGGCTATACTGACAATCACAATGTTACCAAAGGTGGTTAAAGGAGTACCTCAAAAGGTTGTAAGCTTCAAGGCATATGAAGCAAAGGAAAAATGCAGGATACAATCAGCTTACCCGTTCCTTAGTCCAACACAAATTAAAGGAAAGATCAGAGATCGCTGGAATAAGCTAAGAGACGAAGAGAAGCAGAATTATACATCATACAAACTTGAAAAAACTCCCCCAAGGAAGATGGACATGTCATCTAAAAAAAGAAAATCCAGTTCAAGCTTGGAATTTCCTAAATCGAAAGCAAAGAAATTGGACTTGTATGGTTTGAATACCAAACCTGAAGTAGATTCAATAAAATTACATGGAGAGGCCAATACTAAAAAGGCCCCCGTGGTAAATCAAGCGCTCACAGGTAGTGGCTCATCTCCAATGTTTAAAGAGAACAAGATTAGTACCTACCAGACACATGGGAACATTGGAATGAAGGAGAAAATGTCTGACTGGAAGGGAAATTCCAATCCAGGAATACTCAAGACCAGGTATTGTATGTTGCTATAGTCCTTCATCTAAATGACCTTAGCTGTGGATGGGTATTAAAACACCTCTACACATCTTATCTTACCTAAAGTTTTGAGTGTTTAGAACTTGACCCCTCATCAACAATTGCTTATCTTTTTAAAGACGATAGCTGTACAGGTACTTAAGAAATTATTGTAGGAAATGAATAAAACATGCATACCTGAAAATTTCCTTTATCGTATCACAGCGAGAGAAGTTTCAGAAGGTAAACTGAAGTCAAGTTGGTCAGTCCCAATTTTTTGTTTGGAGGAAACTACTTTGAGCTTTTTCCATAGATTTCAAAAGAAACTTAAAGCCTGTCATCGCCATGAAATAAACAATTGCAAATTTGATTTTCATCCTTAAGAAAACCCACACTGTAGAGATAATATGCCCAGCCCTTGAATCTAGACAAATGGGCCATTGATTGCATTTTATTAGTTATGTTTTTAGTCATATGAGACAAATCTATAGCTCAATGAGACATCCTTTATTCCATAGATCTTAATCTTAATCTCAAAACAATATAAAATGTCAAATATTTGTAAACTAATTCCATTTAAGTTAAACAGAGGTTGTATTTTTGGGAAAGGATTGATATATATGAATAGCCCATGACACCATCGCTAAACATATTTCCACTTGATATGGGTAAAAGTGTGTTTCAAGAAGCTTACATAGTTGTCTTTAGTGTCAAAAAGAAGTAGTATTTGGAATTATGAAGACAAAGCTATTTCTTTTTATGGTGATGAGAAATGGCTTCTGATTTGTATTACCTCATGTTTTGATAGAATGTCAATGAAAAATATAGAAAAACAACAACAAATGCTTCATCACAAATAAAATATTGAGATGAAATGTGGAAAATTATGCATGCTTGCAGGAATTTACTGAAAACCTGTTGACAATGGTTTTGAAAAAAGAGTTTGCTATTCACAAGGCTATATAAGATGTTTGTCATAATCATTTCAATTTATATTTAATTCAGATAAAGAAAACAATTGCTGCATGACTTTAAAAGAAACTCAATAATGTTCGCTGCTTTGAAATGACCCCTTTCAATGATTGTCAGAAGGTAAACTATTCTTTTCTGTTTAATTTGACAGTGATTCCGCAAAGAAGTTACAGAAGGCCAGAGTGAGTTTTAATAGTCCTGTGGGACTCAACAATTTTGAGGCTGAAACTGGTCTAATTAACAGGTATTTTTATTGATCTTCTTAGGAACAAAAGTTGTATGCTGTTTTCATCATGACATCACAAATATAAGTTCTTCTTTTTATGCATGTAAGGTGTTTTACAGTCCATTATTGCAGTTTTGTTGTAATGTCTGTCTCTTAATGATGGAGGAAGATATTATACTCAAATGCCCATAAGGGCTGTTCAAGCCAGGTAGAACAATCTGCATTCCGTAAGTCATCCTTGAGACTGCTTCTCATGAAAATCTAAATGCAGTTTCTATGATTTGAACCCACACGTAAGAGGCCTTGTGATCTCACCTTTTTTGTGAAAACTCTTTAAATGCAAATGTAGCAGGACTTGTTATCCTTAAATTAGGGAGAACCTCTGCCTGTTAACCTTTTACCAAACAACATTTTTGACAGTCCTGAATTGATAGAGCTTGCAGACGACATTTTTAAATGTGATGAAATTGAAAAATAGTCTCCAGATAGGGTAGGAAACATTGTGGGACAGTGTTTTCCAGAGTTGTCTGCAACTAAGACGTAAAATGTTGTTATTGTTTAGTGATGGGTTAATCTTGGGAAGTTCTACCTCTAGAATTCATGAATTGGGAAACTTAAAATAAGGCTAGTGTGGCTGAATTTTGGTGAAATTTGGTGATTTGAAGAAGTTTGGAAGGTGCCTTTTATAGGTCTCTGTTTTATAACACAAAAAAGCCCTTTGAAGACCACATTTGGAAACATTGTGACAAAAGAATCTTTTTTGTAACATTTGAAATGAGAGACCTCTCCTCCATGTCTTAATTTATAATATTGCACTAAAAAGAAGTCATATGTTATTGGTGGATTACTAACATTTTTGTGGGACATTTTCAGTACATTGGGTCCACGTATTATCAAGTCAGAAACACTGATTGGTTGGTTTGTTGGACTGGACTTTAACTCCCAGGGCTTATTTGTGCTATACAACAGGGGCCTATTGAATTAAGGCACCTTGCCAATTGGATTTTTTTTTTAAATCATGCAGTTTTCCCAAAAATTCATACCAGCTTTTTGGCTTTCCAATTCAGCAATTTTAGCGATAATTTTTCCCAAAATCAACAGACTTGGGCCTCTTCCCAATTCAAGGGGAAAAAGCGCTTACTCAATTTTCAACCGAATTTCATTTAAATTGTGTTGGTCATTGTTTCAAGCCATAGTCCTTTCCAGTACTGCTTAAAGGTCATATGTACAGGTTGGGTTTATTTCATAAAATTAAAATATGAAGTAAAAGAATCACATTGAAATTTTTTGTAACATTTTAGCATAACGCATTACGTCATAAATCACTGTCATAGCGCACCGATTTATAAAAGTTCGTATGACTTACTTCCCTTTGCTGTGACATCACTCGTGATCCACTGAATGCTCCATGTAAAGGGCGTGAAGAGCGATCGCTGGTTAGAATTGGTGTTTTTCTTCAAATAAACGATCCTAAAGTCATTGTTTGGATTGACAGCGCATTTTCTTTATTGAATATGATTCATTTTATAAGAATATCAATTCGAAAAAAGATAAATTAATAACTTAACCCGTGAATTTGCATGGATTTGTCATTGCGTAAACCTGTACATATGAAAGGAAGGGCTTGAAATTTGGACGATTTTCCTTGAAATAAATGATTCTTAAGTCTTTGGATTGACATTGAATTTTCTATAATGGATATTTTTCATATGATAAGAATATCCATTTGAAAAAAATGAATTAGTGACTTAACGCGTGAATTTACAAGGATATGTCAATGCGTTCATATGAAAGGAACGGCTTGAAATTGGGACGATTTTCCTCGAAATAGCAATCCTTAAGTCAATGTTTGGATTGACAGTGCATTTTCTTTATTGAATATGTTTCATATTATAAGAAAATTCTTCTGAAAAAAAAGAGTAAGTGACGTAACGCGTAAATTTGAAAGGATTTGTAAATGTTTACATATGTAAGAATCGGCTTGAAATTTTGACGATATTAGTGAAAATAGCTATTTTTATTTATATTTGTTGAAAAAAAAACATGAGTACTTTTTCGTCAATGATCGTGTATTAGCATTTAGGTTTTAATTGAGTAGTAAACAAAGACATAGATCTGAATAAACGAATTGTCTTAAAACCGTACATCATATAACTATTAACTGTCAAATTCACCCTGCATTGTCTTATCAATACATGAAATGAAACGGGAGAAGATCATAAATTGTGAACAAACAAACCGTATTATAACCCAACTTACCGGTACTTGTGATACGAAGGTTATCCTTTAACTCACATTTTCACCACACATCAACTTACTTGTGATACGAAGGTTATCCTTTAACTCACAATTTTCACCACACATCCAAATTTCAAAACTAAACACTGGCACATTTAAGAGTATTTGTTAAAATCATCCGGCAACGTTCCAGTAACTCCACCCCCAGTAAGAGGTCTATGATTTCGAAATTGATTCGGATGTCGTCTTTCTAGATCAACTGTTTTGACTTAAGATTGGTCCTTGTATTCACTTTACATTTATGTTCGTTTTCTCTCATGTAAGTAGCCTTGACATCTTGAGCATTTAATTTTCGGACAGGTTCGATAATTAACAGCTAAAACAAAAAATTTGTCATAGTTTATTTTAGTAACAACCTTAAATAAACATATTTGAATTTTTTTTTTATGATTTTGGAATTTGAATATCAATTTGACAAAACTTGATTTTGATGTTAAACCGTTTTTTTGTTAAAAACATATAGTTAATACCGTTTTGGTGAATACTGATTATCATATACTTATTGAAGCGAGAAACTATTCTAATAGAAAAGACAACATGTTCACATCTTTGATTATCATAACGACAAAGTATCAGACAAAAGTCACATTGAGAGATAAATAAGTCCTGACATCTTATCAATCCAAACATCCTGTGAGAGTTTGGTCTAAATTGGTTATATCTTAACAATGTTTTTTTTTAGTTAAATTCAATTGCCGCGCATTGAAAGTGTGAGATTTGCTGCTTGTTATTTCATGTCTGGAATAGCAGAACGTGTCAGACCTGTTAATTAATAACAGAGATATTTAAGAGATTAACGCCAGAGGCTATCTTTCGCCTAAACAATAAAGGACTTGAGACTTGAAACATACTGTGCAAATGTGGCAGAATGGTGTTAATTTGCATCACGACCCTTAATCCTTATAATGTCGGATGTTGTTGATTGACACTTTGTATGTGAGGTAAACTGACAATAATCAATTAAATTGTAAACAAAGAGATTATGTTCAAATGTGTAAATTATATATTTTGTGATCTTATTACTAAATTATCAATATAAATTTGTAATAATCATGTTTGAACACCTGCATTTCAGTGTGACATGCGTCATTTAAACCAATATTACCAATGGCAAAAAAATGAGGTGTGTGATTTAAATAATTCCGAAAAGCAGACGCTTAAGTTAAGATCGAACCCATTATCATTTGCGTTGATGAGTTCAGAGACCGTTTGCGGATATGAAATATTCATTATTTTGAATTTTCATTCAAAGACAACGGCAGATAAAAGAAACTTGCTTGTTTTAATCGGTTTGTTATCATAGCAATCAAGGTACATTTTTCATTTTGTCTCATTTATGTACAATGGCAACGTTTCTACGATTTTGTTAAAACATAAAACAAGTTTTGCAAATAAGAACAAGATGCATTTAAAGGCTCATAAAAGGAGACTAAAGCTATATCAAACTATATCATTTGATAATTATTTGGTCGGATTCAAATAGTTATCACAAAATAAATCTATCAGCACAACTTTAACGTGAAAGCCAATAAGAAATGACCAAGATTAGCAAGTTTAATAATTCAGATTGCCTGATTCTTCACCTCTGACCTTGTCAGTTGACACACAAATATTTCAACCGACCAATCAGAACTCGTTATTTTGAATATGTAAACAAACAGATTGTTGATAAATATGATTGAATTGGAGACAACTATATTTCAAGCACGAAATAACTTATCATAAGTGAGTCTATTTAATAGGGTCTCAATGCATTCGTAAATTAATTGTCAAGACTTTTATGAACATAATTAAAGAACTCTATATATTTTTTGAGTAATTTATTTGTTCTCCTCTCCTTTGATGTGCCTTTAAGCATTTAAAACCCAAAGACATGGCAATACAATAACTTATGATGTTGGATGAAATTAACATATTCTTGCAACCCTTTGAATTCTTACGTAATATAATCGTAAAGCAGCCTAATTAAGTATTCCTAACTAAGTATGTAGCATAGTTAATCTGTTCCAAACAAAACTAGCTTGGCGAGTAAGAGAGTCATTCAAGGAAATTAACTTTCAAAAAAGGTGTAATCAACATGATTTATCCTTTTCTTGAATTTATCTACGTTTACACAGTGCAAATTCCATATAAGGATCTAGCAAGACTACACGAGGCTCTAACACCCCAAACTAACAGTCAGGAATTGTTTTAATCATGAACATCAGTTCACCACAACGTTAATTTTGAAAAATACTTTCCTTTACCTGAGATCATGTGGGAAACAGCGTAACAAAAGGACTTCAGGCTTAAATTATCATTAGCAACTTGGTATATTGGGTAATAAAACAACGACTTTTGATAGATATTTGGGGTCATTCCGAAATACAATGTACACATTCGCGTGTCACACCAATGTCTTGACACATGATTGTATGCTTTATCGCTTGATTGGTGTTTGAAAGTGCTTAGCTTTGTCTGGTTTGCACTGACAGTCTTGAAACCGATACATCATGGTAAAGTAAATGTTGTCGGTGTGTTTCAAATAAGGGAAATATAACGGTTACTCAATAAGTAGAATGAATTTGAAGCATCTTCACCTGTATAAATTACTTTGAATTGAGTCCGATCATTTAAAGATCAATAAAATCAATTCTCTGGAAATGCCTAACAATGCGTAAACTTGCCGTCTTCGAAGTGAAAGTAACACAGCCTACTGTTCTTGTTTGGGGAATATATCTTTTGCTTATTTGTAAAGTAAACACGGTCCAGTTTACTTATCGAAACTTTTTGCAGCTTTTATGTTCGTCGGAAAACGGGAGAAACTCGCATCCCTGCGACCAAAAGCAGAATAACACCAGAAGACCTGTCAAAATACCATATTCAATATCCAATTTACGTTTCCCAAAACACAATTCAACACTTAAAATTTAAAATTTGTGCAAAAACACCATCGTTACTGAGAAGCACTTTGACTTTGAAGCACAAATGACATCACAACAAGGGAGATAAGTCATTCACAAAAATCGATAAAGGTGAATAAAAGTAGTCAAAAACAACATTTTTCGCTTCTGTATGAGAAAATAATCATTACCTCCGTCATAACGAAACCATAACCTAATTCAAAAACCATAATTAAAGAAAATTTTGTTTATCGGGAAATATGACCTTTAATATGATTAAGTTCCAATTCTCTTACTCGATAAACAATCCAACACAAACATAATTGATCTAAATGATAAGACACAATAAATTTGTGGGACATAAAATGATTGAGAGTTTTGGCTAAGATTGGTCTCAAACTTGAAGTTTTTAAAAAAAATTCAAGCTCTAAACTGGTTGTAAAACAGTGTATTATTATTTCCTTTATTAATTTCAATGTCTCTTTCAATCACATGGAAAGTAAATTATATTACATAGATGATTTCACTGAGTTTGATGAATTATTGAATGATTCCAGTATTTCAGTAAAGTGAAATACGCAATTGATTTCATTGAATTTTATGAATGCTTGAATATTTCCCATTTCATTCACATGGAATACACAAATGATTTTACTGTATTTGATGAGTAATTCAATTTTTCCTATTTCAGTAGCATGGAATACACACAAATGATTTCATTGAATTTGTTGAATAATTGAATATTTCTTATTTCAGTAACATGGAAAACACAAATGATTTCAATGTATTTGATGAATAATTCAATATCGCCTATTTCAGTCACGTGGAATACACTTATGATTTCACTGAACTTGATGAAATAATTTAATATTTCCTTATAATTTCCATTACATCAAATACACAAATAATGTCATTGAATTTGATGAATTATTGAATATAACCTATTTCAGTCACATGAAATACACAATTTTTTTTACTGTAATGAATAATTGAATATTTCTTCTTTAAGTTACATGGAATACACAAATGATTTCGCTGCATTTGATGAATAATTCAATATCTCCTATTTCAGTCACATGGAAAACACAAATGATTTCGCTGCATTTGATGAATAATTCAATATCTCCTATTTCAGTCACATGGAATACACAAATTCTTTTACTGTATTTAATGAATAATTCAATATCTCCTATTTCAGTCACATGGAATACACAAATTCTTTTACTGTGTTTAATGAATAATTCAATATCTCCTATTTCAGTCACATGGAATACACAAATGATTTCACTGAACTTGATGACTCTGATGATGACAATGAACAGTTTTTGATCAGGAGGGAAGATACAGAATGTCTGGAAAATACTGGGACACAAAATATGATAAAGGAGGATAACATCTCAGGAAATATTGAAGAAGAGACATTTCATGTTTCAGAAGGGAAGAATAATGATGCAAAAATTGTAGATGAGTTTGAGGAAGATATGCCAGAAGAAAATAAAAAAAAGACGTGTGTGAAACAGACGAGAACCAGAAATTCATATTCAACAAATTCAACAAAAAAGAGATGTATAACTGACTCTGACGCCCAAAAAAATACAAAAGACCTTTTCAAATCACCATTACCCAATTCAACAAAGAGTAACAAAACCAGCTCAAAGAAGAAGAAATTGACCGAAGATGTAAGTAACTGTAAGCAGACACCGGATATGTCACAGATAAAAGATCCACACTCCTCACAGATAACTCCGCTGGTGTCTCACAGCATGCAAGATACAGATGAGTACACAACACCACTGATGGATGAAGTCCTGCAGCAGCTAACCCTGGACCAGGCTCTCAAAGTCCCACAGAAACACAGACAGAGCAGGGGCTCAGCCAATGAGAGAGAAAAAATACAGGCTCAATTGGTGGGCAGACATGTGAACCGGTCCTTACTTTCACCAAACAAAACTGGATCAGTTGCGGATAAAGAAGGTACAGGTGTGGAGAACGTGAAGCCAGCACAAAGGAGATCAAAAGATACTGCCATTAAAGACGACAAAATGGAGAACACACACAAGAGTAATAGACAGTCTAGATCTAACAGAAATGTAAAAATTTTGGCTGAAGTTGAAAACATCTGTCCTAAAGATGAAATCCCTGTTAAAAGTAAAGTATTGGGAGTATCTGAGGAAAAGAAGATGCCGGGCGATAATGCTTATCATGTTCAATGTGACAATGCAGTTATGGACACCCACATGAAGAACACAAGAAAATCACCAAGAGTGAACAAAATATCTGATGATACTTTTGTTGAAGGTCAGTGTCATAATATCAAGATGGGCACAAAAACGGTGAAAACAAGAAAACCCAAAAAAGATGCTAACATGAGGAAGAGTACTTGTGATGGTAATCAATGTATCGATGCAGAGATGGACACACCAACCGAGACAAGAAGAAGGTCTACTAGGACTAGGAGGCCCTCCAATGATGCTAGTGGTCAAGACAAAAGTGATGATGCTGAGTTGGACACAAGGCAGCTCTCATCTATAACAAACCAGCAAAAGACGGACTACAGTAATTCAATGATGAATGACAGCCTGGTTGTATGTGACATGAACCCTTCAGGTGACGCTGGTGGGAACTCAAGTGCAGTAGGTAGGCTATCACGAAATCTTAATTTATTACAAAATCTTCCCCTTGTTGATGAAGCGGAAATTTCATGTCTGCTACAGAATCTCCTTATGAGCTTTTAGTCCTTGGTCCTTTTTTTTCTCCATTAGTACAATAATATGAATTTATCCAGGGTTTTCCCTTGACCCCTGGATTTATGCTAATTTGGGGGACTTGATAAGCTGCAAAGCATGAGGATTGCCTATAATACAACTGACAGGCAAGGTTATCTTTTTGTAGATGACTATGCAGTTATTTTTTTTAGATTTAGGTAATGGGTCTGGTACCTGACAAATAGGGAAAAATCATGGCCTTTTTATCTAAAATTGGAAATTTTCTAGGAATAACTTAATTCAAATATAAGCTTTATTGGAAAATTGGGAAAAATAGTCAGTTAATTTGATTGGGAATGGGTCCGTTTTACGGTACCAAACATATGGGAAACAATCACTGCTAAGTTCTACTCAATTGATGCATCAATTACATTTTGTACTAAAAGTGCTCATAATCTAAATGAGGAATTTTTGTTTTGTCAAGATGTGTTAGAATATCATATGCTACAAACGAACCTAAAACTCATATTGATAAGTCAGATTGAGTAGAACAGTTAAATGAGTTGACAATGCAGAAAAAAGATTTATGCCCAAAATACTTGCTACGGTGTACTTAATTTTGATTGCTATAGATTAGATGTCTAAGGGAATGCTTACAAGTGATAATGAACAAATTGGTTGGAGACAGTGAGGCAGTGGTAGCGGTTCCGCCTCTGGTACTGGGGGCCCAGGGTTTGATCCCCATTAGCGGAGAGGTTGGTTACGAGCCTAACCCACCAAATAATCATGAGTACTGGTGATGTATTAAGGAAGCAGGCATTGAGCGTGAATTTAATATGCTTGAAGCTGTCGTTTTCAAATCTTTTCATGCATCCTTTTCACAATCACATAAACTCAACTACAGTTAAACTTGTGTTAAGAGGCCAGCCTATGGGACAGAGTAAATTGGTTGTTTACCACAGGTTGGCTGCTTAACATAAATTGATTCACACTATAAATCTAACAATGGGACTTTCTGTAGTGGCTGTTTAAGGCAGGTTGGCTGCTTAAAAGGGTGGCTGCTTATCACAAGTTAGACTGTATATCCCCCATACTGCCTTTGTACTGCTTTTTAACACCAATGCAACAACCACAGTGATAATATAATAAGCAATGACATAAAGTCTCTTCTCTTTATCACATTGGTCTCAACTCAAGACAAAACTGTGAATTTTATACTTAATGAAGTAGAACTAGTGGGCTAGAACCCAGGATTCCCAAGTTCTAAGACCGCTGCCTTAACCACTTGATCACACAGGATCCCCATTTGAAATACGGTTATTATGTTCAAAAGTCTTTCTTGTATTTTCCATTTCACATAGGTGTTAAAGATTGCACGAAGTTGGCTAAGAAACCAAGAAAGTATAACTTGTCAGGCAAAGAAGTAGATAGTCCACCCTCTGGCCTCATATCCACAGATGATTCTCTGCCGTCAAGCAGCACAGATGCTAGTTTAGAGGGTAGCCCCCAGTACTTTCACAGGCAAGAAGTTTCCGATCTAAAGAAAGTAAGATTAAGTGGTTTTTTTTTTATATAAATATGAAGGTTTATTTGTAGTGATTGTGAAATGATTAAACAGATTTTCCCCAATAAAGCCTATTTATGAATTTTTAAATAAGAAAAACGCCGTAACATTTGTCCAGAATCAGACCCATTCCCAAATTTCGAGAAGACAAAAAAATCGCTGGGTATAAATATAATGATCAATGAATGACAGTGATTTCACTGATCGGTTGTGATTATCTCCTTTAGAGGTTTCTTTGCTCTATTTGTAACATTTTTAATTATACCATATCATGGTTTTATTATCATATCTCACAGGCGCACGTCGGACTAAATAGCAACATTCAGTGATTTAAGTGCTTTATTCAGCAAAGAAACTAGAAAAGACATATTATGATAAACTTTCTAAAACTTCAGTTATTCTATGAGTATTGAGGGTCTGCCAGCTTGAAAATCTACCATTCCTCTAGGCCAATTATTTGGCAGGGACAAACACTCAGCAAAGAAATCAGGAAAGACATATCATGATAAACCTTCTGAAAATCCTAATAGTGCTGAGGGTCTGCTAGCTTGAAAATCTACTTGTCCGTTGGGAAAATTGTTCTATTTACTAAACATTTTGTGCTAAAATTTTGGGTACGTTCAAAACAACATTCCCTCGGATTTCAATATTGAGCTTAGCATAATCGCATTGTAATACATCATTGGAATTGTCTCTGAGATACTTCCAATGACCTGTCACATGCCAATATTGTATTTTTATTTTAAAAGATAATATCCATGTTTATCAGTGTCAACTTACGCAAATATTTTCCTTAACCCTTTCCCAAACAACAAATTTTTAGACTGTTCCATATTGAAAGAGTTTGCAGACCACATTTCAAAATGTGATGAAAATGGAAAATAATCTTCTGATAGAGCTGAAAACATTGTGGTAAAAGGAGAAATTGCTCGTCACAAGCAATTTCTCCTTTTCCCACAGTGTTTTCTAAAGTCGTCTGCAAGAAAGTGGTCAAATGTCGTTATTGTTTGGGAAAGGGTTAAGTCCTTTAGTAAAACAGTACCCTTGGGATTTCAGCCAATGTAGAACCCTGTCTTACATAAGAGCCATGCAATCATAATTCAATAAGGATTTGCTGATCTAAAAAGGAATGATTCCTGGTGGATCTTAAAGCACAACAGATCTGGTAGCCTCAAACCATGCTAAGAACCATAGCGGAGGGCCAATGTCACTGAATTCTGCTATTGCCTGATTGCTTTCTTTAGTGTGATTTATATAATTACTACTGCTGTTATGACACAATATCAAAAGTTGGAAAGGACTTTTGATAAGCTTTTAGCTTTCAGTCAAATCATTTCTCATATTGTTAAAAACTTAAGTACATCTCAGGTTTATCTACATCATCATAATGTAGTCTAATGCGCGCTAATTGACCGTAGCTGCCAATGCGCCTTAAAATACCTTTTAAATAATGAACTATTCCTATATTTTATCCTACTGGTATTCGAAGAAACATATATGTTTAGACAAGGTAAAGTATGATCTGGCAGAAGCTAATGTGAAGAAAAACCTGCTTTTTGCTGATCAGTTGTGATCTTTGAGAGGTCTCTTTGATTGGTTCAATACACATTATTAATTATTACTGAATATTACATCACAAACAACTCAGACGATTGAAGGGAGGCGTGGAAGAAACAACCCCGTGTTAGAGAGAGCTCTCAAGCTGCTTCAGTTAACCTCCAACAATGCTTCAGACTCCAATTGTGCAGACGAAGATGAGAAGGTAGATGTAGATGAGAAGATGGCCTCATGTTCACCAGGAATCCTCTCTCCAGCGCTATCAGGAGTTAGCGAGGTGAGATTAATGAGCCATCCTTTAGGGTAGGGGGGGTCTGCGTGGGTTGTTGCTTAATCCTTTCCCAAACAATAAATTTTCGACTGTCCCAAATTGAAAGACGGCATTTCAAAATGTCAATTGAAAAAATATTCTTCAAATAGAGCAGAAAACCTTGTGGGAAAAGAAGAAACTGCTCTTAACAAGCAATTTAAAGCAATTTCTCCTTTTCCCACAATGTTTTCCAGGACCAATTTAGTGAAAAAAGGGCCTTTCAAATTTTTGATGGTTTAGGAGGATAAATGTTTATTGTTTTGATACTGTTAGTAGGAATTTGTATGTATGACAAAATATTTTGAGTCTGTGAGTATTTCTTGGTAAACATATTCATTGAACACGGATGTTTAAATAGTGCATGCTGTTTCAGATTATTGTGCAATATCTTCTCTTTTTTTTCATCAATTATTCTTAATGATAAAAACTAAACCATTTTTGAAATCTATTCCCGGCTATTTCATAATTGCAAACTGCATGAGTTGGCATTTATGAATATTGAGAACATTGGTCAAGGAATTGAGTGTTGCCTTTGAGACACAAAGGTCATGGGTTTGACTTGACCGTTTGGTACCTGTGAGAAGTAGGGTGTACTTTGGGACCTTTCATTAATCCATATTTGGGGTGCAGGGTTGTCATTAAGAGCCAATTTTATTGCTTTAAATGGCTTTTTGGACGGCTCGAATAACAAACAAAAAAGTGATATGTGGACATATTCAGTGGTAGTTAATTATAGCACCTTTTTGTTTTCATTGGCCTCCTCAAATCTAAATTTTGCCCCTTACTCCAAAACTTAATGACAACCCAGGGGTGAGTACTGGTGGTTGTCAACATCCAAGTTCAGACTATAAGACTGACAACTCTTACAATTTAATTGTAAGAGTTAGTAAGAGTGATGTCCCATTATTGATAAACAAATAAAAATAAAAGAAAATGTCCTTCACTCTTGGTTTGAATCTATGGATTTCCTGTGAGAACTCAACACTGGTTATGTATCCAGGCAGCTGAATTATGGGTAATTATTCTAAGTTGCAAGAACCTCATTATCAATATAAAACAGATAAATTCACACAGAAAAACAGTTCTGATACATTATACAGTCAAACTTGTGTTAAGAGGCCAGCCTATGGAACTGAGAAAATTGGCTGTTTAAGACAGGTTGGCTGCTTAACACAAGTTGATGTACACTATAAATCCAATTATGGGACATTCTTTAAGGGTTGTTTAAGGCAGGTTGGCTGCTTAAAAGGATGGTTGCTTAACACAAGTTTGACTGTAATTCAAATATTTTAAATTAGTCATTCCATAACTTATTTGTTACTCATTTTTCAGCTTTCTAGTGTTTCCTCTTCAAGTTCGAGAATCAGAGATGATACAGAAAACATGCTTAATCTGCAGGTAAACATGAAAAGTTTTTCCCATCTACAATTATACCCCTGAAGTGATGAATTTTAAAAAGGCCTTCAGTCCTAGTTTTCAAAATATTGTAACAAACCGAGCAAATGAACTTCTCAAAGACACAAATACACCCGATCAGTGAAAAACACTGTTGTTCACTGAGCAATTGTGTTGTCTATTTATATACCAGCATGTTCTCTACAACAATGTAATAGGTTCCCTAATTTGCATAAACTTTCAACGAACGCTACAATATTCTTAACTATGATATCTTGCTCAAAACTATTGCTCAACTTTGAGTAAAAGATTTCAGACGACATTTCAAAATGTGGAGAAAATGGAAAATAATCTGCTTATAGGGTAGAAGACATGGGAAAAGGAGAAATTGCTTGTTACAAGCCATTTCTCCTTTTCCCACAATGTTTTCCATAGTCTAATGAACTGTTCAATGTCGTTATTGTTTGGTAATTAACAAGGTACATTATTACTCGAGATCATCTGACCCAGGTCTTCTATCCATCAGTGATTTTTCTTTAGGAGGAGGGTTTAAGCACTGTTGGATTCATCAATTTAAAAGCATACTAGTGCTAAAAAACTGCGAAACTAAGTTGAATGCTGAGTTGAATGAGTTCTAAACTATGAAACAACATGTTTAAACATAGCGAAACACCACAATATCATGACTATTAAATGCCTGCTTTATTCATTATCTATGTTTCAAAGCCCTATTTTCACAAATCGTGTAGCACGGTTACCCAATTTGACTTAATCGTTTACATCCGAGCTATGTCTAAAAATAGCAATGATTGCTCGGAAAAATGAGTGGCGGTCACCTGGTTAGAAAAGTCATGTGATACGCACAAAAATATTGTCATTTATCCAACACAACAACAGGAAAATTCAAATGGAGAATTCCTCTGATTTCATTGGTCCCAGGCAATTCTAGGCTGACCTCGTTTTATTACCATGGGTGAAAGTGTTCAGGATTATTCCTGAATTTCAGGTTTTGAGAATGTTTGTCCCTATATAATGCTATAGCAATCATGCCTTTACAGGATAAAGAACTAAAGATTTCAGGTTTTTGATATTCTTCAACTTTCACCCATGTAATACTTATTGTAAACAATATGGTATTGTATTAAAGGCACATAAAAGGAGATAACTACAAATAAATTACTGAAAAAATATATGGAGTTCTTTTATTATGTTCATAAAAGTTATAAGAATTAATTTACGAATACATTGAGATCCTTTTAAGTAGACTCCTTTATCATAAGTTATTTTGTGCTTGAAATATAGTTGTCTCCAATTCAGTCATGTTTATCAACAACCTGTTTGTTTACATATTCAAAATAACGAATTCTGATTGGTCGGTTCAAACATTCATTTTGTGTATCAACTGTCAAGGTCAGGGATGAAGAATCACACAATCTGAATTATTGAACTGGTTATTTTTGGTTATTTCCTGTTGGCTTTCATGTTAAAGTGGTGCTGATGGGGTTTTTTTTGGTGATAACTATTTGAATCTGACCAAAAGTTTATCAAATAATATAGTTTGATATAGCATTTATCTCCTTTTATGTGCCTTTAACTCTTTTAAAAGCATCATATGATCCTGTTACCATATCAGCTACTTTTTAAAAGGGACTTTAATGTTGTCCTTTGTTAATTGTCAATTATTCTAGAACTTTCACAATTTTACTGTAACTAAGAGCAAGTATTACTTGAATGTTTCAGTCGTCCCAGGGAACTCAGGAAAGTGGACTTTGCCAGCTGTTCAAAGATCTTACGCCCCCTGAACAGAAAACAAGAGGCCTTTACAAGACAAAAAGGTAGGCTTTTTATCTTTAGATTGCATGTATGCAGTGTTCTCAATAAGAGCAGGCCCCAGGCCAAAATGATTGCTTCAAATTATGTTTTGGCCGGTTCAAATTTTCGGAGATGTTAAGAACCCACATGGACCTGTTTACATTTTGTTTTGGCCTGTACAACCAATTCTTATTGAGAACACTGTAAAGTGTGTACAACTACAGTCGTTATTTAAAGGTGCTTATCACACATGAGACAATGTGCAAGTCAAAAGAAAATGCTCTTGAAACATTACAGTTTTTGTATTGTGGTGAAATATTTAATGAAAAATAGCTCTTGAACTAAAAATTGATTAAAAATGTGTCAATATTTATCTAAGTATGTACAGATAGTATGCTATGGATTTCAAATTAAATTTCAATGTCTTTGGATCTGAATACATATTCATTCATTGTGTACAGAGTCACAGACTCTAACTGCTTACTGGTATGTACAAACCAGTTTTACTTCAAATGGCTATTCTTCTGTATGTTTCACACAACTGTACAGCTTGTTTTCCAAGTTTCATCACGTCTGTGAACAAGCAGCTTTAAGATTAGATACAACTGAATTTGTTCAATGTTGTTCAGACGGAATATCTCACAGATATTTTTTTACTGTAACAAACGATCAAAAGATGATATAAATCATCTTCATCACTTTACAAATTACCAATTCCTTTTTTTTTTTAGGTTGCAAAAAGCCTGAGTATTTATTTTAAGGTTTCATCAGGAAGGGAGCAATATGTCATTTCATTGATTTTAAACTTTGAATAAGAGGTGTTTTGTTTTGTTTTACACATGACCCAAAAGCTTGTATAGAGAGCAATGCAGAATAGGATTTCAATCAGAAAATAAATCAATCTGGCATTAAAGAAGAGTATTTTGGAACAATTTAAGCAATAAGAAACCAACGCTTGCTCCTCCTGTCTCAACCTGCTTCTCATGATCTTTACCTGCTGCTTGTAAGGAAAAATCGGGCATAAACCACTCAACCATTATTAAGATATCTTGAAAAAACTGAATTTGAGACACCAGTGGTGTGGAGGAGCCGCGGTAGTATGAATAATGGCTTATAAGACACTATATGTTTGGTTAGAAGGCAGGACCATGCTGGAACCATAGTTTCTTGGATAACTGCAACAGGAGAAAAGCTATTACATTAAAAAGGGATGTTAAGATATGCAAATAACATAATCTATGGATAGTTTGAACAATTGCCAGAAGCATAGCATTCTTAGATTTTCAATTTCTGGGTTAAAATTGAATAATCATTGAAAATGTGTCAACACAACTTACTGTGTTCCATTTTTTACATCCTTTTCCTGCTTCTTGGAAGCACCTTTGGCTTCTTTTACATTCTGCTCATTTTGGAGAAGCAGGTTGAGATTTGAGGGCGTGTCTTAATAGTTTGTTAAGAGCAATGTAATTTTAATAGGAAAAATACTTCTGTTGACAATTCTCAACTCTTATACAGTTCGCTGTGAATGCAATGCAGAAATTTATAGGAAAGACGCTTTTATAATAACTGTTAATTTTTTCTATCAAGAAAAAATTATAAATTGATGGGAAAAAAATACTTTTTTTTCATAAGTCATAATGTAGCAATGGTAAGAAAAAAACTTGTATCATAGATATTCAGTTTCTATAGGTATGCCAATCTGAAATTTTGCATTTCTTTAGTGCTTTCGTTTGTCATTCTAGGTTGCTGACTAGTTCATCTGGCAGAGAAAGTGTCACCCTAAAAGATTTTGTAAATGAAGATACAGACATTTTTGCATAAAATCTTATTTACCTAAAATTGTTTGTTCACATTTGAGAAAATTTGAAAGTCAACACAGAATATCGTTGAAACAATACATTTAAGCATGTACAGAAACAGGCTCGAGAAACTAAAACACAAACTTATGTTGCTTCCTACGGTTATTTTACAGTATGTATCAAATAACAGTACAGCCTTTGTACACTTTTAAAGAAATTGAATTTTAACTTCCAGATTTCCCTACATCTGTGAACAAGCAGCTTTAAAAACATAAAATGAAACACTTAAGCTTGTTTTTAAAAAAAGAAGAAAACAAATTATCTATGATATCAGCATGAAAATCAACAACTGATTTTCGAAAACCTTGTTTGTTTGTTTTTTCTGTCAGTTTAAATGGAAATCAATTTCGTTTCTGCATTTTCGTAAAAACATGAAGTGTATTTTAGTTTGATATTGACATTGGGTTTGTATGCAATTCTTTGAGTAAATGTATGACGTGAAGCTCTGTAAATAAAGGGCAATATTCAAGGACAAATGTGGAGATAAATACGAATGTAATCCTTTCAAGACTTAAACCAATTCTTCCCTTTCCCCTTATGGAATACTAAGTCCAGTCAAATATGAATTAACAATATATAAGCTGTCAATTCAAAGTATTTTCCTTTTCAACCTTTACTCAATTAAAACCTTAGTTTGACTGCTTCAGAAGGTTTTAAAAACCACTTTAGTAATTAGTAATAAGCTAAAAGGCACCTTTCATAATATTAATTTTGATGCTATTTCGTTGTTGTTTGCTGTTGCTTTCAATTTAGATACATGTATTTGTTAACTTGGTGCAGGAAATGGGTTTAGAAACTAAGGAGAAGTCATAATGATAAAAGGAGAAATAGCTTTTAATTGCCTATTGTGCCTTCTGCTCCATGGTAGTGTTTTATGAAACATAATTATGCCATAAACGTACGCAAGCTCAAAAAAGCAATCCCTCCAATTTCAATATTTAGATAAGCAATATTATAATTCTAATACACTTATTGTTTATGAATTCTCAAAACACTGAAAAAAAAAAAGGTTTTCAGAAATTGCAATAAGTTTTTTGGGGTAGAGGGGTAAAAAGTGGGTCGGTAGGTTAAAGCTAAACAAACCTTATTTCATTTTAGGCCTGATTTATTGACTCCTGACACTATTGACTACTTTTGTTTTATTGATATGGATAGATTGTGTTCACTTGTCTTTAGATGTGCTTTCAAGAAAACATTGAAAGGAGATATAATTGTAGGGTTTGGAGAGAAGGCAGGTAGACAGAAACATGATAAGCCCTTTACCTGCGATTGATATCTATACACAAATACACAGCAGAAGAAATTCACATGACTTTTTGTGATTGCTCTCTTTTTGTTTTTTGAATATCGATGGTTCAGTGCAAGACTATAGTAAGTGCTTCATAAATATGAAGCACTTACTATAGTATTGCACTGAACCATTGATATGTGTCAATGTTGACTTGATTATTTGCAAGCTTGCCCTGGATCCACATTAGAAAAAAAAGATACATATAAACATGTATTTATATACATACATGTATTCGAGCCCCACTGATACTTCTGGTTTAGTGGGAGTGGCCTTTGGTAAGTCACGTCAGAGCCCAAGCTTAGTACTGGTGGATCCAGGAAAGCAGTAACATACTGAAAAATGGTTGACAAAGTGTTAAACACCAGACAAGCAAACAATTTGAATCAGTCACTTGATTCTGTTTGCCGAAATAGGTTTGTGGTCCAACATACTTGTATCCAGTTTTGTAACCAGGACTAGTTTGAAATAACAATAAATTATAAGGTATGAAAATGTAACTTTTTTGACTTTGAAATCTTAAGAAGAAACCATTATGACATAATACAGTGCAACTCCTCTCCCAGGTCTCAAATATTTTCTAAAGCCTTTTATAATAGCCCTGCTTGAATGCGGACACACAAAGGACAAGAATTAAGCATAAATTGTCCTTTTGTTCTTCCAGAAACCTGATGATAGGCCAATATCTGGGTGTGTAGAATTTAAGGTTCATTGTATATCATAATAAGACCATTCAATAACCCTTAATCACGATGAATAAAGGACCTATATTGTCTGTATGTAAAGGTTTAAAGGACCTATATTGTCTGTATGTAAAGGTTTAAAGGCCGTATATTGTCTGTATGTAAAGGTTTAAAGGCCCTATATTGTCTGTATGTAAAGGTTTAAAGGACCTATATTGTCTGTATGTAAAGGTTTAAAGGACCTATATTGTCTGTATGTAAAGGTTTAAAGGACCTATATTGTCTTTATGTAAAGGTTTAAAGGACCTATATTGTCTGTATGTAAAGGTTTAAAGGACCTATATTGTCTTTATGTAAAGGTTTAAAGGACCTATATTGTCTGTATGTAAAGGTTTAAAGGACCTATATTGTCTGTATGTAAAGGTTTAAAGGACCTATATTGTCTGTATGTAAAGGTTTAAAGGACCTATATTGTCTGTATGTAAAGGTTTCATCCTTGCATTATATTATTAGATCAGTTTTGAAATTTTTGAGGAAAAAGGGTATGCTGCTCATACATGCATAATAACAATTATCCTTTTTTTCCATGGAAATTCTCTATCTTAGTAGAGCAATAATTTGCAATTATACCATTATTTCTTTTTGTTGCCTGTAAACCTTTCCTAATTTGGGACATAACATAAACATATTGTCTGCTCAATGGCTAAAGTCCCCTGTTTCAGATGCTCTGTATATCATGTCACATGGTAAGGGAGTTGTGTATCCGTTGATGCTGATAAAATACCATTCTCCTATGCAGTGATCTCCCTTTATATGGACTGCAGAGAAGCATAGGGATGTAATCATACAAAAGCATAGGACCTCCATTTTGATGTTCCAGTGCAAGATCGTAACAAGTACTCTTCTTTTGTCAAAGAGTTGCTCAATCGGAACTATCTCGGGTATTTCCGTGAACTGTGTTTTCATTGGATAAACCCATTGTGTTCCGATTGAGAGTTGCTAATAAAGTCTTGCATTGAACGCTTGATATATTCATAGTGTCATGATATTAAGGGCCTGAGAGGGTTCTTATAGTACAGATCTTTAACCCTTTTCCAAACAATAGCGACATTTGACTACATTTGTTGCAGACGACTTTAGAAAACATTGTGGGAAAAGGAGAAATTGCTCGTGAAGAGCAATTATTCCTTTTCCCACAAGGTTTTCTGCTCTTTCTGAAGAATATTGTTCAATTTCATCACATTTTGAAATGTCGTCTGCAACCGCTTTCAATTTGGGACAGTCCAAAATTTGTTGTTTGGGAAAGGGTTAAATCACATGGCCCCTCTCCACACAGATAATTTTTCCAGTGACAGTATTTCTGATCTACTTGAGAGGCAGTCTCCTGACTGACTTACAGAATGGCTCTCTTACAGAAAGCCGATGGTTCTACCTGGCTTGACCAGCCTTTATGGGCAGTTGAGTATGGGTTCTTCCTCCATCATTTAGAGTCGGGCATGCAACATAGTTGAAATAATGTTGACGCAATGTAAAACTGCATATACCTCGTATAAATAAATTGAAAGATGCAAAGTATCAGAAACAAAATTTATTCTAACCAACTTTATTTTTATGTCATCATTACATCTAAACACCAAAATATTCAAACATGAGGTACGAAAACTAGGCACATGGGTAAATAATAATTGATTGGCAGACAGTCAATCAAGTTGTATTTGTTAGGTTCATTTGATATGATTGTTTTTCAGGCAGAACAATAGCTTTACAATAAAAAACTAAATATAGATTACAAAAACAAGCAATTTCTGCTTACTGTGTATGGGGTCTAGTCCAAGTTTGGAGGACACCATTCCTGAGAAACAATAGCTAGATGCAATTGTTATATTTTGGCAATAATGCAATAGAATTATTGAACTGCAATGTACCTTGCTATTCATTTCAATTGTTGAAAAGACCTTTGATATAAACAATACATGAAGGTAAACCAGAATGTTCTATTGTTCTTTTTTTTTTTAGAAATATGATATAAAACTAATACCATATAGGCAATTACATGTTTTTACAAACCAGCATTTGGGATAAATAATTCAAAATAAATAAGAGTAGACAGCAGAGTTAATAGCATGAAAAGTTACACTGTCATATTGATAGAATATGGAAAATATGATACAAAAATAATGTAGGAAACACTCAACACCAGCAATGGCTCATTACGAGTAATATCTCTTTTCGATACAATGTTTCTTTTTGTCTGGCTTTGTAAACATTGAAATGAATTTATTGAGTTCCTTGCATTCATTTTCAATATTCAATCAGTTTATGAAACTATTGCTAAGAAAGAAGCAATAGCTTGATACAAACAAATATTCCCTTTGTCAAAATTTATCTGAAATATTTTCTAATTGTGATAAGAAAAAGAACAAACTCATAGATGTTTTTTTTCTGCTTCATTAACAACAAGAGGAGTCTCTTTTAACCAATTACAATTAATATCAGTAAGAAAATGAACTCATTTGATTTGTTTGTTAGGGTATTAAATCGGTTAACATTGTTTGAATTATATTGGGATGCTCAGCTTATTACAGTCAGCAGGAAGAATTTTCCTTGATTTGAACCTACACTGAGAGGGGCCATGTGAATCCCAAGTTCAGTACTCTGACCACATAGCCATGAATGCCCCTTTTCTTGTTTTTATGTTGTGTATATAACTATGGAACATGAGACTGTATTTGATAATCACCCCCACACACACACACAAAATAATGAATATTCATTGATTCATTGTTAGTAAACGACATTTGAAAACCTTGACTCCTTGACTACAGAAGAATATGCTCTTAATGAGCTACATGTAGCTATCTATTTTCTACAGTGATTTCCATGTTTATCAACTTACTGTCCCATAAGTCAGATAGGACTGGTCCCAAATGAAATTAACAGCATACAATTAGAAAAGGCTTGAAAAAACACATTCTTCTATATAATATTGGGTAAAGACCTTTGAGATAAAAGGATAAATTACCCCAATGGAATCAATTCATCCTTTTATCACAATAGCTTCAAACCAGCTCTTCAGCAAGTGGTAGATTTAAGGTGTTATACAGTGAATGATTAGAAAATTATACTGTTTGTTATGAAAATATATTATTTTGATGAATAGGTATTGTAAACATTTTTTACAGTGAATTACAAATAAAAACATACAAGTTATGGCAAAAGTGTCTGGCCACAAGTTCTCATTAGATTTTGCCATTCCCTTTTGGAAGACTTACTTAAGAATAGGTCTTCATTTGTACTTCAGATGATACATACTCATAGTTGTTCCAAAGAAGGGAAGCCGTAATTCAAAGTTTTTGGTCTGGCTATGTGAATATAATGCATGCCATTAAAGGTGCTTGTTCACAGAAAAGAAAAAGTCAAAATAAAATTTGGAAACAATAGTTTTTGTATTGTTGTTTAAAATACAACTAAAAGTAGTTATTAGAAGCGAGATTAATTCAAGAATCGTCAGTTTATCTAAAGTATGTGCTGTTTACATGTGGTAGATCTCAAAAGCGATGTCACGCTTTTGGATTGAGATACAGTCAAACTTGTGTTAAGAGGCCAGCCTATAGGACAGAGTAAATTGGCTGTTTAAGACAGTTTGGCTGCTTAACACAAATTGATGTACACCATAAATCTAACAATGGGGCTTTCTGTAGTGTTTGTTAAAGGCAGGTTAGCTGCTTATAAGGGTGGCTGCTTAACACAAGTTAGACTGGACATGTTAATTCACTGTTGATACACTTTAAAGAATTGAAAACGATCTAGGTTTGCTTCATATGGCTATTTTTCGGTGTTTATCTTAGCAGTACAGCAGCTGTGCAGTTTTAATGAAATTATTTTTAACTTCCAAATTTCAAAGGAAGTATCATAATATGTGTATTTGTTGAAATGTTATGATTGTTTGTTTGTTGATAGCTTAAGAAGTAATAAAAGTTGAACAGTTGTCAGTTTCAATTTATTTTAAACTTTGTGTCATTGAAGATCATTTTGCATGAAAACCAAATAAAGTTTTCGTTACTTCCACAGAAAGCTTTCTTCTGGCTCTCCCTTTCCATTAAAAGTCAACCACCAGTCCAGGGATACCGTATTTCAAAATAACAAGTACAGTCTGTAACCTATCTTTAAATTATTAAGTTACCTTACAGTACTGAATGGGTTTGTTTTAAGACATGTTGCTAGTAAAATATTGTGTCTCCAAGTAGCAGCCATTCGACACAATCTACCCTTGGAAATCGTACGAAAGACAGACTGGTTACATAAGCATGATCTTTTATCGTGTCGCCAATAAACCTTTTCTTGGTCGGTGTTATTTACAACAGCCCACATTAATAAACAGTCAGTTGTAACAGAAATATCAACTAGCAACAAACCTATGAATCGGTGAACATTACAATTAACTAAAGACCCTTCTTACGTTGGCCTTGGTCTCCCTTTATCAGAATGTTTTCAAATACCTGTTTGTTAAATATGAGCTTACTTACAGCTATTCTAAAACATAAAAATCACAGTCCAAAAAACTAAACGAAAACAACATACATATACGATAGCAGGCTAAAGCATACAAGTGACGCATCGAGCAAAGTGACTTCGCTAAAACAAAGCATTACCTGATCGCAAATTTAACATTACACATTCAAGGTCTCTAATGTTGCGTAGCTTCTCATATTAACATAAACGTTTCACAAACGTTACATTACTCACACCTCCGAATAGATTCGTCCCGAGTTTAGTCTATTGGAAATACGTTGTCAAGGCAACACCGACAAAAAGACAAAGTCATTATCAATGTATTTTTTCAGTGGCAAAAGTGGATGATGAACTTCCAAAACCGCTGATTATGTACCCGTTATCGTGAATCATACTGCATGTCCAGTGTTTGGATTATCTATCGTATTGGTCCGTTTTCGTGATTCACGTGGCATGTCCAGTGTTTAGATAGATAATGGTTATTGACAGAGATGGTCCCCACTGATTGTCCACCGTATTGGTCCATTATCGTGGTTGATACGGTATGTCCGGTGTTTAGATAACGGTTATTGACAGATATGGTCCCCACTGATTGTCCACCGTATTGGTCCATTATCGTGTTTGATGCGGCATGTCCGGTGTTTAGATAATGGTTATTGACAGATCTGGTCCCCACCTATTGGTCCATTATCGTGGTTGATACGGCATGTCCGGTGTTTAGATAATGGTTATTGGCAGATCTGGTCCCCACTGATTGTCCACCGTATTGGTCCATTATCGTGGTTGATACGGCATGTCCGGTGTTTAGATAACGGTTATTGACAGATATGGTCCCCACTGATTGTCCACCGTATTGGTCCATTATCGTGTTTGATACGGCATGTCCGGTGTTTAGATAACGGTTATTGACAGATATGGTCCCCACTGATTGTCCACCGTATTGGTCCATTATCGTGTTTGATACTGCATGTCCGGTGTTTAGATAACGGTTATTGACAGATCTGGTCCCCACTGATTGTCCACCGTATTGGTCCATTATCGTGTTTGATACGGCATGTCCGGTGTTTAGATAACGGTTATTGACAGATATGGTCCCCACTGATTATCCACCGTATTGGTCCATTATCGTGTTTGATACGGAATGTCCGGTGTTTAGATAATGATTATCGGCAAAAATGGTCCCACTGATTATCTACAGCATTGGTTCATTATCATTATTCGTATGGCATGCCGAGTGTTTAGATTGTTATTTTTGACAGAGATGGTTCCCACTGATTATCTACAGTATTGGTTCATTATCGTGGTTCGTATGGCATACCGAGTGTTTCGATTGTTATTTTTGACAGAGATGGTTCCCACTGATTATCTACAGTATTGGTTCATTATCGTGGTTCGTATGGCATACCGAGTGTTTCGATTGTTATTTTTGACAGAGATGGTTCCCACTGATTATCTACAGTATTGGTTCATTATCGTGGTTTGTATGGCATACCGAGTGTTTCGATTGTTATTTTTGACAGAGATGGTCCCAGACCAGCAATGCTAGATGCCATTTCGCCGCGTTATGATGACGTTTCACTTCAAACGATTTACACAAACACCTGAACGCTTTCTTTCGTTCGTTTTCATGAAGGTACATCCAGCTCAATAAGTTGTAGGCCGTATCTCTGTGCCCAAGCCATTTATCTTTTTCTAGAACATGTAACATTCCGGTAATTGCGGCTTGTTTTTCGAGCTCGTTTCCGAGTCTCGTATAAAGTATATATCTCAGAAAACAGAGATACACCTTTGAATCGACCAAGATATGGTCGGACAAGATATGGTCGGACAGAGACATGGTATCGGGTATTGTTCCACCAACAGATCTGTACATCTCCAAATGAAGAATCGGATGAATGACATTCTTCTGATCAGGACTGAACATAATGCATTTGACTGCACTCCTTTGTTCCAACATGAACAGAACAGAATCGCTCTTCCTTTTCATTCGATCTATATGGCAAGCACAAATGACCGTTACATGTTGATCGAGATGTATAGATGTCAGCTCGGCATCACACTCTTCTAACATGTTCAGACGGAAGTAAATCGTTGACAGTATAAGCTCCTTTGATAAAGCACCCCATTCACTACCTTGTTTGACTGATATTCGGATTTTATTTAGTACGTATGGGGGTATTTCCTCGTTTTCACCAATAATGGCACACCACTTCGAGGCCAAACTTAGTGCAACATGTAAGTGAAGAACTTGAAATTCACCTTTTAAGGCGTCGTTAATTACTTGCTCAGTGTGTTGCGGAATATTTGTGGTGGAAAGGTATTTTTCTTTGAAATCTTCCAAAAACAAGATGGCACGCTCACTTGGTGATGTTTGCATACTATATGTCGTGTGTTTGCAGAAAAGCGACATATTACATGACAATGATAAAGGACCGATCAATTCTAAGGAATTCAAGTGGTCCTTCCAAAGATTAGGTGGATCTACATGCATTTGTTTTATGCCTGAAGAGAGTTGAGAAATAAAACTCGACTTTTTTTCTAAAATTTGGATAATAACGTCCCTAATTCCGCGTAAATTTTCACTTAGTCTGGGGTGGTCAAACATGTTTTCTTCTGGAATGAAATAGTTCGGGCAATATCCACGAATTGCCCAAACCAGCAGACGAAACAAACAACTTCTCACGCATTGCACGAGGTTCTGTGATATCCAGAACACACTTGGAGAGTTTTCTATCGTGTAAAACAAAGCAGTTTTACAATGATATGATGTTATCGATTCTCCTATTTCTTCCATAATGAAGTCATTCTTGATCATCTTCAGGAGAATGTAGCATTTAAACTGAGTGGGATTAAGACCAAACATAATATGCCTCTCTTGGAGGGTAAAGGAGATTCTCCATTCAAAGACCTGTCTATCCTCATCGCTAAGCGGGTGTCCAATCTTAACAAAGAGACAGCCAAACGCTTCAAGTACACTCATGTCATTGGGAGCTGGCCAGTTAAAGTGCCTTTTCCTAGTAATCCATTCTCTCGCAAAACTAGGAACAGACTTAGATTCGTTGGCAAAGACAAAGTCCGCTGTGTTTGGGCCAGTAATACCACTTGCAGTGACTGCTGGACCGTGGACATTCAATGTTCCATTAGGCAAATAATAATGCGTAAAATCCGGAATCGGGGCAATTTTCTTGTTTGTCAGGCATAATCTTCCGTATTCGTCAATGCGCTCTGTAGATTTTGGTTTTCTGTGTTGTTTCGTCTGTGGCACATTATTTGTAACACTTTGCAACATCACATATCCTGGTTTAGTTAGTACATCTCTCCGAATTAACAGTGCGTACTCGTCAGTCAATCTATCGGGGATGCTCTCGAAAACGTTTTCATTTGTATCAAGATGAATAGTGTCTGTGTCCGATTTGAGCTCGGTTGTTGTCGTAGCTTCAATAGCGCTTCCTACGGCAATCGTTCGCTTACAAGCTCCATTAGTTAATTTGCTATACGCCGATGATCTGATGTCTTCATGTAGCAAGAACGCTCGGCGTCTTTGTATGTCTTCCTGAGAGGGCACAATATTGTCCAATAAGTCAAATAATTTCTGGCTAACAACTCGTTCATCATGATCATAGTACATCTTTATATATTGCGAAGAATTCTATCTTCATGCACACATACTCTTTACATGTAGATGTGGCATTAATTCATTGACGGAGAAACCCCCTTACTTCATAATCGTCACGGTTAAACCGCATTTATTCATTGAATGAGAATCCGGTTTTTTTTCATAATCGTCACGGTTTAATTCAAAATAAATTATAGTTTGATCCTTTCGAAAATTCACTATCAGTTTCAAGTGTACAGTTCAACATGCTAAAGCACATTACATTGTTCAACTAATATCCTCATGTAGTTTCTGTAACCCGTGATTACAAGTAAACACATAAATTATTTGGAAGGCGTCTTTAAAAAATCAAAACAAATAACAGCTAATGCCTTTAACGAAGTATTTTACCCACGTTAACAATATAAATACGTCTCTCTGTACACTTATCTGGTGTTTTGTTATATTTTGTCTGATAAAGTCACGCAAGGTGTCGTAGGTTGCGAGAATACCCGAGAAGTGCGATCGACTGAACGTTAATACGTGGCTATTTGTTATGAATAGAATACATTACAGCGTGGCACTGACCTTGTCAATCATTTAAACTGAACAACTCAAAAGGTAGAACGTACAATTTGCCTTTCTTGTTGCTACGTCTGGGTTTCAACAATTAAGTGTTTTCTAAATCATAATACGAGATAAATTGCCTTTTAAAACAGACGCATTTTAAAGACATTGATGCTAATTATACGATTATTCTTTTGACACAACGTGTGCGTTTTATAGGTCTTTCTGGTTTGTTTCTAATTAGTGGCTCATACCGACGCATATCTACGTAACATATTTAAATCGCCAACTAATACCTTAACAAATACTTTGATTCATTGGGAGATTGAGCTTATTATGTTCAGATTGACGAACCACCGTGGTAAAGAGCAATTCATTAGATGTGTATATTTTAAGTTAGGCTACGCGACATCTCTGTACTGTGGTAGACAATAGAGGCTTGGAATTGTGTGTGTTTTTTATTTCAAGTCATGACATCTATGTAATGTGGTAGAGTATAGAGCAATTCCTAATAACTGTCTATTCCATGTCTGTCTTTCATTGCATTTTCTGTAAAGTGATGAAGTAAAGAACACTTTTTAAGCACTGTGCATTTCTAGGTAGACTTCAAGACATCTCTGTGCTGTGGTAGTCAGTAGAGCTATTCCTTGACATTATGCATTTCAAGTTAGACTTCATGACATCTCTGTACTGTGGTAGACTATACGGCAATTCATAATCGCAGTGTATTTCAAGTTAGACTTCAAGACATTTCTGTACTGTGGTAGACTATACAGCACTTAACAATCATAGTGTGTTTCAAGTTAGACTTCATGACATCTCTGCATTGTGGTAGACCAAAGAGGAATTCCTTGGCACTATATATTTCAAGCCAAACAAGAATGATATCTCTGTACTGTAGTAAAGTATAGAGCCATTTTTACCATAGTGTTTTTCATGTCTTGCTAACTACACTTTACTACATGTCATTGTATAGGGCCTTGACTTGTCAAAATGTGTTCCAAGACAGACTGCTAACATCTCTGTACTGTGGTGGGGTATAGTCTAGAGGCGTTCATTTTTATACAAGTGTCTCAATTAAGACTTGCCTACTTTCCTTCACTATAATGCTTTTGTATAGGACATTGACTTATCAACATGTGTTACAAGACAGACTGCTGACAACTCTAAATTACCATGTTCCCCATTTTCTATATTATCATAGTTGGAATATCTTTGGTCTGGCATGTGGAAGTTTCGCTGATTTAACGGTTTGTAACATGTTCTGCTTTTTATAGGGTCCTTCGTGGTCAAGTTGCTAGCTTGCAGAACTGGAAAAAGTGCCCCCTATCTGCATAGGTTCAAATCTCGGTGACGAAATTTTGATTTTTATAAGAGGTGGTTAGTCGTCCGACTGACTCGCGGAACATCGACGGTTCACCCGACTTGACCAGCCCTTATGGGCGGTTAAGCACAGGGACTACCTCCATTATTATAACCCGGACATCGCATTACAACGGAAATACTGGTGACGCAATGTAAATCCCTTATAAGAACAAGACTTTCAGGCTTTTATACCAGTTGAGTGTGAGCAGTTAGAGAAAGACAACTCATCCATTCAAGTTTACATGGCTTGGCAGAGTTTTCTCAAATCGTGCTAGCTGTTAACTTATTATCGTCGTAGTGGTTTACTAATTGACTTGAAGTTAGTGTTTGCGTTAGTCAAAATTGATATGCAATTTGAAAATAATCTTAAACAAAAGAATACCGTTGTCTTGCAAGTAGTCTTGTGTGTGTATATCAAAGCTTACACGTCCTGAAACATGAACTTCAAAGCGATTATAATCATATAAAGCACACAGACGATCTACTTGTTTTTCTATCTTTCTTTTCACTATCAATGTTAAAATTCTGCTTCATGCATTGAAAAGTGTCCTTTGAAATTTGACGGCACATTGGTTAAACCCAGTTTAACACTAACCATTGGGGGTCGAGCGGTAGAACTTTCTTTCGTGATTTTGAAGGGAAGTGATGGACAGATATTTACAACTAATATCCCCAAATGGACACTTTTACCATCGACCAAGAGCTACTTTTGCTATGTCCATATCAATATGGATAATTTGGAAGATGTGAGCTACGTATTTTTAGATCTTTCTATGATGACGATTTGGATGAGATAGATTGATAAAGCAAAGCAGATAGAGTTTTACACCAATCGTCTAAAAGTTTGAAATCGTATGTCCGAAGAGAAATGAATATACTTTTTGCTATCCTAAATTCGCTGATTGTTTAGATAGTCTTAGGTATAGCAGAGGAGTTAAGAAATCGCTTTGACATGGGGGATTGCATATAACTAGCGATTTATCCTTGTGTTGGATTGTTTTCTTACAAAAAACATTAAAGGAAAAAAATCGCACCTTATAACGAAAGGTTTGAATAAACCGAAACAGCATTTGAATCATTTTTCATATACATGTACAAGTAATGAGATAAGTTATTACGTTCATGTATGTGTAAATGACCAAAGGCCTTCTTCACTGAATAACTGATCGAAATTGTAACGCCCGATTTGACGGCGTTGTAACTCTGGTGAAGGTATGAATTATTAATTAGAATCCGCGTTGCAGCTATTGGAAATCAACTCCCGTTCATCACAGGTCACAGTTTGTGGCGCTTTTCTTCATACGACTGTGTACACTATAGACTACTAGTACTCAAATCGAATATACTCGCAGTAAACGACGTAAGAAATCGATGAGGTAAAAACAAGAAATTATTCACTTTGCCAACAAATGTTTGACCTCGTGTTTCTGAATACAGTCAAAGTTGTTTTAAGAGGCCAGCCTATAGAGACAGAGTAAATTGTCTGTTTAAGACAGGTTGGCTGCTTAACACAAATTGATGTACATTATAAATCTAACAATGGAACTTTCTGTAGTTGTTGATTAAGGCAGGTTGGCCCCTTTAAAGGGTGGCTGCTTAACACACGTTAGACTGTATAGCTGTTTCTTACGAGTGTATACATAAATAATTGTTATTTGTTATTGCTTTGAACTAAGAGTATCAGAATATGCTCGTATTTGGTTAAAGAACGTTTAACCCATTACCAAATAATAACGATTTTTCACTAGTCTTTTGCGGACGACTCTGGAAAACAAAGTGGGAAAAGGAGAAATTGCTTTTAACGAGCAATTTTCCGTTTTCCAACAATGTTTTCTGCCCTACCAGAAGATTATTTTTCCATTTCGTTGCATTTTAAAATGTCGTCTGCAAACTCTTTCAATTTGGGACAGTCGAAAATTTGTCGTTCGGTAAAGGCTTACACTATTTTCCAATTAGATCGTTGCGGCATTACACATTTACAGTCATTCTTGAGTCCGTACCAGGGCTAACGTTTTTCACTGAAACTGGTTTTTTTACGTCATAGTGCTATCAACTTGACGCAAAGTGATCAGATGGATTGTCGTGACCAGACCCATCAAAAACATTGTATATGCGGTATTCGAATTGAATTTCAATTAGTCCAAACTTATTTACTTTACAATGAGTGTGACGGAAGCTTGAAGCTTACTAAATAGACTCTCGATGACTGCTTCCTGGATACATAACCAGGCCAAGGTTAGTCCAGGCTTTGTCACCTCGCCGCTATATACCATTTGAGTTGAAAAAAAACGCTTGGCAGTCGCAAGCTATACAGGTAATACAAATAAATAAAACAAACCAAGAAACGAGAACAGAATCGATAATACAAGTTTTATGTTCTTCCCTTGCAGAAAATATTGAAAGGAAAGGAAATATTTACTCGACATTCAATAAACCTCATTGTTTGATATCTGCTCAGGGCTTCGTTCCTTGGATCTACATAGATGTGTGCGCTTGCGTAGAATAGATAAATGGTAGAAATTGTTAGTTCTTAACAAAATATTTCATTATGCAAACCGGTAAGATCGCAGTCCAAGAAACTTAGCGGATGGCCTGTGATCTAACCTGTTTGCTACTCTGATTATCTTCTCTCATCAAAATTAAGCAGATACTTAAGATTTTCGAAAAGCAGACGACACACAAACCTATTTTTAGAATATTACCAATCATTCTAAGGGTTAAGGAAGAATAACCATAATCCTCCATTTTGAAACTCATTCTCTTGAAGGAATGTTCCGGTAATCTTTGCATTAAACCGAACAGTTCCGGCCCCGACCGATGTATACCGAGAACGACCGAAGTATTCCGACGAAAGAATACATTTCAAAATGGCGGATAATGGGTATTCTAGCTTAAACTTGTCAGTAGCTAAATAAGGAGTCTTCCCCTATCCATGAATAGCTGGGTGTAGAATGTAATGTCTACGTCTGGATCATTCGAACTAGTTGTTAACGAAATGATTCCCGTCGTCTCCTATTCATGGTATTTGATTACACGGAAACCAGAATCGGAATCGTCGTCGATTTCCATGGTTCCCATCGGAAACTTCACCGCTTTCCATAGTTTCAACATCAATATCACGCGTACGTATTGGAAATGAATCCCGATATTTTTTCTCGCATTGGAGCAGACCTTTCGTTCAAAGGAAATCGAGGTTTTTGTGTGCAGGGACCATACGTGTTGTGGATAGCTTTATACTTGAACAGACCATTTATAAAGGTAAATATGTCTTTTTTATGTTTTATATTTTTCTTTTTTCTATGGTCATCCGTGTTTTTGTAGTCAGGTATTGTCCATCTTAAGCCAAAATAGTAAGGTTCTTTCATTCAATATCGGAATAGAATTATCAATCTTTCGCTGTGATAGGAACGGTGCATACATGTTTTTTCTTGTGTGTGTGTTTTTTTTACAGGTTAAAAAAATGCAACATGTCGTTCCCATATGGTCGAATGTAAATACATAGGCGCACATGGTTGCACATTTCGTCTGTATGATAATGTCTTTGTTTTCGTGCGTTTGTATTGGTATATCTTTCACAGAAAATCTTTCTAATTGTTTTCGAATTTATATTTTTTCGTCTGCTCCAAGTTGTAATTTGGAATGGGTTACGATACCATTCCTATTAATTGAGTCATCGCTCAGAATGATATATTTTTCGTATCTTAAAGGCGCCTGTTCACAGTCTTTTTACAGACTAAAAATGTCATTGAAACAAAACAATTTTTCTATTGCGGTACAGTATTTAATGCAAAATAGCAACTGAACGCAAAATTGATTCAAAGTGACGATGTGTGATATATACAAGTTGCTACCGTTTGTTTGTTATTGATTTCAAACCCGTTTTTAACACATCTGGATCTGAATACATATTTACTCATTGTATACGGGCTCTAAATTTATGCTTAAAAAGAAAAGAAAAATCTACTTCCAATGGCTGTTCTCTAGTACTTATCATACAATAGAACAGCTTTTATATGTTGTTTTTAAACAATTACAATTCTGATATCCAATGGGGAAGGTGTACCCTTTAGGCCACTGTTATATAATGCAAAAAATCGCCCCGAATTAAAATTGCTTACTACAACCTAATCATCACTCAAACTGACGATAGCGACCGGATCATGCAGTAACAAAGTTTTCTATCAAGTCAAGTTGGGTTGGTTTCTGACAGAGGGCCCGTAGCGGTCCTCTTCGACCGTGTCGTAAAACAAGTTCTCAATTATGCAAATCCTATTCTATTGTTTCAGAGACACGAACATGGTCTTTACGAGGAAGACGAAACAGATCGTGTTGATTGGGACGGTGGTGTTCACAGCATCGCTGCTTGGGTTGAGTTTTATATCATCAAACGGTAAATTCAAAGGTAAGATACGGGTTTTCTCTTGATATTCAACATAAAACCACACTGTGTCTGTCTCGTAGTGTATTGTTTTTCAAAGTACCTGTTTGGCTTTGAAAATTTGGCAAAAAGAGTTTGAAATGGACATTGCGATGAAAAGAGGATATTACTCATGACGAGCGATTTCCTCTTTTTGCCAAACTTTTCAACTTAAAGTCCAAGTTCAAAAGTTTATTAGCAATATAAATACATGTTGTTGCTTACATATTAACATATAATTTTGACAAGCACCATACATTAAAAACAATACAGTCTTGAACATAGACTTTACGTCAGTATCATTACTTTTAAGGAGAAACCTGTGAGAATGCTATGAATGCAAATGGTTATTGATGGTAATAAATAGAGAATAGATGGTTGGTGTCGTGAATCGGAAATGTTATCGGGCAAGGCGTAGGAATATTATCCGGTGAGCCGAAGGCGAAACGGATAATATTCCGATGCCGAGCCCGATAATTTTTTTCATATTCAAAGATACCAATCATCTATTCTATTTATCCTGTTACCCTTATGTATACTTTAAAAAAAAAACAGGATGTAAATAAAACACGAGAAAAAAAGGAAAAAATAAGTAGAGAATGATGTAAACATGACGTCATTGCGCTCTTATGACGTCATGATTCGTCACGTGCATGTGTTACATGGTTAGTGCCGGATATCACAAATGTTATACGGCATCTAGTTATCGGTCCCAAAACGGCACTAGTGACAGGATAAATATAGAAATACATATAACCACTCGTATCACTATAATAACTTAACATTATTAAAGATGGATAAGTTCGTCTTCCCAATCTTAACCAGCTAAATATATAGTCTTACCTAAGTTACATAATATTTTCTTCTTTTGATTGGTACGCAATAAAAAAGACGGGTACCATAGGTTACAGTCCCACATTGTTTGAAAAGGAGAAATTGCTCGTTAAGAGGGAGTTGTCCCTTTCCCACAATGTTTTCCGAAGTCTCATGCAACAAACTGGTCAAGTGTTAGAATGTGTATGTTTCCGTTGACTGCTATGCTATTTGTATATAAAAAAATGCTTGTTGTACTTTTTTTTGAGTGGTCATTTATTGTCTGTTCTAAATATCTGTCACAAATACTTTCAATCTGCCAGACAAAATACAGACATCACCAGCAGCCATGTAAAGTATCCATGCAAAGCAATGTAATGCAAAATGTAATGCAAGTACATGTAGCACAGTCAGTTCATCTTACGTCTACCGCGATAGCTTGACCGTGTTTGAAGCTGAGAAGTCCCTAACCAAAATTAAGCTTTGGTATACAAGGCTGCAAGGCACCATCGTATGGAAAAGAAGTTCGCGACAAGTGCTAATCCCAATCTAGAACTGATTCATAAACATCCTCAATAATAGAATTTGGACATCCATGAATTGTAGATTGAGTTAGTTTGTCTCCAAATGATACCATACAAGATTAGCTGATAAACGGTAGCATGAGAAAATGTGCCGTCGCTCTTTTGGACATGTCAGACAGATGGACCGATAAAATCCACCTGCAGAGGAATGAACATTGACGAGTACCGTCGTTCACCTTTCTTTTTCATTTTTGATAAAACGGTGATATTTCCAAAAGTTTTTTGTTGTTAGGCACATGAGAAACGTTTGTTGCAAAATACTGTTTCGTCAGCTAACATTTTATTAGGCTGTTTATGTCTTTAGATTTCCATACAAAATTAAATGTCGGTGAACAAACCAAGTATGTTATACAAAACATGGTTCGTTGTAGGTATATTTTGTAATTGAAAGATCAAATTTAAACTCATTCCACTCTTCTGTACTCTGCAGAAAAGCGCATGACTCTAAGAAAACCTGAACGCATCAATATCACCATGGCAACGGTTGCCACGAAACCACCGTTGATCATTGTACTCGCCTACATGCACACCGGATCCTCTTACACCGGAAGTATATTCCAGCAACATCCGGGGACCTACTACCACTACGAGGCTCTGAGGACTTTACAGGGCAAGAGTAGGGAGAATTTGTCCGTACAGTGGCTAAACGGTTCCCACAGGTAAATCATGCAACATTACGACTTTAAAAGGACTATATCAGATATTAGGGTCAGTGTCTGTTGAGCCGTTTAACTGCCCTTGTCACGTGATGTTGGCAAGGTACACGAATAGTAAGTCCTGTGTTTATTTCATGAACCGTTTTCCCCATAGAAGCGCTGACAGTCACGAAGAATGCTCACTTCATAGTATTTTACATATTCACGGGATTTCAGCAACTTAAAAGTAGAGAATTTGTATATGTTTTTTGGTTTAATGACAGTGATTGTAACTATCGAACTTTTAACGTTAAATACTCCATGTACACAAAACTATGAGTCAGTCCCTTTTAATTGTACTTATTCAAACATAGTACAGCATACAGGCTCGGCTCAGACATACCGATATTCTGATAGTAGAGTCTATATATAAACGGATTGATGATGGTTATACCCATATATTGACATAGATCCAATGAAAAGTAGAACACGCGGTCTTCCTTCGTCAATTATGCGTAGGGCATCGCAGTTTAACTAAAATGCTGTTTACGCGATGCACGGATGCAGAAATGTTTTAAAACTTGTCGCCTGGAAAACGTGTCACGTTTATTGTATAAGGTGTTGCCCCAGAGTGTATGATACTACTTTTATCATGGACATTATCTATTTTATCCTGTCACTAGTGCCATTTTGGGACCGATAACTAGGTGCCGTATAACATTTGTGATATCCGGCACTATCCATGTAACACATGCACGTGACGAATCATGACGTCTTAAGAACGAAATGACGTCATATTTACATCATTCTCTACTTATCTTTTTCTTTTTTTCTCGTCTTTTATTATTACATCTTGTTTGTTTAAAATACATAAAAGTAGCAGGATAAATAGAATAGAAAGTCGGTGTCTTTGAATGGGAAAAGTTATCGGGCTCGGCTTCGGATTATTTTCCGTTTCGCCTCCGGCTCACCGGATAATAATCCTAAGCCTTGCCCGATAACATTTCCGATTCACGACACCAACCATCTATTCTCTATTTATCGTTTTTCATCAGCATTTATAAAAACCATAACCGTTGTCCCTTTTATTACCCATCTCTCCATAGCAGTCATATTTGTGGTTTCAATTACCTCACAATCGTCATCATCACCATCGCCGTCATCATCACCATCGCCGTCATCATCATCATCATCACTGTTGAAATCGCTTTTCTTAACAAAGTGTCCATTATATCGTATGTGATTAAACTCAAAATTACAGAAGGAGAATTCTTCTGAAACTTCTTCTTTTGTAACAATGTAATTGGGTTCTTTTGTTAATGTCTTATACAGCAATGATATAAAACTGTCACCCCAGATATGGTGTACGTACATTCCTATTATTTTGTTTTTGTATGGTATTAAACACCATATCATCAATTTTTCAGTTATGTAACTGCTTTCCTGGATCCTTGAGTACTAGGCCAGGACTCTGAAGTGACTCATTTCTATTATTTCCATTTTTTGACAACAAATGTAAGAATCTTTGCTAATGATTAACAGGTCCTTCTTTTGCTACGGTGGGTTTGGGTTTTTTGTTTTATTGTTCTTTACAGGTAATGGGTACAATGTCTTCACTTTGTCTTTCACATTGTACATAATCTCCCTTGCTTCCTAGTGCTGTATGTATCCACTATTTCAGGCGTTTGCAAGGGGATTGGGTGACGAGGGATGTGGCCGAAGAGGCAGTTAACCACATGTTGAACTGTAAATACGACCAGCTGGATATCGCCACCTTGTCGGACACCCACTATAAAGGGGCTCGGGTCAGGGACCAAAGTACATACAAACAATGCCTCGACCGTCATCAACGAAGCGGCAAAATGTCGAAGGGTGATACGATCCGAAACTGCCTGTCACACTTAGTATCGCCCTGTTTACAGGCAAGCTTGCGCGCCTTTAAGTTCATTCGCCTTCCAATGGCCACGGTAAAAGGTTTGATGGAGAGAAACAGTGAGCTTAGAGTTATCCACCTTGTTCGCGACCCGCGTGCCATGTTGGATTCGCAGGTCAGGAAGGGTGAGATTGGATCCCGGATGTTGAGCACGTTCACGTCGAACACGAAGAGACTGTGCGATAAAATGCACAGCGATTATAAAATTTCGAAATCGTTCCCGGCGAGCATTCGCCGGAATATACGACTCATTCGCTACGAAGACCTGACAGACGCGCCTTTAGAGGTCTTTGGTGAGCTGTTCCGGTTTGCCGGCGTACGATTCCTCGACCAGGACCGGTATTTAGTCGAAACCACAACCAGGGGAGGTAACTCGTCGAGACTGGTCACATGGCGGAGACATCTCTCACAGGAGCATTTGAATGTTCTCAAGAAACACTGCCAGCCCGTGTTCAGGGACTTCGGTTATGTCGCGAATGTTAACATAACCGACATACGTGATGTTGGGAAACAGACTTACGTCAAAAACGCTTGAAGACAATCAACAACCCAAGCCTAGATGTATCTAGTTATTGGTGAGTAGATCTACTACTAGAAACAAAGCCTACCCGGAGCCTTTGAGTCTTCATATTGGCCCGTTTGCCAAATTTCCTTCGAAAGTTTAATGAAATCACAAAGAGACAACTGCATACGGAAGTGGATCATTACAAAGGTTTCGTCTTACGTTATTGTATGGCTTCGTCTCTTTGCTCTTTGTCGAGAGACCTCTTCAAATACCACAACAGGGAAGGAAATAAGCTCAGTATCAGATTCCCTAACTTCTTGGTGTATGGCATTCACCTCTCGATGCAATCACCTACAGTTGAATTTAGTCTAGTAGGTTCTACTTAACGGAATGTGCTTGAAAGTTGTGTAAGTTTTAAATAACATCTCTAATTTCAATATTGAGATTAAATATTGCATAGTAAAATGTCATTGGAGTCGGCTTTCTGAAACTCATCCAGTGACATATCACATGAGAATTTTGTACATTTGTTTGTGATAATATAGCCTATATACATATAGAGAATAAATGGTTGGTGTCGTGAATCGGAAATGTTATCGGGCAAGGCGTAGGAATATTATCCGGTGAGCCGAAGGCGAAACGGATAATATTCCGATGCCGAGCCCGATAACTTTTCCTATTCAAAGGCACCAATCATCGCATGAGTCATTGCGTTCTTATGACGTCATGATTTGTCACGTGGATGTGTTATGGTTAGTGCCGGATATCACAAATGTTATACGGCACCTAGTTATCGGTCCCAAAATGGCTCTAGTGACAGGATAAACATGCTTATCGGGTTGGACTTACGCTAGGAGATGACACTTCCAATAGTCTGATGCTTACTCCAGAACAAACAAGAAAGCTTAAAAGATTGAAAAGCTCTTTGTGGTCTTTAATCATGCAATAGGGTTCAAACCAGACACGTTTCTTTTAAGTTTAAAAGAGATGTTCATTTCGTTTTATTTGGTTGCCACAATGGGTCAAGAACTGTGAGTTATATTGCAATGCCCGGCTAGTCATGGGATAAATGATAAACCTTTCAAGACGGGAAGAGCCACGTATATTCCGTTTAAGGGACTTACTCAGATATGTGTGCTCTGTGAGTAATAAACGTTAAAATATGATGTAAGCAATCATTTTCACTTAACCAAAGGCCGTTTTCAATTTCTTTACTACTAGGTTTCTGAAATCCCGTGATTTCCTTAGCTCATTTGAATTGAGCCTTCATGCGTGTCAGCACTTCTATGGGAAAGCCGGTTTATAATTAACACATGAGTTTTTTGCTCGGGCACCATCCTAACTTCACCTGAGAAGAGACGTTAAACATTTCGGAAGACCCACGTGACGATGGTATCTAAAGTAGTACCTCTTAGTATAATATTATTTCGTTGTTTACGAAATAAATCCATTTCAACGGTTTGCAATCCCTGAAATACAAATGATCTATATACATGTATATATTTACGGTTATGGACGGGTTAAAAAGCTGTCAATAATCCAAATTTATGTTACTTTAGAAATCTGTGTTGTCATTTTATCGACAGAAGATAATTTATTTAAAGAAGTTAAAATACCAATCTCTGACATAGTCCTTTTAGCCAGCAGACAATCCGTTAAAAGTCGAATTTAGCGCTACCTTGATTTTTAATCACTTATACAGTGCACTGGGTTAGATGTTCATGCAAGTCTTTAGGTCCTACAGGACCCACACCACCTGTGTTGCCTGTAGGACCAGTAACGTTTTATCCTCTGTGGTCCTTGTGACCACGAGAAATTGAGGAATTGAGAACTTGAGGAAACTTCCTATGAAATATAACCTTTCCACAGAAATTTGTCAACAGATTTTAGAAGGAATGATATTGTTACTTATTTGCTTTATCACCCATGAGGAATTTCATAATCCTAATTTTATAATGTTAAAGAATGACATCTTAAGGTCCTGTTGAAGTTGTGAAGGACCCATAGATTGTACAAGTTCAAGAGATACTACTACCACTATTAACACTACTACATAACAGAAACAACGATCGAGAACATGTGACGATCTACTAGTAGTCGAGGCGAAATTTTCGGAACCTAGAAATTGTGAGTAACATGAAGTTTTATTGCTGATTCTTAGTATAATTTTTCGTAAATGAACATATGCTAAGGTGCAACCTTATTACACTATAAAATTACTAAATTTGGTACATACTTTGGACTTGATAATAGATAAAGTAGTATGGGAGGGTCGTACGAATTAAGTGTACCCGTTCCATCTTGTTAGGGTTAGAGATTTTCTCATTTTGAAAGCAACAACGGACGGTGTTTATGAATTGTGATGATTTGCTCCCCCGCCTAAGTAAGAAACCAATATGACAAAGGAAGAAATTGCTCGTATCGAGCAATTTCTTCTTTTGTCACACTGGTTTCTTGAGATTTATGCTTCAGATACAATGCATTTCAAATCGGGAAGTCCTGTACTATGTAAAAGGTACCTTTATGTCCTATAATAGGTTATCTGTTTGCGACAAAGAGAGGATGAGGACTAAAGTTATAATTATCCCCTGCGTGATTAATACTTTATAGCTGTGTATAAAATGTAATGCATTTTTCAACTTTAATTAAACAAGTTTGTAATTAATTAAGATACTGCCTTTCTCCGTTTAGCTTCTATGTCAAAGGCCTACATAATCACTGGCTTAACGCCTTATTGCATTTTTTTCAATTACATTTCGGCCTCCCCTATATTCCATAGTAAGATGCTAGGACTCTTGCCAAAAGGACACTCCCACACAACTAGCGTCGCCTATGGGAGTCGAACCCGTGGCCCTTTACCTTTACCACTCGGCAGCCCTCTTCATTTTTACTTGTTTCAGCGACATTAAGATCAATAAAACAAAAGGAAAGATTGCTCGTTGAGGGCAAAATCGTCTAGCAGATCCACTGGTTAGCGTGGTTGCACTTGAAATCGGAACACCCCGGTTCGATTACCACTGTCGGATAATTGTGCCACCGCTGAACGTCCTTTGTTGGATGGTGAGTTCAGTGTGAATGCCCGATCTACCTCAGGAATGGTAAACTTGACCAATATCTCGTCCAAGGTTAATCCTTACCCCTTTCCCCCTTTCATACGCATTCTTAACATTCATCTCTTTAACAGTGATCCAGAACTATGAAACATGTAGAAAACATTGAGATTCAAGAAGAAATTGCTCGTCCCCGAGCAATTTCTTCTCGAATCCCAACGTTTTCTACTCAACAAGACGAACGCTTTGTTTCATTACGTTACGTATTTTTTCATCTGTCATTGCTTTCGATTTTGTGCGGTCACAAGCATTAAAGGGGCTTGTTCACAAATGTAAGCAAATTTGGATGTTTAAGATTAATTTCTTTAGAACTGCATTGTACAACTGTACTGTTATATGATGCGTATTGAAAAAGACACTTAAACAACAGTATTTCGTTTTTAAGTGCGTAACATACAGTGAATTAGCATGTATTTTGATCCAAAAGTGTGACATCGCTTTTTAAATCGACCGCATAAAAACTGTACATACTAAATTTGACGCTTCCTAAATTAAACATGCTTTCAATGCTACTTTAAATTGTACATCAAACAAGAATAGAAATACCATATTATTTCAACGACAATATATTTTGACTTACAAGTTTTCTCTACTGTGAACAAGGACCTTTAACAATCCGGTTATCCGAGTCCAAAGACTGATATTTTAGATAGCGTATCTGTCTGATTACACAATATTATGATGATACGATTCGAAATTATATTGCAGGACCAAAAGAAAAGCAAGGGTTTTTGTATTATATTTACATCAAACCCCGCGAGAAAAGGGTGTTGTTTCGGCCACTTTTAGATGCCAGATTTATCGGTGGTGCTGATCCGGTTTATTTAACAGCCCCTTTGGAGTCGAGTTCAGCAAATAGATTGAACGAATAATCAAACGTTTTCCAATAAGAGGTTCTATATAACCTTATACATAGTTTATTTGTTCGAAGGCCGACTCTAAGAGATGTCCCGAAATAGTTCGCAGTCAATTGGGGATCGAATGAAACACCAAGACACCTCCTCCTCCTCCTCCTCCTCCTCCTCCTCCTCCTCCCTCTCCTCTTCCTCCTCCTCCTCCTCTTCATCGTCTTCTTCTCCTCCATTTTTCCGAACACTTGCTCACAAGTGATGATGGGGAAAGATCAAAAGTATACAACAGACAATGAATTGTACACAATAGAACGGTTATCAAAAATTACGTCGAAAAGGTTTTGGTTATTTGTGTACGCCTGTTCAATGTGCAATAATGGGATGACGTCCAAAACAAAAGCAGCCTATTGACAATCGAGTCGAGCGCATCGATAGAACGAATAATCATTAATGCATCGAAAGTGTTTCGGTTTATTTGATTTTATCCGTTTCATAGGTGATGGTGAGGCAAGATCCAAAATGTAAGCAGCTCATTGAAAGACAAATCAAGCACCTAGATAGAACAAAATATCAAAAATTGCACCAAAAGCGTTTCGGTTTATTTCCATATATCCGGTTATACTTTATGAAGGATGCGAAATAATCAAATGCTACCTTGGGGATCGAGTGAAGCAACCAGATAGAACGAATCATCAAACATTGCATCAAAAGCGTTTCGGATATTTACCTGTCGATGAAAGAAATTCCGATATATTTAACGTCACATTGGGGATCGAGTCAAGCACCTACATAGATAGATCAAACGACAGGAAAGATAAGCCTAAGCGGGAACGGGTTCATAACAAATGTGTCCACATCTAATTTTATAAATTACTGATAATTGTTATCGGCCCATATGCATAACACGTGTAGCGGTTTATAAATAAGACACAGTCAGCGGAAAGGAAAAAATGGTCGAAAACCTTTTGTTTGGATTCGGATCAGCATTGATAGTGAGGCCGCAAGCGTTTTATGGGACTTAAACTCTCTTGCTTTTTTTTTAACAAAACGGCCACACTTATTTAGTTTAATGTTTCGGTAGCATTACGATAACCGGTTCATCAAGGACCTATGAAGACCCCTTACTGGACTATTCCTAAGGACTGGTCAAGAGGAGTAGAACCTGCGCCTTTGCTTAACCCATTACCAAACGATAACGACATTTGACCAATGTGTTGCAGACGACTCTAGAAAACATTGTGGAAAAGGGGGAAATTGCTCTGACGAGCAATTTCTCCTTTTCCCACAATGTTTTCTGCCCTATCAGAAGATTGCTTTTCAATTTCATCACATTTTGTAATGTCGTCTGCAAACTCTTTCAATTTGGGATAGCCGAAATTTGGCGTTTGGTAAAGGGTTAAGACAGTAAGAAAAATACATTAGGCCTCTCGTTAGGCTTCAACGCTTCCAAGATTTTGACTTCTTCAAATATAAACGACATAAAAGTGCCACTGTAATAGACGATATTTAAAATTTTTGCGACTGAAGGAGAATTTGTTCAGCAATATGTTCATGGTTTGAAAATTGGTTTTGAAACCGTAATGTGTCTGTTTCTTTTTTAAGTGTTGAAACAGTTTATTGTAACGCTTTCCAATAGATATAACATTTTGACCAAATTATCTGTATAAGGACAAATAAACGAGGTGTTAAGTTGTTAAAACGAAACCATCACTCCACTTGGGACATGCCCTAGAAATGGCACCAAAGTGAAATAAAAGAAAACGATTGCAAACAAAAAATGTGTTCGTTGTTGTTTTTCTTTCACCTTTTTACAACCATGTGTACAAATATTGACAACAGTAAACCGGTAGACATCACGTAGGTCGTTGCTGACTCAGACCGAATTGGACCGCTTTGTCTAATCAGCTGATGCGGACACAGAGGGCGATAAAAAGAGGTTACCAACCGATCGCCAACCTATCTAGTCAAAGGGCGATTTGATTCGGAGGTATCAAGATGCGCGTTGTGTTTGTTCTAGGTGTTTGTCTTGTGCTCTGCTGCCAGCAGGGGGCGGCCTGGAGACTATGGGGGAGCCAGACTGAGGAACCGGAAGTAGATGTTCCCGCGGGGCCAATCAGCGCGCGGGAAACCGGTGAGTGGGCTGTTCGTTTGGTTTGTTTGTTGGGTTTTAAATGGCGCCAACAGCATTTTTTTAAGTTTTATTGAGAAGTTCGGCTTACTTTTAACATACATGTATTTTATTGCCATTTTTTACAGTGAATTACAATCACAAAATTAACAAGTAACGGCAAAAGGGTCTGGCCACAAGTTCTCACAACATTTATCTTTGGCCTTTCTCTTTTTGAAGACTAAGTTGTATTGAGATGTTCGGCTTACTTTTAACATATTTTATCGCCAACTTTTTTACACAGTGAATTACAAACACAAAATTAACAAGTAATGGTATAAGGGTCTGGCCACAAGTTCTCACAACATTATATTTGGCCATTCTCTTTTTGAAGACTAAGTTTTATTGAGATGTTCGGCTTACTTGCGACCTTTCATCAATCCACATTCGGCGCGAGTACAGGTTATGTATCCATGAAGCGGATTCGAGAGTGGTCTGTCTATGTTGTAAGATTTTGTTTCACAATCGATATAAAATAAATAAGTTTAAACTAAACAAGAAGGCTTACTTATCATTTTTTAACAAAATTTGGGGATTCCAGCAACTTGAAGATGGTCTGTGGTTTAGTTCTTACAATTCATTATTTGGATAAAGTTGTAAATAAACCATATGTTGTATGTAACCATTTGAATGGTCTCAATGAGACAATTTTGATGGGTACTAACAATATAGTGGTTAATTAAGAGTTCAAGAAGAATGCTAGAGACAAACATGTATGTCCATGGCTCCTGATATCGACCAATACAATGAGATTTACATAGAGTGACCCAGGCTTCTCTTAGAAATAAAGCCTTGCTGTAAAATAGATAAGTTTAAACTATATATTAATCTGCTAGTATCTCTGGTTCCTCTCGGTCAGGTGTTAACGAAATGGCGGAATGCCTGAGGGCCGGTCGTGAGGGACGATGCGAGTTTTACGACTGTCTGGAGCAACGTTTCCCGTGCGGAGAGAACGGATACACGAACAAGATCAGCAAACACTTCTGTCGAAAGATCGACCAGGCCTTCGACACGTTTGATAGATTCGTAAGTAGGGAGTTGGGTTGAACCCATTAACAAAATGACATTTGACCAGTTTGTTGTAGATGACTTTGGAAAACATTGCGGGAAAAGGAGAAATTGCTCTTAATGAGCAGTTTTTCTTTTTCCCACAACGTTTTCTGCCCTTTTTTTCAACTTCGTCACAGTCAAACATTTGCCATTTGGAAAAAGGTTAAACTAATTCATTATACATCGATTGTGACGGAAGCTTGAAGCTTATTGAATTCACTCTCGATGACTGCTTCCAGGATACTCGCGCCTATTCATGGTTTAGTCCCTGCAGTTTTCATCTCGCCTAACGGGGATTCGAACCCGGGACCCTCGGTACAAGAGGCTGACGCACGCTCTTACAACTGCGACACTGTCGCCCAACTAGTGAATAGAGGAGGGGGGCCCAGTGCGAGACTATCTAAAGTCCTTCATATCTGTGAAGGGGCTCACATTAGTCGTGTCCTAAACCCTCGAATCGATATGTTTGAATTTTATATACATGTACACTGGATTGTACTTTTATGAGATTTGCATATTAATATGGTTGTTCGAAATTTTTAAAGACAATTAGGCTACAAAGTATTTGTTTTACAATAGAAAATGATAGATTTTTGCGAAGTAATTATTTTAGAACTGAGAATAACAGAAAATTGCGCATTGTAAATATATCAATCCGAGATTGCTGCCAAAAGGTCGGTAATAATACAGATTAGAACAACGTACATGTATATGGTCCTAGCGTATGATAAAGGCTTATTTCAATGAAAATGTGAAATAATATCGCGATATTGATTTTGACAAACGACTCATATCTTTAGTGGAGACAAGTAATGCTGTATTTCCTAAAACATGTTGTTAGTGCAATAACTTCGAAATGTCGCTGAGCATGTCGCCGCCATTTTGAATCTCATTCTGTCGTCGGATTACTTCGTTCGTGTTCGGTATACATCGGTCGTGGTCGGAACTTTTCGCTTTGGACTCTTCGCTTCAAAGCGAAAAGTTCCGACCCCGACCGATGTATATGTAAACCGAAAACGACCGAAGTAATCCAACGAAAAGAATGAGTTGCAACATGGTGGATAATGGGAATTTTACATTAATGAAAGTAAATTTGATACAATTTCAGGGCAGGGTCTGGCTTAACAGGACCAGCATATGCCTGATGGGTGACATGTTGGACATATACAGGAGCGAGATTGCAACATGCGCAGAAATCAGACAGGCCGGTATCGATGGCATAATCGAGTGTAACAATGGTGAGCTATGACCTTGACCCTGGTAATCGGCCTTGACTCTCGTAATCAGGGCTCCAAATAATGTTTGACTAGCATCAGTACGGTACATACTATTTTCAGTCAGTATACGGATATTCTGTTCTACCTATCGGCCGGGAGAATCCACGTATGTTGCTGCTTTTACCCTTCAACTCATAGACCTTGACAAAAGCCAAATGTGCATACATATTCTTACAAACAGATACATGATTTAAGATTATTACTAAATGTTCATTCACTTTAACTCAATAATTCATTATGTTGCATTATTTTGCTTTATAATGCAGAAAATAAGCTTCAGGATTTTTTGGGGATCCACATTGCCAAGACCCCTCTTTCTATCTTTCCATTTACAAAAAAATACTTAAACGACAATATGGGTAGTTTAATTGGTATATCAAAAAATGAAAACAATACTAGATGCAGATATGTCAATTCCTCAAACTAAAACGAAAAGGCATTAATCTAAAATAACCAGCGAACCTTTTCAATGGTCTCATACATCGCTCAATCATATCACTAAATTCGTCGGAAATGAAAGTAATCTGCGTTCGAAGTGCCACAGGGACGAATATCACGCAACTTTCTTCTTTCAAACTCCCCTCTATGACTTCGGCCGATTGTGTTTTTGTTTTTGTATAAAATTGTCCAAAAGCTGGTCAAGAATATCTCTTATGATCTCTTTTTCTTTGGCATAGTAGCGATATTATCAATGTTTGGGCAAAAAACTGAAACTGAAATGTCGATATGCTTGAAGCCGTCTCTTCTTTCCTCTTTTTTTAATTTACGGTTTTCAAAATACGGACTGTTTGGGCAAGGGATCCGTACGTGAACGTTTGAACGCAATTTTCTATCCGTACATGCCAAAAATCTATCTGTACATTACGGATGTATCGATACTATCTGGAACACCGCTCGTTATTGTCCTTGACCCTGGTAACCGTCCTTGATCTTGTTCTTGACCTTGTAATCGTCCTTGACCTTGTAATCGTCCTTGACCCTGGTAAACACCATTTACCTTGGTAATGCGAGCTGTTACAATGCGTCTAATCCTCTGTACAGAGGGGTTTATTTTAATATCTTAACAAGCAGTTCTATGTATATATGCTATAGTCCTACTGTAAAAATGGCAAAGTTTCTGTCTTATTCTTTTGTTCTTTTTTTTTTTTTATTATTTTTTTTTTTTATGTTTATTGAATAGGATATATGGATATATATTACAGTTCTGTCAACATGCAAGGTTTCGAAAGCATTGTATCATTTTGTTACAGGTGTTATTAATGATGGAGATACGACCAAAAACTTCTGTGATTTCATCGGAACTAACCGAAACCAATATGCCAGTCTGATGGGTGCCGAGGAAATGAGCCTTATCCGTGGGCTCGGAAACATCGAGTAAGTGTTGCTTGTGTTAAAGGTGCTTGTTCACAGATATGAAGACATATAGTAGTTAAAAGATAATGTCTTAAAAACTGCGCAATGACTTTATTTTTGTATTATATGCACCGGGACATTGCCATTAGAATCAAAGTGAGCTCGTATTAGAGGTTTAAGAGCCTTCACATTGACTTAATATGCCTATATAATCAACGGCGTTGGAACGGTTTTGAGACCTACCGCATTAAACTGTACATACTAAGAAAGATATATATCAACAATTTCTGGATTAAATGTGTCCTCAATAACTATTTTCAGCTATATACTGTACAACAATACAAAAACTGTACTGTTTCAAATACATTTTATTCTGACTTCAAAACTGTGAAGAAGCAACTTTTACAAGATTTTTCACATCGCAACAACGGTTTATCAAGGAATCTAATAATGATTAGTTCATGTTTGTGAAGCACATACTTTAGCTTTGTAAAGAATCCACGACATATGTTCCGGGGTTCAGTGCAAGACTGTGATATGTTGTTGTGTTAACCCTTATAATGCTGGATAGTTTTCTAAAAATAGATTGTTGCCTTGTCTGTTTTCCAAAAACTTAAATATCTGCTTAATTTTGTTGAGGAAAGATACTCAGAGTAGCAAACAGGTAAGATCACAGGCCAGCCGCCAATTTACTTAGCGGCTGGACTGGATCTAACCTTTTTGCATAAGCATGAAGTCGGTTCCAGCACTATAAGGATAAATAACTCAATGAACCCTCAACATGTGTCAGATTGACCGGAACCATGGGTTGAACCAATACTAAAGGGGTTGTGAGTTGTGTCTTGTGAAATCTGGTTTCGTGACATGTCTCACAAAGTTGATACATTCCGAATCACTTTTGCAATCAGTATCTATTTTTTATTTAAATTAATACCGCAATAAAATCTATATTGTTTCAAAATTGTCTCATGAATTTATGTAAAATTCATATACGGTAGATCTCAAAAGCAATGGCACGCTTTTAGATTAAAAACATGTTAACCCTTTCCCAAACAAATTTTGGACTGTCCCAAATTTAAAGAGTCTGCAGACGACATTTCAAAATGTGATGAAATTGGAAAATATTCTTCAGATAGAGCAGAAAACCTTGTGGGAAAAGGAAAGATTGCTCGTTACGAACAATTTCTCCTTTTCCCACAATGTTTTCTAAAGTCGTCTGCAAGAAAGTAGTCAAATGTCGTTATTGTTTGGGAAAGGGATAATTCACTGTATTCACATGTTAAAGAATCAAAATCGATCTAAGTTTACTTCCAGTGGCTATTATTCTTCAGCACGTATTAGGGTCCTGCGTGGCTCGGTGGTTAAGGTGGCGGACTCAGATCACGGGGGTCCCGGGGCCATTTAGTTTCGTGAGAGTGGCCTTTGGCAAGTCACTTCAGAGCCCTAGCCTAGTACTGGTGTATCCAGGAAATTCAGAACTGAAAAATGTAGGGACGGCCCTGACGCAGAGGTATGGGACCTGTGTCGGGTAATGACTAAACTAAACTTAAGTATCATAAAACTGTACCGCTGCTGTAAGTGCTATGGAAATTGATTCTTAATTTCCAAATCTTCTCACATTTGTGAACAAGCACCTTTAACCTTTATAGTGCTTGAACCGACACCAGGTTAGATCCAGGCTATGCGCCAAGTCAATTGATAGCTGGCCTGTTCGCTACTCGGAGTATCTTTCCTCATCAAAATGAAGCAGATATTTAAGGTTTTGGAAAGCAGACGACACCCAGTATTCTAAGGGTAAAGTGCCTAACAATCCCTTAGACGCTAATCATTCTTCCACACCCGTTACATTTCAGAATCTGGCGAAGTATGATCGTTCAGGGTTTAACATGCGGAGCCGAAATGCTCTCCGAGGCGCTTAGTCAGGTCGGACAGACCGTCTCGGACTTCGCTTCCAGCGTCGGCAGAAGTATCCGTAACTGGAACCCCTGGAACTAGCCGGCGGACGTTCCGAGAGTCGTATTCCTGGAAATGACAGAGTTTCTCCGAACTATGATGGATCCAGTACGATGTTACCAACTCTAGCAAACAACTGATGTTGTATATGACCTTTCCTTCTCGTCGTTTTGAAAATTGTACCCTTTTTGAGGAACTCCCTTATGACAATACAATGGATAATGTCTTGTTTATCAAATATTTATTAGATCGGTACACTTAAATCGAATGACATACACGGTTATAATTTACCATCATTAACAACAACACCAACAACCCATCCAATACGGTGTGGAAGGAAACGTGTTATATGCAAGAGAAATAAAAGCTTTTGAATAAAAACAATATTGAATGTATCATAGATCCTTTTGCATCCAAAAATGTCTATCCAACTGTTCTCTTGGTTTAGATCTGTGAGGTCGGCCTCTCAGATAAAATAGAATGATTTACTTGAAAACACTAGGTCATGCTCTCCGTTTTAGTTTGAGTCATTGCTGGACTCCTTGATATAGTTATACAAGGAGGTTCCCAGGCTAGCTTATGTTAGGTCGCTGGATATTTTTCCTTATACCCCTTCAATCCTAGATGAGCAGCTCAAAAGCTGGAGTCTTCCTTCATTACAAATACTCCGAACAACGTATGATAAGCCAAACTGTTCTGAAGCTATCAAAGTTCGTATTCAAACAAACATCGTTACGATGCGTGAAGTCCGAGTCTACCACACTCAACTTCACACCACGCACACCTACCCACGAACACCCAATATGTTCACATACCACACACACCTTCCCACATACATACCATACACGTTTTACGCACCACTCATGTTCACACAACACACTTGTTCACACACCAAACATTTTCACGCCTTCATACACCCTACACTTTCACACAACACACACTCAGTCACGATCACAAGCTTTAAGTTCAAAAAGATTTCAAGAAATGATATTTTCCACCTCAAATGTTCTTCAACACACTCAGAATGATTTTTTTTTATATGGGTTTTACATCACATCAACATTATTTCAGTTATGTAGCGATGCCCAACTCTTAATGATGGAGGAAGACCCCATACTCAACTGCCCATAAGGGCTGGTCAAGGCGGGTAGAACCATCGGCATTCCGTAAGTCAGTCGGGAGACTGCCTCTCATGAAAATCCATATCCCTCTCAGGATTTGAACCCACGCGGAGAGGGGCCATGTGATTTCAAGTTTTGTACTCTAACCACTAGGCCACGGAGGCCCCAATGATTTCTTTATTTACATTTGACCTCAAATGTGCGCGAGTTTGTATTATATGCGAAAGTGACAAAATACACTCAACTTCATTAACAAAATTTCGAATATCAGCTAACAAAGGAAGTGGTGTGTTATTTTACCGAAAGAGCTGACCAAACTGGCAACGGTTTACTACCGCCTGAATGTGATCAGAGACTGCATAGTTGAGCTGGAATAAGTACAGCTCAAGCAGCACGTAGGTCTTCAGTGACGAAGTAATAAACAGTTTAAGGTTGAATACCCATAAAACGCCATTTTGAAACTCATCATGTCGACGGATTACTTCTGTCGTCCAGACCGATGTATACCGAGAACGACCGAACAGGGCTGCCGTTGGAATCACGAAAATGGTCCAACACGATAGACAATTTTCATATTTCATATCTTTATTTCCTCCAAATGATGAAGATTACATTTTAAACTAACATACAAATAACACAAATTTACAATTTATAAAGAAAGAGAAAAAAAACATTTAGAAATCAACATATATAATTAGAACATAATGTATTACATGTATTTATAGTAATTTTATGCTACATAAACACATATATCTTAAACAATTTCATTACGTCAGTGGATAACTTTTCAAAATTTAGTTACATTAAACAGCACTAAAGGGCGATGCCGTACCGACTATTCAACTTCCTCACGTTTATTAATATAAACTTGTATATTTAGAGTAAAATGGGATGAAATGAAGTCCACCAATATCGGCTAAGTTCTAAAGTTTTTCCACATGCAGTCAATGTAATATAACATTGTCATTATAAAATCAATATGGCTAACATCCAAAAGATTGATTAAATCTTGAAATGGAGCCCCAAGCAAGATACATGCTTTTCTATTATCATCAGATAAGTCATAGTGCTCATAAACACGTTCACCATGCTTATCATGAATCATCTTGTATAAATTCTGTCTTATACCAATAACAGAAGAGCAGTGAATTCGGCAATGCAACATTTTATTCCTATAGAAAACTCCACATTTGATACAAAGAACATCTTCATAAGACCTACCTAAAGTAGATATCATCTTAACTATATTTCTACATGCATTTGTGTATTTGTAATTGCTTTTGCTAATATACCAAAATATGCTTCACAAAAGGCTGGATGAATTAAAGCAAATATTTGCATCTCTAGGTCGTTATTCATTCGAATTTGATCCGACCAAGACTGGTTAAACACCAAATCTACACGATGCTTTGGAGTATTCTTCCAGCATCTGTATTGTAAAAAAGTACCACTACTATAATAAGATTTTAAGTGTTCTTCTAACTCATAGCTGGCCAGAATAGTACATATATCAGGAAAGTATCCAAGCTGACTACTTCCATTCATAAAATAACTACAGAGACGGTACATGAAAACTTGTTTTATCTTACTATCTGTATCAAATTGACAAAGTTGTCCTAATAGATTTAGCTTTCGTTTGTCAATAATACATTCTATGCTCAGCATCCTTAACATTCCAAGTACAATATCTGTTCTGGTAAGTTTATGAATGCCTTGCATGCGTTTGAGACAGAATCGATGAGACCTTTCTAATTGGAGTCGGTCTTTTTGAGACAGCGAGTAAAACATTTCACAACCAAATAGGCCCTTTGGTATGACGACAGGAATCCCGGACATTTGCCCCCCCCCCCCCCCGGGCATTTGCCACCCCGGACATTTGCCCCCTTTTTGGTATAGGGCGGACATTTGCCCCCTCGCCGTAATGTTGAAGGCGGACATTTGCCCCCTTATATTATTTTTTTTTCAATTTGCTTGACCTGATCGTTTTACGTTATATTTAAATAGAAATTAAAATGAAAATAATATTTTCATCAGTTTTACTCTATTAGCTCTTCCCATCTAATCCCCTATAGGTGTTAAAAACGAGACGACGAATCAAAAACACACCAATGGCACTTGGCCAATTATGCTCATCCAACCATGAAACATTAATGAATTAATTTTTTTAATTTACATATTGATTACATCTTAAATCTTATTACCGATTTGTCACTCAAGGCTAACAATAGAAAACAAAGAAGACAAAAGGTATTCCAATTGGTGTCGGTATGACAATCACCATCACATTTGATTATGAGAGAAATAATTAAACCGAAAATGAAAAAATAAGGTAAACTCAACTTATGCCCGTATACCGCCGTTTCACGGTTGGATGAGCATAATTGACCAAGTGCCATCGGCGTAATAGAGCAAAATTGACATGTTAGTCTGATCAAATTATTATTTCCATTTAAATTCCTGTTTAATCATAACGGAATACGATCAGGTCAAGCAAGTTGAAAAAATAATATGAGGGGGCAAATGTCCGCCTTCTACATTGCGGCGAGGGGGCAAATGTCCGCCCTATACCAAAAAGGGGGCAAATGTCTGGGGGGGGGCAAATGTCCGGGGGGTAAATGTCCGTATACCGTTTCTACCCATCCTGATGTAAAGTAGATATGGGCTTCTAGGCTTTTCTTGTTTTTCATGTCTCTCTGGTGTAAACCCTAAATAGTGATTAAATGTCATTAGGCAAGCTATTGCAGATGTCTTTAATTGAGACATTTAATTTATGGAACTAACAGGACTTTTCTACCTATATTTAAAAATAACATATGCAGAAGACATTAAGGGTTAAGGAATCATTAAATTAACTAGAAAAAGCACCCTCATATGTGCGAAAGAAGGGTAGAACACACACAAAAAAAATATTTAAAAAAACAATTTCATTTATGATAAAGTTCTTAATGGCATGGTTTTAATCGTAAAATGGTAAATACAATTCAATGAAATGTTTAATATTATTTCAAAAGTACACTTAACAAATAAAGTTTGAATTTATTTTGGCTTTTTCCAGATCTTTGTTATTACGTTTTTTAATCACACATGTAGGCTAGGCGCTTCATAATTAAACCAGGTTGATCGATGGATAAATTTTATCTTAAAAATCATATTCGAATCATCAACTTTTTAAGATTATGAATGTAAACAATTTCAAAATTTTCTCCTGTAAAATTAGAAGTTTCAGCGAAAAAACAACACATGTAAGGTCGCTCCGAAATCATAGACAAAGAAGCACTGCCACTTGCACTGCGAACCGAATGACGCATCTTTTTGGGGTTAAAAACACTATTATATATGCGAAAATGACAATTGAAAGAGTGGAATGCGTAAAATAATGATTATATTTCAAACCTGGAGTGTCAATCAAATAGGAATACATGTCTCCGTACTCCATTTCTGGCCAAATTGTAGGATCGTCTTTCCAGCTTCCTTGTGGCAGTCTATAAGGTCACTCTTTTAATCCGATTAAAGACAATTTCCTATCATTACGAGTCTTGGCAACACCCAGTAGTAAATCAAAATATTGAAAAGACATTATCAAAACACAGAAAAAACAAAACATCTGTCTCCTTTGATTGATTTTTGCGAAATGAAAAGGGGACCCGCTTTGGCGATATAGCGTTGCTATGCAATAGCATCCCCCGGGTCATCCACTTCCGGTTAATGATGACGTCATGTCGAAAGCGAGAATACAGATTAATGAATTTGTTTCGCCTTGTTTAATTACGTTTTCATAATAGTTCAAATTGAGTGTCAAGTAAGCTTGCGGGACATTTGAACAGCATGCCTAAGGTATCTTATTGACGGCTAAATTATTTATTTTTTACCGAGTGGGGTGCACACATTTTAGCTATGTCCTTCTTTAAAACGAAATTTGGACCTCAATGGTAGAGTCGTAGGCTATTCGAAACCGTTTTAAAACAAGGGCAATGGGGGCAATGGAACAAAAGATCTAGTAACAGACATGTCATTTTTTTTAAGTTTAATTATCAATTTCTCCTGAAGGACTGGTTCTGTTCTTGCATTAGACCTATATATTCAAGGTTTCGCAACAAACCAAACTGTTCACACCAAAGACAGCCCTGGCGTAGCAGCGATACGCCCGTGCTTAACATCAATTTCAAACGGGAAAAAATTAACATGGCCAAAGATCAGACTTTAATTACATAGCTTGAATTATGCATTGCCCTAAATCTCCAATTATACTCCGAATCTCGACAATTTCACTTCTTCTTAAAAAGAAATTTCGCCAGCCAGGAGGGGTACACCCCTCCTGCGCCCTCCACCGTCGCAATCAACCGTCGGTGCGTAACATTGATTTGAGGCTCCTGAAAGAGATATTATATTTATCTTTATTGAATCTCAAGCTTAAACTATTTTTCTTAACCATCAATTGAAATCAATGTAAAAGAGGGGAAAGCTGACTAGCAAACGGTGTTCAAGAAAAATGAACGGTCGATCTAACCGCAAACTACATAATTGACCGCATTTTAACACGCCGGCTCAAACCGATGATAAATAAACAAATGCCCTGACAGTGTATCACACCAGGACGCTTTTTAATCAATTTCTCTTGGATGACAACCGAAAAATTCGGTTGCATCTCCACTAGAAAGTACATTCCTCCACATTTATCTTCGTTTATTGATCTATAGACTTTTAAAACAGGAGGAATCGAAGAGTTCAGTAGTTCTACAGCAACACGTTTTGCCTCTAGAATTCTGACATCTTGAAACCGAAAGTATGAAGAATGTTCTGATAGTTTACGCGCATCAAGAACCGAAATCTTTCAACGGTGCCCTCAAGGATGTTGCTGTTGAAGCACTCGAAACTCAAGGGCACAACGTTGTGGTGTCGGACTTGTACGGAATGGGGTTCGATCCTGTAGCTTCCAAACGTCACTTTAAAGGTAAAACATTATTTGGCATATTCCCTTATATGACAATTACTACATTTGATCAGTTTGTTGAAGATGATTCTGGAAAACATTGTGAGAGAAGGAGAACTTGAAATTGCTTGTTAAGAGCAATTTCACATTTCCACAAAATATTTTCTACCCTATCAGAAGACAATTTCACATTTCCACAAAATATTTTCTACCCTATCAGAAGAGTAGTTTACAAATTCCTCACATTTTTAAATGTCTGCAAACTCTTTCAATTTGGGGTTTTGGTTAGTCTCAAAAATGATCTGTGAACGAAGCTTTTTTCGTCATTTGGACATTTATCGTGCTTCGCTACAGTCAAAATAGCAATAGCCTTCGAGACCAGTTATCTGGACTAGGGTTTTGGTCTACAGACTAGAGGGTTGATATTTAGACATTGATTTTTTGTCAGATATGATGCTGTACCGTCTTGTGGCTGAAATTTGTTGGTCCACAAACACACTGTGTCTGAGAGCAGAAAATAAACAAAGCAAAGCAATATTACTCCTAGATTTTGTTACTGGTCCAAATTGAAAGAAATAGCAGACAGCAATTATAGAATGAACATGTTTTTTTTCCTTTGATATTGAATTTAGAATTCTGGTTTATAATCCAATTTAAAAGCCAGTATTTCATCAAAGACATGTTTGTTGATTTTGAAAATCCAATGTTACATGCAGGATTTCATTTTTGTGATAGTTAAGAATTATATGTGGTCTGTGATTTTTCAGAGGCATACCTAGTCCAGATTTCTGGTCTCGAAGGCTATTGCTTTATTGACTGACGCCTTTGAAGCACGCATTTAGCATAATAAATGTCCAAATGTTGAAAAAAGCTTCATTCACGGATCATTATATTGAGATGGTGTAGGGTTGACTCGGCCTGTGTCCAACTCGGCTCGTGGGTTCACTCGGCCGTGCCGTGTAGTACCTCGGCCGGGTCAACTCGGCCTGCTATACAAGTACTAGTATATTTCAATTTCAAATTGAACATTTTGTTAATTTTATAGCTTTTTAAACATTGATGGAAATGGTGATTACAAGAGTACTTAAGGAGGTTATGTTGGAAATTGAAGTTTTATACATATATAAAACGTTTTTTCTTCTTTCATTACCGCATCTTTAATAGCAGAGACAAAGATGTCTCTGTTAAAAGAGAGATTTCAAAGACCAAAGAGTTTAAACTGCACTTCGATTCAGTTAAACTGTCATTACCTATCATCAAAGTCATTCAAATTAAAGACTTCATGTTGCTAAACCAATTTATTTGATCAATACATTCAAAAGTGTAATTGGCCATAAGAATGCTGCAGATTGGCAATAATCTTTTAGCACTAATTACGGTAAGTAAGGTGAGTTGATTGGACGCAGTTTTAATATTTCGGCAATGTTTACATGTTAATTGGTTTGACAATAAATAATGAGTAAAGGCGGGTTTTATCAAATACCTTGATAAGTGAAAGCTTTTGAAATTAACAAACTGCTCAATTCAAACTTGCATTATACTAGGCTCCTATAGAAATAATAAGCAGGACGAGTTAACCCAGGCCAAGCTAACCCCGGCTGAACCAGCCCAAGGCCGAGTTAACCCACATTCTATTGAGACAAACCCATACTTGCCTTAGAACAAAGGGACCAATGTCATTTGATAATGACATACCTATATTATCAATATATTTACACTTGTATATTACTATATATTTTGATAACATAGGTATGTCGAACAACATTGGTCCCTGTGCCTTAGCATTGTACCTCCTCATAAAATATGCAGAACATCAAATCATGTGCGTCCTTGAAAATTCATGCATATAATTATGGTGGATATGTGTTTGGTGTTTACAATGAAATGTAGCTAAGGAATGTATAAATTGAAATTAAAAATCATATATATGACAGTGCATATCAAATGGACATATATTCAAGTGCATGTCCATCCTTTGGAAGAAATAACTTGCTATAAAACTTTAATCAAATCCATCACTGTTATGAAGTTTTAAAGGCTAGTATTGAGTTGATTGTTTGTTTGTTTTCCAATAATGTACAGGACTCAGTTTTGAGTATTATAGTATTTGTTCCCTGGATGACCTACCAGTTCTAGGCAAGGAAACGTGTCATGCCCAAGGACAACACATGGTGAAAAAGATGGCACAAGGTCTTGATTAAAATTATGTTTCTTTTTGACTTCACAAAAAGCATATAGGTATAGTATCACACTACAATGAGGGAAGACTGTTGAAATACCCTTGGCCTGTGTCCAGTTGAACTAGACGCAAATGTCTCAGGGTTGCTTTATCAATAAATCAGAGCTGCTTTTTCAATAATTGATATATCTTTGTTAATTTCAGAACTCAAAAATCCCGACGTCTTCAGTTACCAAGACGAGTTGCGGAATGCCGTCGACACTAAAACTCTTCCCGATGATGTCAGTACAGAAATCAACAAAATCTTAGCGTCAGACTTGATCATATTTCAATTCCCAATGTACGGTATGGGCCTGCCTGCCATATTAAAAGGCTGGATCGACCGATGTTTCGCTGAGCATGTGGCCTTTGATACCGAGAATCTAAAGTGGTTTGATTCTGGCCCGTTTGCGGATAAAAAGGCGGTCCTTTCTTTTACAACCGGAGGTACTCCATCGTTTTTCTCCAAAAGAGGCGTGTTTGGTGATATGGAAGTCCTGTTATGGCCCATTCAGGTACTTGTGGGTTATGACCCTTGTCCAAGTATTAATAAGTTTAAACCCCCTTTTGGGAATTTTTAGATGGGCCAAATTGAAAACAACATCAGACGACAAATGTAATTATGTACGAAAAATCATGTACTGTGATGCAAGTTCTAGAAATACAGGGATTTTTATATAACAAGTTACAAATGAAAACCTTTTCCAATACAGTTACCCAAATTATTTCGCATTTAGGCTGTATGGTTAGGTCTTAACATTTGCTATAAGGTAGGAAACATGATAACAGAGTAGTTTTATGAATGCTCTCACAAAAGCCATTTATTTTTCGTGTGTTTCATATGGGGTTTAATGCTGTGTCAACCATTTTTTCCGTTATGTTAAGGCTTTGCTGAATTCACTTGTACCAGGCACATCTCCAAAGAGTCTTCCCAAAAGCTCCTCTCATAAAAACAGAGGTACTATTTGGGAATGAACCCCTGTGGGGCTCAAACCCTAGACGCCTGAAGATGGTTCGAAGACCATCATCACCTTAACAACTAAATTAGCCAGAATTATTTGGAGTGAAAACAATACTAAAGTACCAACAAAAAATACTAGGCTAAATTAAAGCACCAACTGAAATACATATCTTATAAAGAGCTCTGTATTCAAAATATTTTCTTTGGCTTTTTCAGAACTATCTCAGATTCACCGGCCTTCAGGTCATGGCGCCGCAGATTTTCTATGGCCCTGGGGCAGTCTCAGATGATGCTCGTAAAGAAATGATTCAGTCTTGGAAAGTGCGTATGGACACAATATGGAACGAGAAACCACTATCTTTTGTACCGATCGATAATTTCGACGAAAAAAACGGTTTCGAATTGAAGCCCGAATATGCAGAAAAGTGCCTGGAGGGATCAACTGGTCCAACTGTCGGTCAGCATTTAGGACTTCCATTGCCTTCTTCAGATAAACTGTGAAGGTTTGTAAAAGAAAGTGTTATTATAGTTTTATATAAGAGAGCTAATCATAGTTTTGTAAAGGACTTCTTTTGGATGCCGTGCTATGTTCAACTTATGGTAAGTGTGCCAAACTTACCAAGAAAATCTTATACGTCATTAGCACATGTGAAACATCAGTCAGTTTATTTTACCCACCAAATCAACTCTTTAAATATTTTTTTTAATTTCAACGTTTACAAGTTTTATTCCTATGTTTATTTATATAACAGCTTTCCCATAGAAGCACTGTCAAACTGGAAGACTCATTTCACATTATTTAAAGGGAACTGGTCTACAATGGGCACATTTTTATTGATGATGCTAAAAAACAATGTATTTGTATAGGTATGATATTTTTATGGAATAATCCCTGAAGAACTGATGTCGTTTGAGGTCTGTGTGAGGTAATATATAATATTCTGTATGTAAAACTGAATAAATGGGTTAAACAATGCATTAGCCTCTTTCTCCATATAACTCAATTTACCACCTTTAACAATTACGACATTTGACCAGTTAGTTGCAGACGACTGGAAAACATTGTGGGAAAACGAGTAATTGCTCATGATGAGCAATTTCTCCTTTTCCCACAATGTTTTCTTCCCTATCAGAAGATTATTTTTCAATTTCATCACATTTTGAAATGTCGTCGGCAAACTATTTCAATTTGGGACAGTAGAAAATTTGGTGTTTGGTAAAGGGTTAATGCATTCTGTAACCATTTCTCTCATTGGGATGATGGGTCATTCATGGTATTTAACAATATTCATCAGTCTGTCATCGCTAACCAAAATTGGTCATTTTGAATAGCAGTCAGTGGCTTGGAAAGAATATTGTGCAGTACTGATGAATTTCATTCCTTTCGTCTACCTGTCATATTGTCTACAAAGAAACTAAGAGAGTAGTCGAAAGTCCTTTTGTCTACAGATTGTTTGATTACTTATTTAGTTCGAATACGCAAAATACTAACAAAAAATAATCAGAGGTTAATTGCTAATCTGATGCAGGGTTTCAATTCATACTTTGTCATTTGAAAGTCCCTTTCAGTATTTGAATTTGAACTTTAGTAAATATATTTCCCGAACTAAATTGCCAATACACAGGCAATATTATTTGTGATAGCCATTGTAATAGTTTATAAGGTGCAAAAGTCATTAGAAGACTTTATTAAGTCATAGTTATGTCTGAAATTTTCAAAAATGATCCAACTTTTTATTTTGTGACATTGATAAAGTATCTTTATTACATATGTAGACAAAATGACTACCCTTTCATGCGATAATGTCAGTTAGACAAAACATCCTATAGACGAAACAACCGTCACCTGTACTGATAAGGAAATATAATGGATATTGAATGGTGCTAAATGACCATCTATTGGTAAATGTGAAGCTGTGAAAATTATAAATGTTAACGCTTATAGTGCTGGAACCGACTTCATGCTTATGCAAACAGGTTAGATCCAGGCCAGCCGCCAAGTAAATTTGCGACTGGCCTGTGATCTAACCTGTTTGCTACTCTGAGCACCTTTCCTCATCAAAATAAAGCAGATATTTAAGGTTTTGGAAAGCAGACGACACTTAAATCTACTTTAAGAAAATTATCAAGCATTCTAAGGGTAAACATCCCTGTTACTCACTGTATATCTAGTCAGAAAGCTGGTGTAATCCCTTTTTTATTAAACAAATAAAACTTGATTTTCAAATTCTGTCGTTAGCTTTGTAATGAAAATAAAACCTCCTTTTTAAATGTGCTTGTTCGCACATGAGACACTTTGCAAGTCAAAATAAAATGTCGTTGACGCAACACAGTTTTTGTATTGTGGTATAGTTTTTAACAAAAAAATGGCTTCTGTATGCAAAATTGATCCAGAGTGTGTAAATACATTTAAGTATGTACAGATGATATGCAATGAATCTGAATACATACTTATTCATTGTACATGTATACAGGTCCTAAGTATTTAAAAACATAACTTATTTTACTTTAAATGGTTGGTTTCCAGTATGTCTCATACAACAGTACAACTGCGTTACAGTTTTACCGAAATGAGACCTCAATGTCCATTTTCTCTCATTATTTATGGTTTTCCAGACGATGTAACGAAAATTGTCAAGAAATATTCACCAACTGCATCAAAGTCAATTGAAGCAAAAGAGAAAAGTTCCCTTGAGAGCCTGAACTCCTCTACCTTGAAATTATGGTAAGCTCCACACCCGACATTCAATGCACACAAACGTCCTTCGATAATAATTTCATGTATAAAGAAATATAACCAAGGGGAGAAAAACATGCAGCCGGACTGTGACTCAAACCCGGAACCTCCGCAAGCTGTGCGAACAGACTGAGCTATCCGGCCTGCTTACACATTTGACGCTACCTTGTAAGTCGAGAACCCTACTACAGGAATATATAGAATTGCTTTTAACATTTATTTCATATAAAAGGAAGTCATCAAAAACAAAGCATTATATCTTATTTGATTATGAAGTAATACTTAGAATTGCTTTATACACTTATTTCATGAAAAAGGAAGTGATCCAAAACACTGCTACCACATTTTATTATGAAGTAATATTTAGAATTGCTTTCCACACTTATTCCATATTAGAAGAAGTGATAAAAAACAAAGCATTGTCTCTTATTTTATCAAAAAAGTAATGTATAGAATTGCTTTTCACATTTATTTCATATAAGAGGAAGTGATAAAAAACAAAGCGTTATCTCTTATTTGATTATGAAGTAATATTTAGAATTGCTTTATACACTTATTTCATGAAAAAGGAAGTGATCCAAAACAAACCGCTACCACTTATTTTATTATGAAGAAAAATTTATAATTGCTTTCCACACTTATTTCATATTAGAAGTGATAAAAAACAAAGCGTTGTCTCTTATTTTATTAAAAAGTAATATAATATATAGAATTGCTTTTCACATTTATTTCATATAAGAGGAAGTGATCCATACAAAGCGTTATCTCTTATTTTATTATGAAGTAATATTTAGAATTGCTTTATACACTTATTTCATGAAAAAGGAAGTGATCCAAAACAAACTGCTACCACTTATTTTATTATGAAGTAATATTTAGAATTGCTTCTCACACTTATTTCCTATTAGAAGAAGTGATAAAAAACAAAGCATTGCTCCTTATTTTATTATGAAGTAATATTTAGAATCACTTTTAACATTTGTTTCATATTATGAGGAAGTGATAAAAAACAAAGTGTGCTGTCCATTTAATAAATGTGTATTTATACTTAATTAAATGACATGTTTGAATCATAATGTACATATCTCCGACTTACGGAGGCAAACAAAAACATAATGCAAGGTAAGGCAAAAATCAATCTGAAAGCATTACTCGTAAAGAAAACAGTCACTTTGAAAATAAACCTTGAGTGCTCAAATACATTTATATGGATATTATCATTTTAGATATTCAACTTTTAATCTCTGCTAACTCTTGACCACCTGCTGACGACATTTTTTTTTACTTGAATCAGACGACTTTCGAAAAGCTTTATAAACATGTGAAAAACTTTTCAGTTCTACTGATGTGATATGTGAATAGATTGAAAAAGCCTTGTGGCAAAAGGAGAAACTGCTTGTGATAAGCAATTTCTCCATTTACCACAAGGCTTTTTGAAAGTCGTCTGCTATGTGTTAACCAAATACTCTACAACACCCCATTTTGACACATTTGTTTGAAAAACTTTTAGAAACTATCCTGAAAAAACAATAAAATGGTTTCAAGAATCTGTAGTTAGCACTAGGGTTTGTTGTTTTCAACCTTATTTGATTCCTGATGATGGCCTATCATTTATACAACAGAGTGACCTCTGGCAAGACACTATTTCTCAGCCTAGCACTGGTAGATTACCTAAGTAACATGAAATGCAACACTCAAGAAAGAGCCCTGTAGATTCATGGAAGAAAGAAAACCTAATTTCACATTAAATGTCAAATGTTACCTGCCGAAGCTACAGTGAATATCTTTGTTATATCTTTTCCTATATAGGCATGTTTTTATGATGTGAAAAACTATCCATATGACAGTAACCATAATCACAAAAGAAAACTAATAATAATAGGTAAATTGTGTTGCAATAAATTTAAACTGCTCCGTTTTCTCATTATAACCAACTTCCCTTCATGTCACAAGATTTTCAAATAACTTCAGTTATAGGATCTTCTAATATTTAAATCATAAGGGCAAGGGTTTGTGCTAAACACAAGTCTTTATCTTAAGATAGATGTGTTTTATTAGGGCTAATGAACTTTCAATGTTTTGTTCTGTGCTTTAAAAAAGTTTTATCTCCTTTCCTAAAGAGATGCCAATGTAACATTCTAGAAGTAGCAACCCATGGGAATGTATTTTAACTGTCCTTACAATTTAGTAAGCGGTTATGCTGGCAAGGTACATACAGTACAAGATAATATACATCACATTTGGTTCAACACTGTATCAAGATTTATTTTAAGGCTTTCCTTGATTTCAGCAGTACTAGGCAGGGCTCTGCAGTGTCTTGTCAAAGGACACTCCCACAAAAATCCCAGTGCCATATGTTTGGAAAGAACTCAAATCCACAAGTCCCACATACTAACCACTGGGCCTTGCAGGACACCCCCCCCCCCCTTCTTAAATGAAGCCAATATGGCATCTTAGAAGAATTAATCTATGATAAGATAGATACTCTAGCTATCCTTACAATTTAGTTACCAGTCCTGCAAGCAAATTACATACAGTACAGACTACCCTGTTATATAAAAGCTCTTAATGGTTTATTCCCAATGTGATCAGATGAGCTTTAATCGAGGGTGGCAAAATCAATTGTCTCTATTGCCGAGCTTGTCCAAATTCCTAAATGGACAAGTGGAGAACAAGATTTAATATTTATGGACAAGTAAATGAAAATAAGTTTTTGCCACCCCTGATGATACATAAATACATTTGCTATATACATGAGCTCTTACATACAAAAGACGTAATTTTAGTAGCTTTAAGTTCACAAACTAGTCACTTGTAAGATTATTTGAAGCAGACAACATAGCTATTTTAAATTCTAGTGCCACAAAAGTTCAATACAAATCAAGTTTATATAATATATTAATAGATATTAAAATAATCATGAAAAAAGTAATGTTGCTCTTTTACAAGTAACTACCCTTCATATCACATTTTCAAATTACTTCAGTTATTAAGATCTGTTAATTCTGTTTACCATAGGGACAAGGGTTTGTGATATATACAAGTCTTTACCAATCATGTCATGAACTTTATCACTGCTTCATACAGAAAGCACCAGCATATTATAACTAATAAACAATGACAAATAACATTTGTGGAAAAATGTCATCAAAACATTTCTCCATTTCCACAATGATTTTAAAGTTTGTTGCAAATGAGTTCAAATACGTCCTACATATAGAGAAAATATATTTTATACATTAAGGTTCATGTACATTATTTAGTTTTACATGACTGTGTCACTTTAAAATTCCAGTTGGGGCAAATTTTTCAACTTCTTTTCTTTTTTCTTGAAAACCTGTTTTGTTTGCACAGATAATACTTTTTTTTCAAGGTGATATTAATAAGTATGCACAAAAAAGGCTTTGATAAATAGATTTTGTCAACATATGATTAAGACAATATATGCAAATGACATCAGCTGAAGAAAAATACCATTGATCTGTTGGCCTTTCAACCAAAAAGCCTTCATTCAACACAATCTGTAAGTGTAAGAATATTGCCTGTTAAAAAATGGATATGCAAACAACTGAGCTTGATATATGCTGGTATGACCTTAGTCTTGGGTCGATTGATTTGTGTAAAAAAAAAAGAAAAAACTTAATCTATATACAGTTTGTACTATGAATTGAACCAGACCGGTGTTTCTAAAAGGTCAGGGGGTGGGGAAATAGTTTAACCATTTACCAAACAACACATTTTCGACTGTCCAAAATTGAAATAGTTTTCAGAAGACATTTAAAAATGTGATGAAATTGGAAAATAATCTTCTGAAAGGGCAGAAAACATTGTGGGAAAAGGAGAAATTGCTCGTCACGAGCAATTTCTCCTTTTCCCACAATGTTTTCCAGAGTCGCCTTCAATAAAGTGGTCAAATGTCATTATTGTTTGGTAATGGTTTAAGAAAAGTTTTAAGTGACTAACAATGGAGAAGCCATCGTCACAAGGCTAATGTGTCCTTGATAAACTTCCTCATGGTTGATGACACAGAGCTGGAAGATGGGCCATTGATCTGATGACTTATCTGAAAGCAGAAATAATAAAAGTGTAACATACTGGTCCATCATGGCTTATATGAAAGCAGAAATAATAAAAGTGTAACATATTGGTCCATCATGACTTATCTGAAAGCAGAAATAATAAAAGTGTAACATGTTGGTCCATCATGACTTATCTGAAAGCAGAAATAATAAAAGTGTAACACATTGGTCCATCATGACTTATCTGAAAGCAGAAAAAATAAAAGTGTAACATATTGGTCCATCATGACTTATCTGAAAGCAGAAATAATAAATGTGTAACATATTGGTCCATCATGACTTATCTGAAAGCAGAAATAATAAACGTGTAACACATTGGTCCATCTTGTCTTATCTGAAAGAATAAACCTGTAACATATTGGTCCATCATGACTTATCTGAAAGCAGAAATAATAAACATGTAACATATTGGTCCATCATGACTTATCTGAAAGCAGAAATAATACATGTGTAACATATTGGTCCATCATGACTTATCTGAAATAGAAATAATAAACGTGTAACATTTTGGTCCATCATGACTTATCTGAAAGCAGAAATGATAAACGTGTAACATATTGGTCCATCATGACTTAACTGAAAGCAGAAATAATAAATGTGTAACATATTGGTCCATCATGACTTATCTGAAAGCAGAAATAATAAATGTGTAACATATTGGTCCATCATGACTTATCTGAAAGCAGAAATAATAAATGTGTAACATATTGGTCCATCATGACTTATCTGAAAGGAGAAATAATAAACGTGTAACATATTGGTCCATCATGACTTATCTGAAAGCAGAAATAATAAACGTGTAACATATTGGTCCATCATGACTTATCTGAAAGCAGAAATAATAAATTGTGTAACATATTGGTCCATCATGACTTATCTGAAAGCAGAAATAATAAAAGTGTAACATATTGGTCCATCATGACTTATCTGAAAGCAGAAATAATAAAAGTGTAACATATTGGTCCATCATGACTTATCTGAAAGCAGAAATAATAAAAGTGTAATATACTGGTCCATCATGACTTATCTGAAAGCAGAAATAATAAAAGTGTAACATATTGGTCCATCATGACTTATCTGAAAGCAGAAATAATAAAAGTGTAACATATTGGTCCATCATGACTTATCTGAAAGCAGAAATAATAAACGTGTAACATATTGGTCCATCATAACTTATCTGAAAGCAGAAATATCATGACTTATCTGAAAGCAGAAATAGAAAAACTATAAACTCATCTGAAAAGAGGAAAAAATAAAAGTAACATATTAGTCATTTATGTGTTATCCTAAAGAAGAACTAGAAAAACTATAAACTCATCTGAAAGTGAAATATTTTAAGTGTAACATGTTGGTTGGTTAATAATGAATTATCTCAAAAAAGAAATAATGAAAGTACATAGAGGTTAATAATGCATTATCTCAAAAAAGTATATAGAGGTCAATAATGAATTATCTCAAAAAAGTATATAGAGGTCAATAATGAATTATCTCAAAAAAGTATATAGAGGTCAATAATGAATTATCTCAAAAAGGTATATAGAGGTCAATAATGAATTATCTCAAAAAGGTATATAGAGGTCAATAATGAATTATCTCAAAAAAGTATATAAAGGTCAATAATGAATTACCTCAAAAAAGTATATAGAGGTCAATAATGAATTATCTCAAAAAAGAAATAATGAAAGTATATAGAGGTCAATAATGAATTATTGCATTTATTTATAAACCAGCTTTCCCATAGAAGCGATGACAGTCGCAAAGGCTTACTTCACATTATTTAACAAAATCATGGGAATTCAGCAACTCAGAAGTAAAGAAATTGATAATGGTCCTTGGTTATGCGACAATGTTGGTTAAAATCAAATTTTTACGTTTATTACTCCAAGAGCACAACTCTCCCGAGTATGTCCCTTTACAGGTTCACTCACCCTGTGTAAATATGGCTGAACGTCCACATAGGCTGTGTCAAAGATGAGATCAACTTCTGACTGGTTCGGCATTTTTGGTACATACTCATGGCGGTTCATGATGTCTGCTATATACAGTACTTTGTCCGCCAGAATTTCTCCGACTTTCTCTCGACATATCTGTCTCTCTGTGAACAAAGTAACCAATAACCCAAAATAACATTTATATGGCTGATTTGAAGATAACAAAATGCAGACCGTATTTGTAAAGTTTATATGGTTGATTTGAAGCAAAACAATATGCAGACCATATTTGTAAAGTTTATATGGCTGATTTGAAGCAAAACATTATGAAGACGGTATTTGTAAAGTTTATGTGGCTGATTTGAAGCAAACAATATCCGAACTGTATTTGTATGATCTTTATGTTGACATATAACTAAAAAGGATGCTTATCAATGATGGTAAAAAATCAGTCAACTTTGAAAGTGACTTTTTGTTGCATGGGAGTTAAACCCTTTGCCTGTCAACAGTTTCAGTCAAATTACAACTTTACTGGGATACAACAGAAAGTGTCTTGCCAAAGGACACTCCCTTTTGGCCCAGTACTGCTGCAGTGGATAAAGGCAGGGTACCATGAATTACAAGTCTCACCATAACCTTGGGCCATGCTGGTTCCTTATGATGTGGTAATATGAGAAGATATGAACAGTTCACGGCAGCTATAATGTCATGTAAACATAAACACATCAGAAAGGTTTGGTCTTAAAATAGGTGCCTATTTTTATTACTTAAAACTTGCCTACCTTTATATTACCTAAAAAACATATTCAGAACAGGGACTAGATAAGCTTAAAGCTTCTGTCCCAATCCAATTGTAAAAGAATGTCCTATAATTAAATATGTTTAAACTAGAACCTAAAAACAGTACCTATACCTACCTACTTCCACTCATTAATGGACTTTCCCACTTATCGTAGATTGGTAAAGGACTGTAGCAAGAGTTTTGTACTTACCCATTTCATTACTCAACGTCAACACATCTAGTTTGACAGTCCATACTTCCCATGGTATACACTCTGCCTGGAACGGCCATCGTGCTCTCTTACGCTGGTAAAACTCCAGTGATATCTGCCAAATACAGAAGTCAATCATCATAGGTCCTTCTGGAGAAATGTTTTCAAAGGTCAACGTTTGACATTGGTACAGTAAAGGCTGATATTCCTGTGGTCAAACTGTTTTCCATATGGAAATTTGTGGGTAGGAATTTATGGCCGGTTCAAACTGAATGCAATAGCAGACGACACATATTTATATAAAATAAGAACATTTTCATTGTTTTTGGTGAAAGCATTTAGATTAAAAAGATGTATTGCTTTATTAGAAATTTTATCTTTTAACGAAATAGTTTCTTTACCCTTAAAATGCTGGGTAATTTTCTAAAAATAGATTTTTGTGTCATCTGCTCTCCAAAACCTTAAATATTTGCTTAATTTTGTTGAGCAAAGATACTCACATTAGCAAACAGGTAAGATCATAGGCAAGCCGCCAATTTACTTGGCGGCTGGCCTGGATCTAACCTGTTTGCATAAGCACGAAATCGGTTCCAGCACTATAAGGCTTAAGTCTTCTGCTGCAGATGAATCAAAGTGATGAATAATCCCATTATAGAATGATGAGTGCAACAACAATAGTTGGGATAAGAAAAAAGTGATGAGGGAGGTTACCCTAAGTCTCCTGAATCAAAAAAAAAAAAAAAAGAAAGAAATCTATTTATTCATTTAAAAGTTATGGAATAGGAGACAACTTTTTTATATGGGGTTTACATTGCATTAACATCATTTCAGTTATGTCGCAATTCCCGGCTTGCAATGATAAGGAAATACCCCATATTCAACTGCCAAAAAGGGCTGATAAAGCCCGATAGATTAATTTATTCAAATGGGCTTTACATTGTTTCAACATCATTTTAATTATATTACAATTCCCGCCTTTTAATGATAAGGGAATACCCCACATTCAACTGCCTTTAAGGGCTGGTCAAGCTGGTAGAACCATTGACATTCTGTAAGTCACTCTGTCAACAACTAACAAAAATGTAAATGATGTCATTAGGATATGAACCCACACAGAGAGGGATCATGTGATGTCAAGTTCTGTACTCTAACCATTTGATCATAGGGACCCCATGGTCCTGACTAACCTGTCCAGATTCTGGAGTTACCGTACTCTGAAGGCTATCCCTAAATAGCGTGATCTCCCTCTTCACATGGCTGTTGAGTATATCTGATGCTACCCTCACCTGAAGGTGGGAAAACAAATAATTTGTTTATGTAGACAATGCTAGAAAGAGAGAAAGAGGAAAACATAAACCAAATCAGTAATGGCTTAACAGAAAACAACAGATTTTAAATTGTGAAAGACAAAAGATTCTCAGATCATGAAATGAGAAATGTCTACTTCTTTAACATTGGTCTTCACTCATTTCAAAATAGACAAGGCAGTTTTAGATACTTGACCTGTTCATTTATTCAAAGTGGGCGACAGTGGTGCAGTAGTAGAGTATCGGCCTCTTGTACCGAGGGTACCGGGTTCAAATCCCTGTTAGGCGAGGTGAAAATTGCCAGGATTAACCCCTAAATCGACACCAGTACTGGTTTAGTATCCAGTAAGCGCTCATCGAGAGTGACTTTAAACAAGCTTTAAGCTTCCTTCACAAAGGATGTAAAACAAAATTAGGTAAATCAAAAGCCTGTTTGATATATATGCTTGTAAATATTTGAATAAAAAACAAATAGCACAATTAGAATACAAAAACTATGAAAGAGCAAAAGTCATAATTATTATAATTATTTAATTTCATTCCTATTCAAAAGCAACCGGTAGTTTGGCAATATCAGATTTAATATCATGTAAATGCTCTATCTGACATTAAATCCTTGATTACAACTTTTATTGGTCAATAATAATCCAAACTAAATATTGACCATTCAGGATCATGACTTATTCATCAAGTTGGGGATCAACTAGAGAGATTATATACAAATCATTGGTGATTATCTTTGAGTTCATGTCTCCTTGAGTATGCTCTAATGTGTAAGACCTTTAGCCTTTGTTTCTTGTTGGTTACATTTGACAAAGTCATATATTGGCCAATCACAAACCAGTTTAAGCTGTCCATTATTTTGGAAAGGTTATTTACCTTAAAGCCAGAATAACTACTTACGTAAGTGAAGTCGATAAAATCACAATCTTCGTCCGCAAAACCAAGGGTCCCTATAGAGTATTGTCCTTCCTGCTTGTAATGAAACTGAAAAGAGCGATGGAATTTTTTTAAGGTGTTTTTAAAAAATTGTATGTTGGTTCAGAACAATAATTGTCTTCAATTGACTATTTTTTCCATAATATACTGTGTTTGCTGTATCTGCTGCAATAGATTTTAGAAACCACTGTGACTAAAGGATTAATTGCTTCTAATGAGCAATTTGATCTTAAGTCAAAATAGTTTCAACCACATACCATTAGGAACATGTTTTAGTTGTTGTACTTTATGGGGAATCTATTGTTTTGTCCCAATGGTTTTACCTAATATCATTAAGAAAATGTTTCAAGTTCTATTCTTATTCAAATTGGAGCAGTCACATTTTTCTCATATGATAAAATGATGTAATGGATAAAACAATTCATCAGTTTATATATACTTCTCTTTATCGCATCTATGAAAGAGATTATTGAAAAAAAAAGGAAGGAAAAATTCTAAGAAGTCATTCCTTCTCAAAGCAATTTTGTATTCATTATACATATGAAAAGGACACTTACTTTATCTTTAATATTTTTTAAGCTCAGTTTGAATCTAAAATTTGGTATAAGGAAACTTAGGTTATGAATTATAACATAATCAAGAAAGCTTTCAATTTGCACCATTCAAAAAATCATTTTATGGTAGAATACATGTATGACCTATATACCTACTTATTCCAATATACATGCAGTCATAATCTTAAGTTCTATAAGGACAAAAGTGACGACGTTCCTTTGATCAATCTCCCCCTTAAACCCAATGACAACTAACTTTTATGAATAATTTCCAACTATTGATTTCCGGAAGTTGGATACATGGTGCATTTAAGATTCAGCTAACAAACTCATGCTTATTTCATGATCAATATCATGACATACTCACTTTTCCTAAGGTTCTATGGAGAATAAGACTGTGAAATATACCTGAAATGAAAATTAAAAAGAATTAAAAGTGGCTTCTACCCTCACAACCTCACATATAAATAAACTCATGTGAATAATCATGAAAAGAATTAGCAATAAGTTAGAACCAGGACTCTCTTAACCCTTTTCCAAACAACGAATTTTTGACTGTCCCAAACTGAAAGGGTTTGCAGACGATATTTCAATATTTGATGAAATTGGAAAATAATCTTCTGATAGGGCAGAAAACAATGTAGAAAAAGGAAACATGCTCGTTACGAGCAATTTCTCCTTTTCCCACAATGTTTTCTAAAGTCGTCTCCAACAAAGTAGTCAAATGTGGTTATTGTTTGGGAAAGGGTTAAGATCCTTCACAAGAGGTACATGTACAGATAAAAAGGAATTTTTCCTGAATACTTAATACATGCTCGGAATTCTGAGGTGTAAGTAATGATTATAATTGCCTTATTGAGATGACTCTGGTCAAACTATAGAGTACTGGGTTTCAATGTGGTGTGTCATTAGACAAGATACTATTCCTAGCCATTTACTGTCAGGAACATAGCTCGACTAAAATAAATCTGTAGACACGTTATTCTAGGGGGGTCCGGGGGCATGCTCCCTCGTGACAAAAATGCAGTCTGAAATCGCTCAGGTGTGTTCTGGCATTTATTTGAGAGCACAACAATATGTTTTGTTTAGGCAGGTTGTAGAGACCCTCTCTGTTGCTTTTTTTAGTTTATTATTTTTGCTTCCTGAAATAAAAGTGTAGGCACAGGCCTAAAGTGCCTAAAGGAAGCTACGCCAATGACTGTTTGGTTATTTTCCAAAGATGTATTTAAAAAAAGTTATCATAATACAACAATGATTTGACTCTCACAAGTTGAACATATGAATTATGAGTTAGTATCATACTTACTACTGACAACTTCTTCAATTTGGCGAGCCTCTACAGACTGAAAGTAAATATTTACAGAATGATGATGAAAGAACAAAAAAAGTTCATTTAACGCTTAAAAACTACTTTGACATGCCAGAAGCAGATTATCTTAAAATCCAGATGTTGATAAAATTAATGAGAAAATTGCCACAATATTTCCTACTCGAAAGTATAATAAAATCTTGTCAATTAAGACAATTTCAAAAGTTGAGTTTAAACTAAAGGAGGTTTCTCTAACATCGACTATGAAACAAATGCTTACATCTTGTTTAAATTACTCTTGATACTGCTTCTTTTATATCTGACCAATACTTGGGTCAAAAGTGTCTTGAAAAATAAAACAGGATCTAAACTCTTTAGACTAAACTAATTTATTTTACTTCACTTTTAAAGCAAATTATAACAACCTTTATTAATCACTCACCATTTAGCTTCCTTGAAACAAAGCCAGTGTGCATGCCAAATGCATATTAATGAAAGGTCGCAAAGAAGACCCAGTTTCTCATTGGATTCAAATTAATGACCCTTAAGCCTGACTCTCAAAACCACTGTTATCCATCAGGAACATCCATCATTGGCCAAGACAATCAATCAAGTCAAAATAATAGCCCTTAATCCTTTACTAAACGCTGATTTTCGACTGTACCAAATTTAAAGAGATTGCAGAGGACGTTACAAAAATTGATGTAATTGGAAAATCTTCCGATAGGGCAGAAAACAAGAGCAATTTCTCCTTTTCCCACAATGTTTTCCAGACTTGTCTACAACAAAGTGGTAAAATGTCTTTATTGTTCGGTAATGGTTTAACAGGAAAAAAGTGTGTTGGGCCCACTATGTTGTGGAGGATCGAACCCCACTGGATGACTATTCATGTTGTGTTCACTTTATTGGATATAAAGGCAATAAAGATGATTGGATAAAACAACGAAGACTGAGTCAGAATTCAGCCAATTCTTTTTCGATAGATAATTAGGAAGATCAGATTTACGTAATTCTAGTGAGAGATCTAAATGCGTTTATTTCGATCACGAACTAAGACTGATCAATCTCAGTGGATGTCATTATCACCAAGAAATTACAACCTACCAATTCAAACACATGGGCTCTAGCATTCATTATCCACGCCTCTCGACAAAAGCTACGTGTTCTTGAATCATTGAACTTCTCGCTTAGATCCTCAATCCAATGACAGGTTTAGAAATGACGGAAAAGTTTTGCTCTTTGTTTATGTTTTCTCAGCTGGTCGATTTTCTCCAAGTCGTAAATTGGAATATTATTTGTCGTAATAATTTTCATTTTCAACAAAAAAGAAATTTAGGTACGAAAAACTGATGAGAAAAAATGGATGTCTTAAATGAAGGATAAAAAAGAACCATTGTGGCAAAAACGGATAAATTACATTTGACCGACTTATGCGACATTTAAGTTGGATCCCGGCGTTGTCCTATACCTTATTTGGAAAAGGGAACCACGCCGTGTACCAGCCACTTTTCGGCACAGCTGACACGAAACGGAGAATTGGACAAAATCAAATTAACATTCTGGCCAAATTCTTACGTTTAAGGATCGTATATCAAATTTGATGTTGTCTGTTTTACCCGTCGGCGAGGTTCGAGTCGCAGAAGACTCGGACTTCCGAAGACTTAAAACTTTGTGTGATGAAACAACCGACTGGAAGTTGGAGTTCGAGAAAAACGGAACTCAAGTCGCCACCAAAAATAATGCCTCCTGCAACTTCAAAATAGTTAGGGTAAGAATCATTCATTAATTGCACTAAATCGTCCATTTGCTTCTATTATTGTCTCAGTTGTCAAATAACTCTTGCCATTCTATTGATTTAAAGGCTGTAAATCTGATGACTAGTCAAAATAATTCGACCTTTTATTTTGCCTTGCTCTGAGATCAATTCTAGGCTGAGCCTCTCTGATCGGTATTGGATTGTTGATTTTGGATTCTGCTTCCGGTCCATAGAAATCTGGTATGGATTCTGGTGGAGCAATCGAACATCGAAATTTTGAAAGACAAAATCAGTGGTGGATTTTTCCATATTCACATTTTCGGATTTAAAACACAAAAGTCACTTGATAAGACAAGAATTGTAAAATAAAATTACATCACTGTCCACCAATGAATGGATCGAAAGTTTGATATGACAGGAGATATTACCTAACTGCAAAATTCTCTATATTTCCCGATAGCGTCAAATTAGTTTTGACACTAATCTGAAGACCTGCATACTAATTTTTCAGCAGTGTCTTGAAATACCCTGGCCTCTCTAACATTGATGTAACAGAGACACAGACTTTACCATATTTTCATCCTCTCTTATTTATTGTTGATGTTTACCTACAATATTTTGTACAGCTAGTGATGGCCGAGATAAAATTTGTCTGCTTGTTCTGTCAAGCAAATCATTATTCAGGCCTTTTGTCCCGTGGAACAAGTGCAGTTGCCACTATCTCCTCTAAAACTAAAATACTAATGTATGGGAAGCTCTTGATTTTTTTTTAATCTTGAAGAAGGTGCACATTGCTATGCCAGACATAGTATCCCTAGAAGATATGGTTTAAATAATGTGCCAACAACCAGACAGCAATGAGAACGAATCCTACTTAACAATGATCAGTGCTTGCAACAATGTGGTATGATGAAAGGGACGCCGCCCAAAGTGAAACTTGCTATTCAGGGGAGGCATTATCTGATTTTGATTTAGTTGTCAGTAAATGTCAAATCTTATCATCACTTGTATGTATAATTGTTTAATAGTAAATGATAGAACAAAAATACTTATGTGTTTTAAAAGGCTGGGCAATACAGACTATTGATTTTCTCACCACAGGAATCAAAACAAAGACCTTCAATTCAGAGCCCGGCATCTATCTCTTGACTACTGTCCTCTTTTGGTATTGTTGTTAAAATCATGAATGGATCTCTGTCTCTATTCAGGTGAGAACTGTCTACAAGGATATTTCACCTGAAATTCTCTATGATGTCCTACATGATCCAGACTACAGGAAAACGTGGGACCATTCTATGTTAGAGGGGTTTGAAATCTGTGCCATTAATCCAAACAACGACATTGGGTACTATGCCTGTGAGTAAACATTGATGGTTTGTTGCATATGATGTCTACACATTCTATCAGCCCTTTTGAGTCCTCACTGTTACAGAATATTTTGCTGCTGACAATGTTAGAAACTTGTTATCAAATTGAATGAAAGATTATTCTTTTTTTTTTTATAACAGTTGCTTTTCTCATGATGTATTCATATTTTCATTTAGGAGAAAGGGTTTAAAAAGATTTCAGTTTATCAGAGATTGTACCTAGATGCATACAATATCAGGCTCATCTATTTTATATTGATCGAAATCTAGATAATGCAGAGAATCGGGTTGGTCATTAGATGAATTATATTGTTTCGTGCAAAATACTAGAAAACAAGAATTGTTCTCTCATTAGAGAAGAAATGTTTTAAATATATAGATAATAGCTTGTTTATGTGGTGACATGATGGAATTAATTGATATCAACTATGATATATCAATAAAATGTCCCAATTTTGAGGCTCAAAAGATACATGAAGTTTTGTTGAGATTGGATTTCTAAAAGATCAGAACCTATGACAAAAAGGGAAATAAATATTCTTTTCAAGTAACCTCTTTTGTCACAGTGGTTTCTTATGTATTTTGCTGTCTGTACAATAAAAGAATAAAAAGTATTTGGCGAAATAAAGACTCTCAGTCTTGCGTTTTGTCACAATCTTTTTTGTGAATTTAAAAAAGCAGTTATTACAAATTGACCAAAAGAAGCTATTTTTATATCTTATATATGGTTAATGGTTAATGTATTTAAGATAAAAATGCTTTCTGTTTATTTCTACAGTAAGAAGTCCTCCTCCACTGCGTAACAGAGACTTTGTAACACAGAGGTCATGGTTAGATATGGGGAAAGAAAAGTGCATAATGAACCATTCTGTTAACCATGAGGTAGTCTTTTATTAATACCGTTGTTACTTAAATATTACATTTATTCATATTTGAATGTGATTCTTATAGCAAGACATATTTAGTTTTGCAAAAGAAGAAAAAGTGATTTCTCCTATTGTTACAATCGTTAAAATCTGGATGAGAAGGCCTTCTATATTTAAGATTTATCAATCGGATTTTTCTTACAATTTTACCTATACCATAATTCTCTGTTAAGCAATAGGGTGAAATATTTTGTTTAATAATTAAATGGGACTTTGCAGTGACTCGCGCAACTCCTTTCCTCAGGTAGAGCTTTGGATAAGATCTTAATTATAAACTACTCCAGGCAAAAGAAAACAAGCAGGAATCTTTGGTATTATGTGACACGGGCCTATTAAAGTCATCTTACCATCCGGAAATGATTTTAGAGACATGCAATTTTCTAGAAAATTCAAAGTCACACCAGCTTTTTGATTATCCAATTTAGCAATTTAAGCTATACAGCTTCCCAAAAGTAACAGGCCCATGCCTTTTTCCAATGGAAGTCCGCTAATCAAAGTGTATCTATATATGTAAGCAAAAGAGGCCCTGACAAGTTATGAAAAAAAATCTTTGTGTTGGATACTAGATAAAATTTGTTGTGACAAACAGAGAAATTGATCATTCAGAGCAATTTCTCATTTTGTGTCAGTGATTACAAATCTGCTGTATGTGTTGTTCAATGTGAGTAATTTGTTTTGTATTATTGTTTAGCTAAAATTAAATCTCTCCATATCTCTTGGTCTGAAATAGACAGACCTCCTGATAAACTTATAGTAACATTTACACTGAATGTAACATTTTGGAACCATGTTAGAGCCAAATTCAATATTTGACCCTTTTTTCCATAACTCAATTTGCTACATCTCCAGCAGAAAATTTCAGAAACCTCTGTGATAAAACAAAAAAATTGCTCCTTATGAGTGAGTTATCTTATTGTCACGATAGTTTCTACTAGATGACATAAAGAAAACATGTCTTTTTCTTTATATGTTTGTCAAGTTGCTTTTAACTTTAACCTGTTGCTTCGTACATTACAGAGTAACAAAATTTTGGAAAGACCTCAAGAGCAACTTATTTTCAGTCAACCCTCAAAATTTTGCTAAACTTCCTTTAATTTTACTAAAAAAACTGCCTTGAACATATGTCTTTTCTTTCATTTTACAGGGATATCCACCAAAGAAGGGATTTATTCGGGGTATTTCCTATTTAACAGGCTTCCTTATTCGAGAGTTAGATGGGGGACAATGCCAGTTCTCTTACGTTGCTCAGTCAGACCCTCGAGGTAAAATAATTTATTTGTTCATTATTTAATTAATTCCTTGTATGTGCAGGGTCCATCCCAGGCCTATTAAGGTCTGTTGAGCCGCATGGTCTAAATTAATCACACTGTGTTTCGAATTTGTCCTGCAGCCAGTCGTCTTGCTTCTTACATTGTTTGATACATTTCATTTGGCTTAAAAATGGTATTTTTTGTCTTTTAATTCCAAAATGTACCTAAATGCTCACCATTCTGAGAGGCATAGTAAGGACAAAATCAACAAAGTGCCTTCATGATATTTGTTAGAACTGAAACAGGCTGAAAATGGTAATTGCCTTTAAATCACATTTCATTTTATCAAAATTATTTCTTAGGTTTTTTTTTTTTTTTAAAGATGCTTCAAAAGGGGTATACTTGCAAGAATGTTGTAATTCACTTACTGTTTCACCAATTTCTTGAAACTTTCTTATATCTTCATCATTATAATGCATCACATATAACACTCTCAGCGGGACTAAAATCTCCATTCATTTATTATTTGAATTTTGCAGTTAGTTTAAAAGGTTTAACAGTCATCAGTACTGCTATCTAAGTATCATTAGTTTTTTTCATCATTTAAAACGGAGTCCTTGTAAAGCCACTGACTGCTTTCTGCTATTGCATTTACCAATTGGTTAGACACACAAATATGCTATTGAGTATCGCTGCGTGCAAGGGAGCATTTATTGCAGGAGGACAAATACTTAAAGGTGACTTGGAACACTTCTGCCTGTGTTAACATGTGTTTGTTCTATTTCAGGGAAATTGCCGGTTTGGGTTGTAAACAAAGCCACAAAGATTTTAGCCCCAAAGGTAAGACAACGTAACGGAGGTGTTATTGATATTGTAGGAATCAACTTATCGTGACAATTATTAGAAACAGAATAAAATTTACTATAATAGTTCTTGAAATATTGCCTGCAAAGTAATCTAGTTTGCCTTCTAATCTGGAGCACTGGTCTATTTGTTTGTATTGTATTACCTGTATATTTATCTATAGAAACTTTAACTTTACTCTGACAGGGGATTCTTTAATCTTCTTCAGAGTTTTACTACCTTGGGCAAGATACTGCAGAGCCCTTTCTAATACTGGTGAAATAAAGAAAATCTGTAAAATAACTGAAATACTGTTTAAAAGATTTTAAACCTTATTTAAACTAACAATTAACCTTCTCCTTCATAAATAAACATTTTAAACCATATGCAGCAGAAGATTAAAAAAAGCTCTGTAACAAATAAGGAGAAATTGCCCTTAACAACAAAGTCCTCTTTTGTATGAGAAGTTTCTTCATGAATACACATGGGAAACATCATTTTGTCATACTTGATAATTGTCGTCTGCAATCATTTCCAACATTGCTTGGTGTGCATTCAAATTCTCCATAGATTTGAATGATTATGAGAAGTAGTCTCATGTCTGACGAAGGGATGTCTAAAGTTCTCTTATAGATGAGCCCTTAAAGGTACTTGTTAACATAAGAGAAAATTTGAAAGTCAAAATGAAATGCCATTGGAACAATACAGTTCTTGTATTGTTGTTTGATATAGAAGTACTGGTAGCTCTTGAAAGAATGATGAATTTAGGAAGCATGAGCTTATCTAAGTACATCTTTGTACAGTTAATATGTGGTAGATCATAAAAGAGATGATGCGCTTTTGGATGAAAATACAAATTATTTCACTGTATACCCACTTTAAAGAAATAGATATAATCTTATTTTGCTTTCAATGACTATTCTTTAGTGCGTATTATATAACAGTACAACTGATTCGCAATTCTTAAGAAAGATTTTTTAGTCCTTTACCATATGCCAAATTTTTGACAGACCAAAATTGGAAGAGTTTGCAGACGACATTTCAAAATGTGATGAAATTGGAATATGGTCTTCTGAAAGGGCAGAAAACACTGTGGGAAAAGGAAAACTGCTCGTCTCGAGCAATTTCTCCTTTTCCCACAATGTTTTCCAGAGTCGTCTGCAACAAGGTGGTTAAATGTCCTTATTGTTTGGTAATAGGTTAACTTCCAAAATGGCTTACATCTGTTAACAAGCCCCTTGAGTTTGGGATTCCCTCGAGCTGTGATGTGCTGATTATCTCGATATAACTGAATAGTTGCTGAAGTGATGTAGTGAACAAAAAATTGATTAAACACATGGAAAGAACACAATTTATAAGTATGTTGACTGTCATTGACTTATATTTAAGTCATGTTGAAATGATTGTCACAAAATGTCTGCCTTTTTTATCACAATGATTTCATAAAACCTTTGCTGCAAATGTAAAAAATGAGATATTGATAAGGAAAAAGGGTGAACCCATTACGTTTATGGACATTTTTGACTGGTCCAAACACGAGATAAGAAGGAAAAGGAGGAAAGAAATTAAGAGAGGCAGTGGCCTGACTAATTTCTTGAGTGCTGGTGGTTCTGCCTGGCTTTACCAGCTCTTATGTGCTGTTAAGTTTGGGATTTGCCTCCTTCATTAACAGATTGACATCGCAACATAACAGAAATAATGTTGATGCGATTTAAAAACCCATATAAATTATATAACATGGAAAGAAATATATTTTCTTTACAATTCTTGGCGGAAACCATTGTGATTTTAGGTTAAATTGCTTGTCAAAAGCAATTTTATATTTTTATCACATTGGTTTTGAAAAAAGAAATGTGCAGCAGATGTGTTGAAAAGTCGGCTAGTATCGAGGACAAGGTTAAGAATGATGCAAGAATTTGGATATAGAATTTACACATTGATTTCTTTTGACAGGTCATCCAAAGAATCCATAAAGCATGCAAAGGCTACACAAGCTGGAAGAGCCAGAACAAGCCTCATTTTAAACCTTGGTTGTACCCAGAGCAGATGACCCTACCGCGACTTGACCTCTCAAAGATTCGACCACTTAGCGCTGGAGTGTCGTCGGAATCGCTGGACGAAAGCGGAATTAACGAGGACGATGTTAACACCGAGGCATATTGCGAGTATTGATGATGGGAAAACTTCTAGTCAACTGTTATAGTTTTGTTTTTAAAAGAGGAAAAACTTGGACTCTTAACGTTTACTGTGATGGTCTTTTTTGCCTTTATGTGTCTTTTTCTTTTAGAGTACAAGGTTACTGAACGAAAGTATTGTTTGAAAAGTAGGCCCTGTTTTAATTAGGATAGTGTCTACTAATTTAAACAAAGTTGTGTTCAGTGGTATAAGTTTTAGATAAGTTAGATATCATCCTTACATGATCATATTTGAATAGAATTCTTTGTTAGGTTCATCATGCTTAACAAAATGTGGAAAAGTCAGGGTTTTCCCTCTACCATGGTTTTTTGATTATTTGAGGAGAATTTTGACCCCTTTCATATGAAATTGTGAATGGAAAATAATGGTCTTTTGTGGTCGTATCCAGATATTTAGTGTCATTAACTGAATAAGCTGGCGTCAAGGAAAACCCTGAAAAATTGCCACAAATGGAGAAATTTGCCTTCATAAGCCATTTCATAATGCGTTGCAATATTGTTGAACTGATAATGTGAATTGCAATGTTTATATGTAGATAAAAAAGTAACAGCTTACGATCAAAGCTGATATGGTCTGAAAGCTTATCATGGTTTACAATGGAGGTCTGCTCATTTGTTCAGTTCAGAAAAATTACTTAACCTATTCTTGAGTTATTTGTCCTTTTAAGTAAAATGATAACTCTGGAAAAGTGACTGTTTTGTGATTTTTCTCCTTACTCTCACACAATCTTGTTATACCCGAATTGCGGCAAATTTTTCAAATAATCTTGTCTTTAAAAGAACGAACTGTTATTACTGAACAATTTTCCCTTTTTTCATAACATTTTCAATATTCACATCCAGTATGGAAAAATTTTTTTTTTTTTTTTTTTTTTTCATTACTTTTTTCATTCTTTATAGTGGTTGTCTTTTGCTGATATTCTCAGTTTTGGCAACTCAAACTTTAAAGAAAATTGTTAATTGGATAAGCACATCTTACCAAATGTATTTTTTTACATGTTTGATAGACATTCACCTTTTATTTCTGATCACTTTGTTGTGAATATTTCGTTTTTAACCTTTTTATTGGGTCCATGGTCTTTCCTTCTTTATTACTTTGCATTAGATATAAGAGCAATTTAGGAGCTACATTTTCTTACATTTAGTCTATCTTGTTTTAAAGGACCTTTGTCAAAAGAGACAGAATCATGGTACAAAAAACAAATGATAGTTTAATACGGCAGTCATTCAGAAGGCTCTGGTAGGAGCTTTCTGAATGAGATGCATCCTGTATTGAGATAGTTTCAGACTAAATAAGTTTTCATTCTTTGTTTCAAGAGTGTTCACTTTAATCCATTACCAAACAATAACGACATTTGACCACTTTGTTGCAGACAACTCTGGAAAACATTGTAGAAAAAGGAGAAATTGCTCTTAAGGAGCATTTTTTCTTGTCCAACAATGTTTTCTGCCCTTTCAGAAAATTGTTTTTCAATTTCATCAAATTTTGAAATGCCGTCTGCAAACTATTTCAAATTAGGACAGTAAAAAATTTGGCGTTTGGTAAAGGGTTAAATAATATTTTACTTGTTATCACATTTCATGTATTGTAGACAATGTTTAGTTTCAGTCTATATTCACTTTTCTTCTATTTATAGGTGATTCTAAATGTTATCTCCTTTCATTGATACTCCAGATTAATGATAAGAGTATTTGTTGTAGTTATTTTTCATAAGAAATTCATCTGTCAGCATTGACCTCTAAATTGATTTATATTTACTGCAAGTAGTGTGGCAAAGCCAAAATTTGCTCAGAAAGAATATTATCATGAAGAGCGATATATCCTGAGGTTCAAATATATTTTTTAATGCTATCAGCTTCACAGATGATTGTCTAAAGTTAAGCCTGTTTCTGTTCATAATTATGTTTAACTATATACATGGGTTTTTAGAATTGCATAATAGTATATTAAGGGTCTTACACTGGCTAGCATTTTAATGTTTCTTAAAACCCTATATTATATGTACACATTATGATGGTCTCACTTAGACGATTTTAGTGAGTGCCTACACTGAAGGGGTTTTCCAACACATTGAATGGAAAAGACCCTACTACACCCTCTTGTTTAGATCTCTGGTCATATATTTATTTATATACTTCATTATATTACCTCAGAAAATCATTGATTTAAAGTGGACAGAATACTTGATAGATATATAATTCATAAGGAGCATGTTATCCTTTTTGTCTCAGTGGTTCCCAAAGTCTTTTTCAGTAGATGTAAAGTAAGGTGATATGATGTAGGGGGTTTGAAGGTTACTACTGTGCATAATAAATTGAATAAACAAAATAATTGTTCTTAGAAGACTGTTGGGCCTAGTTTCTAATGAGTCATGTTTGGACTAATTGGCATATAGAATTATCCTTATGATCTTCGAGTCAGAAAAACTAAGTGTTCAAATATTCTCCTGACTTAGTGTTCACAGATATTTATGTGTTCCTAAGCATGTACAGGTAAGGGTTCAGGAAATTGAATGTTCTTATGACAGTGTTTTATGTAATTGTTAATTGTTGTACATTTTATATATGATTGTTTTTGGTAAGATTTCGCTTTTTACTGCATGTGCACACGATTGTTAGAAATATCTATGGTATTAAGAATACATCATATTGTGGAAAACAGCCAGTTTTGATTTTTGTATGGTTTAATATGCTTACAGTGTTAACATGTGACAAGAATAATATTACACTTGTCAAATATTTTATTTAAAAATTTTCCAGATTTTTCCACTTTATAATATACTGTATAAGAACTTTATAATTGCTAAATCCTGTTTGTTTTAAGTCTGAAGTTGATTTTGAAGATGATGTACAATTTTGAAAGGGTATATATGCAGCTTATTTTATTTCTGTTTTATCAATATTATATAGCGAACAACATTTGGAAGTTGGATATATTCAAAACACTTGATTAGTTGGTCAGTACGACTAAAGACCTGTTCTCAGTTTTATCTCAAACCCAATACTCCATAATGCCTCAATTTAACCCATTTTCAAACAATAACAGCGTTTGATCTATTTATTGCAGACGACTATGGAAAACATTGTGGGAAAAGAGGAAATTGCTCTGAACAAGCACTTTCTCCTTTTCCCACAATGTTTTCTGCCGTATAAGAAGATAGTTTTTTAAATTTCATCACATTTTAAAATGTCGTCTGCAAACTCTTCCAATTTTGGACAGTCGAAAAGTTGGCGTTTGGTAAAGGGTTAACATATATTCAGCAGAAGGAGTGAGAATCTACTGTGACAGAGGGTACGGGATTATTATCAGATTATTTCTTGTCATCTGCTGTTGTTTTTCTTTTTTGACTAGTAATACTTTTTCAATTTTGGGGAATTAATTTAACTTTGAATAAGTCAATATGAAGGAAAGATCAGGATTTAGACATAGTTTTCATGTTATAGGATTAATACAGTACTTTTAAGCTATCCTGATAGCATATAGACCGATCTCATTATCTGCATTTTCACACTCTAGAGTCATTCACCATTATACCTAGCCATATTGTCTTTAAAGGCATTCCAAGTTGATAAACATTTTGGGTCCATCGTTTCTACATTTTTGATGGGTTACATAACACAATACAGTGAAGCCTCGTTTATCCGGACCCCGATTATCCGGATGTCTCGCAATCCGAACGAAATTGTAAGGGAATGGAATTATTTGACCAGTTTGTTGCAGACGACTTTTGAAAACATTGTGGGTAAAGGAGAAATTGCTCGTGACGAGCAATTTCTCCTTTTTCCACAATGTTTTCTGCCATATCAGAAGATTATCTTTGAATTTTATCGCGTTTTGATATGTCGTCTGCAAACTCTTTCAATTTGGGACGGTCGACAATTTGGCTTTTGCTAAAGGGTTATAAGTATACACATGCATACAAACCATTTATGTCTTAATGTGTATAAGAACATGCTCTGCTTCATTAGTCCGGATTATTCCGTAAACCGGACATTTTGTTGGGAACGGACATGTTCGGATTAACGAGACATCACTGTATATTACAGCAATTTTTGGACATGTACATGAGACAATTTTAGTGCCTGGCATTCGTGCACTCAAGGGCTGCATGCTCTTACATTTAGCCATAAACATATAGTGTGCAAAGGCATTCTAATTAGATAAATATTAGTTACGGATTATAGGTATTCTACCTTGATTAGTCCATCCTCCATTCAAACTGACATGGGCATTGCAATATACATGTAACTGTAAAACTGTTGATGTGGTGTAAAACTTTACAAATTTCACTTGATCTGAGGTGAATTTTACAAATGGGTATTCTCAGTTCCCACTGTGACAAAAATAAATTGATTTATTATGAGTTTATGAGATTGACATTTTACATGTGTTAAATTCCTTCCTCTGTTGAATTCCATTAACTTAGGGACCATTTTTTTCGCTATTAAAGTGTGATGATTCTTTGGACATTTTACATGTGTTGAATTCCTTCCTCTGTTGAATTCCATTAACTTAGGGACCATTTTTTTCTCTATTAAAGTGTGATGATTCTTTGGACATTTTACATGTGTTGAATTCGTTCCTCTGTTGAATTCCATTAACTTAGGGACCATTTTTTTCTCTATTAAAGTGTGATGATTCTTTGGACATTTTATATGTGTTGAATTCCTTCCTCTGTTGAATTCCATTTACTTAGGGACCATTTTTTTCTCTATTAAAGTATGATGATTCTTTGCGAAGTTCAGGGTAATTTTTGGACATTCTTTGATTCAGACTCTGTTTAATGATCATACTTAAGTGTTTAAAGGGGTTTGTAAATGTTAAATATTGAAGGGTACAGTGTAAGTCAGATTTCCTCCAACTTGTTAACATTTCCTCAAGATGTTCATTTTAATACAAATTGACAATGAACATATCCCAGATGTTAAGATAATTAGCAATTTTAGTACTTATGCGTACATTATTTCAAAACTATTTGATACTATTGGGTACCAGGGGGGGCCTTCTGTGGCCTTGTGGTTAAAGTACAGGACTTGGAATCACATGGCCCATCTCAACATTGGTTCAAGTTAACCCTTTACCAAACGCCAAATTTTGGACTGTCCCAAATTGAAAGAGTTTGCAGACGACATTTCAAAATTGATAAATTGAAAACAATCTTCTGATAGGGATGAAAACATTATGGGTAAAGGAGAAAGTGCTTATTGAGAGCAATTCCTCTTTTTTCCCGCAATGTTTTCCATAGTAGTCTGCAACATACTGGTCAAATGTTGTTATTGTTTGGTAATGGGTTTATCCAATTGTTATGAGACGGGTATTGCAATTTAGCTGAAATACTGTTTTTAAACCCTGAACAAACCCATAAGAACCCACAATATTGGGTCTAGGGATGAGGTAAAGAAATTGGCTACAGAAAGCCTGTTTTTATAAAGAGCTTTGGAGGACAGGCGTCTTATATAAATCTAATACATGTAATGTTATCTTGGTAAAATTAGGTAGAGCCCAATGTGGAATTATGAGCAATTTCCGATCTTTTTAATGGCCCATGACATTTAATCTCTATACATAGTCCCTGTTGTTTTTTAGGAAAGCCATGTCTGCCTTTCAGTCCGGCAGTGTTTATTTATAGGTAAGGTGATGGGTACAATTTGTTATTGTTGTTGTTGTTGATATTGATTTTACTTTATATATTTGATTATTTTTTCAAAGCCCATTATGGTTCTTTGGGGTTTTATCCCATTGTCTGATTTCTTGAAAATACCTGTACACAACTTAACACCTTTGAATAAAAGTGATTACAAATGTATTCTTTTTGTAGTTCCATTAAAGTGAAAATTGTTTGTCATGAGTGATATATGATTTTGTATTTCAAGTTTCAAATGACATGATATGCGTTGAGAGAAAAAAGTAATCAATTAAGCTGTTAAGTTATTTTCCTCAACAGTTTTGTCCCCCAAGTCTAAAAACGTAGTAGGTTCAGAGTATTTTTCTTATTACTCTTTTTGTTTATTATTGAATGACTATGAATCTCTCAGTTCTTAAATTACTTAATAACTTACTGTCTTTTAACCTTTTACCAAACAATAACAGCATTTCTCCTTTTCCCACAATGTTTTCTACCCTAACAAAAGATTGTTTTTCAATTTCATCACATTTTAAAACATTGTCTGCAAACCTTTTCAATATGGGACAGTCGAAAATTTGGCATTTGGTAAAGGGTTAAATCCTTTACTCAATAAACCTCACTTTGACACATCTGCTGAAGAAGACTTAAGAAACCAATGTCACAAAAGGCTAAATTTTTCTTTTTGTCACAATGGTTTATACCACATACCATTAAAATCTGTGTTTTTCCCCAGTTATCTTTTTTCATCTGCTCATGCTTTCAATTTGGATCTTTCGAAAATTACCTTGTTGCAAAATGGGTTAACCCTTTACCAAACGGCAAATTTTCGACTGTCCCAAATTGAAAGAGTTTGTAGAAGACATTTCAAATGTGATGAAATAGGAAAATAATCTTCTGAGAGGGCAGAAAACATTGTGGGAAAAGGAGAAATTGCTCGTTACTACTCTTTTCCTACAATGTTTTCCAGAGTTGTCTGCAACAAAATGGTTAGATGTCCCTTATTGTTTCGTATGGGGTTAAGACATTAAAGGGAAAGACATTAATTTAAAAATGGGTATGTCTCCACTTCTTATGGGATTTTTGTCCCGTAAATATACATTAAAAGGTGCAATAGAACATTTTTGTTTTTACATCATTCTTTGATAGAACTAAAAGAATTCCGCATAATTTATGGAATGGAAAGGCCTTGATGTTTTAGAAGGTTTTCTGATTTAACATATTTGTTCTCTGTCTGTTTAAATGTTTGGTTTATCCATGTAGAACTGTTTTTGTGTTTTTTCTTTGAGCCATAAAATATTGATTATTTTTTTGAAGCATTTAGAGTCTTGACATTCTTTTACCTTCTTAATTTATGATATTTCATGTATTTATTTAGCATGGAAGCTAGATCCAACATGAAAACATTGTGACAAAATCAGAGATTGTTCTTACAGGGCAATCTCTTTTTTGCCAAAATGTGTTTTTTTTTCTCTAAAGAAGTCTTTCTAAAACCCTCAATGTCAGGTTGAAGTATATCCAAATGGCACCAAGTCTTGCTTTATTGTATTTAAATGTTCATCCACTAGAAATAGACGACAAAAACTGCTAACTCGTATTAATTTGTTAATGTATCGCTCAACATTGTTTGTTATCAAACATAAAATTTCTTCTTTTTATGGCTTTGATGTTTGTTTCAATTGTATAAAACATATTGTTTAATACTGCTCTGATGATTATGTAACATTGTAAGGACTATTTCAACAAGTTTACAGTTATTTATGTACACTGATTTTAAACCAGTTTACTCTACTAATGAAAATTCTTTTGTTCTATAAGTGTTGTGTACCATTTCTTTCTAATTATACTGTTTAGAAATCGCATATGGTAACATGGATTAAATAAGTTTAGAAAAATCATACCTTTTAATTGGTGTGATGCCCAAAGTACCTTAATGAAAAATTGTGTAAAGGTTGTATATTCTCTGTGATTAATTATGAATGATTTATATTACCTTATTTAGTGACCCTGATACCCTTTCCCAAACAATAACGACATTTGACCACTTTGTTGCAGACGACTTTAGAAGATACTGTGGGAAAAAGAGAAATTGCTCGTAACGAGCAATTTTTCCTTTTCCCACAATGTTTTCTGCCCAATCAGTAGATCTTTTTACAATTTCATCAATATCTTGAAATGTCGTCTGCAAAATCTTTCAATTTGGGACAGTCGAAAATTTGGTGTTTGGGAAATGGTTAATGAAAATATTTCAAAGATTGTGTCTAAATAGACACTAGGAGAGGGCCATGTTTTACAAAGTCCCTGATTTCATCCATTTTTATGGGGAAAAAACATAAAAAACCAATCTCATTTAGATATGCTGCTACTTCATGGTAATATATTATACACTAATTAATATAATTGTCTCTTGTAAGAAGTTGCCTCAGATCGACTACTTTTACAGCCAACTGATGTCCAAACATGAAAAAAAAATGCTTTGGTATGTCTTAGTAGCACATTTCCTAAGAGTGTCTAAAAGTGAGGCCTTTTTTGGTATTTCTTTGTAATGTAACATATAGCTGAAGGTTGTTTAACTCAAAGGCTGAAATATGAAGAAAATTTATGAAGAAAATTGTTTGGTATTCCTTTGTAGCATATTGGCAAAGAAGGTTTTAGGCAAAGGCCACAAAACACTTAAAAGAGTTGATCTTTGCTTTGGAGAAAAGGATGGGTAAAGCAATTGGATCTTGTTCTTACATCTTATCGCTGATTTAGTTAAATCATATTTTTTTTGCATTTATTCTACATGAAATACATTACATATTTACAACAACCTATATTCATGTACGAGTATATAAAGAAGAAGTCATGAAATGACAGAAATTGATTGCAGTTACATTGGGCCACAAGTTTATCAAAACATAAATGTATTGTGTATTAAGCCAGCAGCTACTTTTCATGAGATTGATTTTTAGGTTTTTATGACTGAAGAACATTCTTTACATACCTGTAAAAACTATAGACAATAGTTTCTTAATCTTGCGCATGAGGTTGAGCCGTCTGATTGTGCCATTTTCTCACAATGAATATACGGTGTATATACATGTATGTATTTCCTTATACATGTACTAAAATGTATCTGTAGCATGCATGAACGATACAGCATGTGCGTTGATTTTATTCTTGCTTTGAACTTCTAACGTTTATCACCCGCACTTTCTTCTGATATTTATGTGGATTTGACCGGAAAACCATGCATTTAATGTATATTTACTTTGAATTTGAAGGGTTTATTTCCCACGCTCTCTTCTGATTGTTAAGCATTTTTTATTGAAAAACATGAAAGTAATTTATATTTGCTTGAATTACTTTTTTTTTTTTTTCAATTTGAGAGTTCAGGTCAAGATTATTGTAAGGCCATCACATTTGTGAAGGACTAACAAACACCTTGTATTTAACTGTCAATCTGTTATTTACATTATACCAAACCATTCACATGGACTTTGTAATTATTATGAGTAAATGAGTCAGACAGACAATGATTTCCATCTTACCAGAACAACTTTTAACTAAATGTTGATTTTGAATCATCTATAATCACTTTCAATAATCAATAATCTTGCTGTTTGATTTAGAGTTAATTTTGGATCATAAGATATAGTCAGGTGATGTCTTTCCTAATTAATCTATATCTATCTTCCTTTAACCCTTTCCCAAACAATAACAACATTTGACCATTTTGTTGTAGACAACTTAAGAAAGCATTATGGGAAAAGGAAAAATTGCTCGTAACGAGCAATTTTTCCTTTTCCCACAATGTTTCCTGCCCTAGCAGAAGATAATTTTCTAATTCCATCATATTTTGAAATATCTTCTGCAAACTCTTTCAATTTGGGACAGTCGAAAATTGTTGTTTGGGAAAGGGTTAATTCATAATCAATATTCTTACTTACCCCATTGGGTGTATTTCATTTTTTGTTAGAGTTTTTGTTAGAATGCATAATTATATTTAAGGATAAAGCACTTTATTTTGTGCAAATTGAAGTAATTGCTTCATGATGTCTTATTCTGTCACGATGTTATATTGTCTTTTGCTGCTGAAATGTCTAAATAGATACTTTTAGTTTGCATTTGCAAGTAAAGTCTCAATTCATGATATAGTGAAGCCTCGTTTATCCGGACCCCGATAATCCGGATGTCTCGCAATCCGAACGAAATTGTAAGGGAACGGAATTATTTGACCAGTGTGTTGCAGACGACTTTTGAAAACATTGTGGGTAAAGGAGAAATTGCTCGTGATGAGCAATTTCTCCTTTTCCCACAATGTTTTCTGCCATATCAGAAGATTATTTTTTGAATTTCATCACGTTTTGAAATGTCGTCTGCAAACTCTTTCAATTTTGGACGGTCGACAATTTACCATTTGCCAAAGGGTTATAAGTTTACACGTGCATACAGACCGTTTATGTCTTAATGTGTATAGGAACATGCTCAACTTCATCAGTCCGGATGATTCGGTAATCCGGACATTATGTTGGGAACGGACGTGATTAACGAGACATCACTGTATATTGCTGCATTCTAAAAGTTAAGAAGAACTCAAATAAAAACGGAGCAGAAAGAAATCAATTGCACTTTCTATGGGCACTTTAAACCAAGCAATTCATTATACATACATAGTAGTTTTAAACAAATAACCAAGGTTTTGAAAAATAATACTGACAATGCATTTCTGAACTGGCTGAAGAGCTTTGAAATCATTGTGACGAAAGAGAAATTTGCACATAAGGAGCGAATTCTTCTGTTGTCACGATGATTTCCAAAACCGTATTTTAAGAAAATAGTTTAAATTTGTTTGAGTAAAATGTTGAAATTAAGACTGTGTTTGTTAGAATGGGGACCAATTATTGATTTACGCAAAAAACATGTTTAGACTTAATTATGTTTTACTATTGTTAATGAAAAGTGAATTAAGTTGTGCATTTTTGAATTTATCTTTGACTCAATGTAAAATTGTGCAATACACAATGACTTCTCAATTCATATTTTCTTTTTGTTGTTTTTTTCGGTATGCTGACCCAATACTTACTGGAAGGTGCATGAAATGCAGTTTTATGTCTATTTCCTTGTTCGAAACACCTTTAAATTGCACCAGATGGAACATAGAAAATAAGGTTTTTCTCTTGGAACATGGACCTAAGCCCCTTGCCGTTAGTACACTTGCTGTATGATTGATTGCATGGAAACCTCTACATGCTGAATGACAATGTTCTGTCGTTAGTTAACATAGAGAAATGGATAACTAGCTACATGTGTATATGTCTCTGGCTAACCCACTACCAAACAATAACGACATTTAACCACTTTGTTGTAGACGACTCTAGAAAATATTGTGGTAGAAGGAGAAATTGTTCGTTACGAGCAATTTATCATTTTCCCACACTGTTTTCTACCCTATCAAAAGAATATTTTCTAATTTCATCACAGCTTGAAATGTTGTCTGCAAACTCTTTCAATTTGGGACGGTCGAAAATTTGGGGTTTGGTAGAGGCAGATAACATGTTATCTATGTCTCTGGTAGAGGGTTAATATTGAGACTTTGAATTTTTGTAAGATATGATTTTGTAGGGTGTTGTCAGTGACTGAAACTGATTTGACCTTAAACACACTATATGTCTGAGAACTCTTAATTTGGGACAGTAGAAAATTTGGCGTTTGGTAAAGGTTTAACAGCACAGAGTATCTAGGTGTCAACATAAGCAAGGGCATGCCATGGAGGCTCCATGTTAACAAATCTTCTTCCGATTAAAGGCTCTGGAATCCTGGGATTTCTCCAATGTTGCACCAACCATTGTTACTGTTTGAAGAACGTTAACTCTGTGAGCATGCGCATTGTTATAAAGAAAGCTTGAGTGTGAATATATACATAGACACCACACGCGGTCGGTGAACGCGAGTGTTTCCAAATTATCAGACATGATTGGTCTCATTGAAAGGTCCCTTTGCTCGTACCGTCATATCCCTTACCATTCGTTTTGATTCATTGTTACTACGACATAAGGAGAAATCATCATCCCACCAATGTCACGATCCGAGCAAAGAAATTGATAAAAACACAATGTCACCTGATCAGTGAAAAGCTTACAAACATATGGAAAGGACATACCGATGGTTCAGTGCAAGACTATAGTAAGTGCTTCATAAACATGAAGCACTTACTATAGTATTGCACAGAACCCTCGGTACAACACATTCGCTTTACCACTTTTGAGTAATGTCCCACTTTTGAGTAATGTCCCATCAGCTTTTGACCCGTTAACAATGTTGGTGACATAGTGCGAATAGAGAAGGTACCGCGCAATCTGAACCCATCAGGTTTATCCAATCAAACTCTCAGGTCATGGACATACCCGCGTAGTTACGATCGGGTACCACGCAGTAAAAAGCCATTTGTGATCGCCAATTACATTGACCAGGCATCAACATACTTGCCTTTTCAACTCATAGTATGTGCTGACTTAGGGAATGCCGATGGGTCCATCTGGCTTGACACGCCCTTATAGTTTAAACTTATTTACTTTACATCGTTTTTGAAACAAGTTTTTACAACTTAGATTAATCACTCCTGATTCTGCTTCCTGGATAAATAACCAATACTTGCGCCGAATGTTGATTAATGAAAGGTCCCACGGCAGATCCTGCTACTCATGGGATTCGAACCCTCTTGTCCAGAAGCCGATGCTCTACCCCTGGACCACTGTCCTCCACACAAGCCCTTATAGGCAGCATACTTTGGGATCTTCCTTCATCATCATGAGTTGAGCATTGCAACTTATGCTTTAAAGTGCTGGAACCGACGTCATGCTTATGCAAATAGGTTAGATCCAGGCCAGCCGCCAAGTAAATTGGCGGTTGGCCTGGGATCTAACCTGTTTGCTGCTCTGAGTATCTTTCCTCAACAAAATTAAGCAGATATTTAAGGTGTTGGAAAGCAGACGACACAAAAATCTATTTTAGAAAATTACCCAGCATTCTAAGGGATAATTTACAGAGGAGACAAGCGCGCATTACTTGCCTCTTCAACACAGATTTTCTAGAGAGTTGATCTAGAATGTGACGCCACTATCGTCTTTCACAAGCCATTCTTTCCAGGCAAACTGAACCTAATGTCATCATCAATGACTGGCCTAAGAAATACAGATGAGATCGTAGCAGGCCTAAACGACTTCTTCATGGAATGTTAAAACTTCAATAAAACCGTCTACGTATATATATAGATTAATATACACAATTGGCAAACTATCATGGTAACCATTTGCAAAGAGGAATAAGGAAGGCGAAACTTTCGCATTGGTTGGCTTTCTCGCTCCTAGCTGGGCGTCAGAAATAAAGAACATGCGTGCTGTGCTAGTCTCTTTATTCCAAATCGCAACATTGCACAATTTTGTTCTAGAAAATGAGGGACTGGTACATTTGCTGTTTACATACATTCAGTATGATTTACATCTGTCCTTTGGTATGTCTAGATAATATACCAATGTCCCATAACAAATTGAATATACGCATGTCCTCTTTTGTGAAGCATTAAGTGACAATGATAGACTCTGTTTGCATGTGCATGCATGTGAAAACGATAACTGCAGGTAGAGTTATTTAAGTAGGGGTGGGGTCCTGGCCAATGCGTAACTCCACATAAGTTCGTACATGTAGTCAGAGAGCCGGGATCCAAGGCTAAGTATCTGAACATGACCCTGAGCGAGGAGACATCGATGTCCTGTTTTTGGTAATACCGCATGCATGATGACGGCGTGATAAGGGAACCAAAGGCGGAGTCACAGGGAGTATACAGTCCATTGGACTAGCCTGGTATTTTGATTAGCGATTTTGTTTGGTACATTTTAGGCACAAGCAAGGGACCAGTGATGCGTTAAGTGAACAAACATTTGCGAACGATTTGTGTCTGTGTAAAGTAAACCTCTCCATGATGTACAAGGACGAAACGATCCGCTTTTTTAAACGGTTGGTAACTGACAGCATATCATAATCAGGGGAAATGTTCGAATTCAAAGTTATAATCGAAACAACTGCTTGTTATTGATCATTTATTTGATTTAATACAAAATGATACCAATTAAATGTATGATTATTTAGAATATCTAAGAAGCGCCATCTACAAACAATGCAAAATTAGTATAACTGTAATACGAAAACAAACGCAGTTAGCTTTAATAGAAAAATGGAGGGGTTTAGAAGCACGATGTCACGGCTACATTGTTTCAAAAAGGTAAAACATATCGTTTATTTATCATTCAACACTGCTGGTGCTTCCAATTTTCTTTCAATGGGACACTTAAAATCACAATCACTCTTCGCCAACGATAAATGAGAATGTTAACACTTTGTCAACGGCAAGTCAATTTCTTTGTTATGAATGTGTGGGTGGGGTATGCCATAATTGCTAGCCTCCAGGCAACAAAGACACTTTCAATTTTTCTTGTGACTCCTAACGCATTCTTTTCAAAAGATGACATTTTTTTTTTAATTTTGAAGGCCTTAATGCTTGTTTCACAATCGTGAAATGAATAACAGGATTTCAGCATCTTTGAAATGTAGGTTTAGAAAACGGTTATTTAATTCATGATATGGATTGTATAAATAATTTTTTTAACATTTCTTACTCACACAACACAACTTTTCAGGCAGTTCCTTAGAAATGATATTGTTGAATTGTTAAAAGTATGAATGACTTCAATGATTTGACAGAGCACAAATCATAAAATGAAGCAGTTTCCCAATCGTATCTACTCGGCAATCCCCGTAACAAGTCGGTAGATATACCTCGTAGGCAGTACATGAATACACCAGAAATCCTGGGGTAATTCGCCTTATTTCCGGCGGATAACGCAAAATGCACACAGGCACTAAATATGTATTTAAATACACACGAATTAGTTATATATCACAATTGAATGTTTTTTTACCCTTTTCATTAAAGATGATCATATGAACACATCTTTGTTTCATATTTTGTCAATCAGCTCTTTCCGGCAATCCCCGGCTTGTGACGGGGATTGCCGAGTTGATATGATCGGCCCTTCGTTGCTGACTTACTTTAAAAAATGGCTCACCATTACCTCCGAGGTTATTTTAAGAAATGGCCGAGATGTTCCGAATGGCAGTTTCCTAGAGACTAAATTTTCTTTTCACAGATTCTTTATCCAATACCTTTTCTGAACCGGCTGAGATGAAGCTGCGAAATACAGAAACTTTATGAAGATTCAAGCCAACCTCTAGACATCAGTTATGATTGAAGAGGAATCATAATTAACTGAACACTACATTGGAAATGAATCCAGAAACTTCTTCACCCATTTTTATCATTGTAAGTTAAAGTTCACATTTTATTTATCCTTTAACCCTTTACCAAACGCCAGATTTCCAAGTGTCCCAAATTGAAAGTTTGCAGACTACATTTCAAAATGTGGCGAAATTGAAAAGAAATCTTCTGATAGGGCAAAAAAAACATTGAGGGGAATGGAGAAATTGCTTGTTGAGAGCAATTTCCTCTTTGTCAACAATGTTTTCCAGAGTTGTCCTCAACAAAGTGGTTAAATGAGGTTATTGTTTACTAATGGGCTAAAAGACAGCTCTAAATGATCTGAATCTAAATGCCATTATTTGAATTTTCATGAGAGGTGATTTCCCCGTTGATTTACTGAAGCCGATGGTGCACTTCTATTCGCATTGACGAAGTTTAGGGTCTTCCTCAACCATAATATGCATTACTGAAATAATGTTGACATGATGTAAAGCCAATATAAGGTAAAAAATGAATGAGTTAAATGCCATTAATGCAGAAATTGTTTAAAACAATTCTGAAGAAGTGATAACTTTCTCAAATGAGAAAAATATCCTTTTTGTCAAAATGGTTTCGATATTTATATACCATGCTGATAATCCAAGTATTATAGTGTAGAATAAACAAAGTCTGAATTGGATATCTGCTTACAGGTAAATCTTCTTTGATTGTGTTTATATGTGCTATTGTCAATACATAATTCTCATATAATGTAAAAATTGAAGAAATATTTTATTTTGTTCGCCATCAGATTATGATTTATTTGGAGTGAGATAAGAATTGTTGTTCTAGTAATTTTCAAACTACCTTAAAAGCATTATAGTATAAAGATTAGATATAATGGTACCTGCTTTTTATACGCGTCGCGCATGCATGCGTGCACATGCGCAGAAAGCATATATAGCGATTGATCGGAATCTTTCTTTACCTCGGAATCCTTCTTTACCTATAGGGGCTTAATCCGAGACAAAGCAAGTAGTTTCAACTTCTGTGTTGATTGTAATCTGTCTATAACCTCATGAATTTTTATCAAATTAAATCGTCATTTTTTTTTTTAAATAAATCTTTCTTCCTTGGTTTGTTTTGGATGCGTCTGTGATGTGCAGGATGGTGATCAAAGGTAATGCAAAATAATCCGCGTTAATTTCCCAACATCCTAGAACTTCTAGTAGAAGGTATTTAGCGGCACCTGTATCTAGGCCGTGGGATTTCCCCCATCTTTAAAGGAATCCCCAGTATTTTTTACTCGATAGAAAGAAAGTCCCTACTTAAAATCATTTGCAAAATTCTTTCAACAACTAAGGCCTTGTGCCAGAAGCGGCATGGGAACATTTATGAAGGAGAACTGGTAGTTATCAGCGATTTTATTTTGTTTCATAAACCTATGACCCAATTTTAGTAATAGGTTTCCGATTTGTTTTTATTTGGTTACCAGAGGGTTGGAAACCAGCATGCTAAGTGAGAAATTTAACATACGGCTCCCCATTCTTTGCAGTAGTATTGTTATGAAATAAAAAAAAAAACATTAATTATCACATTTAAGCCATTACTTTTAATTTTGAAGTTGATTTTATAATTGAACAGGACAGTTCATACTAAACAAAAAATCTGCTGTCATTTTTTCATTATTAGAAAGAAAAAGAAATATTGCCTGATGTTTCTTTAAAATCCGGGAAATATACTGTGTTTTTGTCATTGCCATTACTGACCGTGAAGTGAGCATGTGCATTTTTCAATGGCAAAAGGAAAAACAAGATCTGTTATCAACTTTTACCCAATGTATGGTTGGAAATACCTCTATTGTTTCAAATCCTGGAAGAAACACTGAATTTAGGGATTTTTGAGTAGATAAGAAAATCACCCAGACTAAAATGTATGATTGTTTACTTTGTTGTTGAGATCAATTTTTTAGACTTACATCTCTCCGATCCTTTTTGATCTACCCTTTTCTTGTGTTCCGGTTCCGGTTCCTGTTCGTAACACTCAGACATGCCTTTGATATGGCATTTAACCCAACGTATATTTAATGCACTTTTAAAACTTTTCACGCTATTGGATAAAACTCCTCCCTCTGTCAAACTGCTCCATAAATCAACGATCTCTGACTGAAGCTGTTTTTACGTATATTTGTGCTGCAGTGTTTCTTAAATAACTTGTGACTGTGGCCCCTGGTATATTGGTAAAGAAACTGAAAAGGCTTGTTTTCGTCTACAAGATCTATTTTGTTGATAACTGGAATAAGACTTTTTTATTTGATAAGAGCATTGGGTTTGAGTACCAATGGAGTACTGGGACATGTCTATTTTGAATTGTATTTTGATTTCTGCTATACAGCAGAAATGTTTGGTTTGTCTTCAAAAATCTCTTAGCTTTATTTCAAATCCATTCATACGCACAAACCTCGCAGATCATACTGCAACGCAGTTCAGGCCATTCAGGCCTTTGATTGAAGTCATTTTTGAAAGTGATGATCAGAATTGCGAGTGCGAAAATCTTTAGTGATGAATTACATAACAGAATCAAAGTGCTGATAGCGCTGAAGGACTAAGGTGCGTTTAAAGCAAGATGATTGAGGATACATTTGAAAATATTTGGCAACATCTTGAGGAAAACAGCTGCTCCTTTTACCACCATTACTATAATTATTATTTCTGTGAACAGAGACTGAAAGATAGTATATTTTTCGAACATCTGGACATTTTACGATGTTCCATGAGGGTTGTAATAATATAGAGCAAAACAAAGCGAGTAAATCTGGACTACATTCCTTGTTCCAAGAAGGTATTAGTCCGCACAGTGAAAGCGGATGGTTAATGAGTTAATGAGTAATTGGGGTCAGACCACTGTTTGTGTATCGATAAAGTACTGTCCCTCGAAAAGTGGTATGTAAATTCAATGGACTAAGATGCTGCATTAATCAAATTTTTCTTAACAAAAGCTTTCCAATAATACTAGTCATAGAATTTGAAAAATACTTTATAGAAACCTCTGGCTCTATATTTTGTATATGGACTTAGCTGCCAACATGAGGAATTTTCACACTTCTGGAACTACATTGGGATTTTCAGAGTCTTAAGAGAACAAGCAACAACAGGCTATTTAAGTCGTCACCAAACACAATTTAATTGACGTTATGATTGTTACTAGCGAGAGTTTAATGCAAGTTTATTGTAAGTGCTTCATGTTTGTGAAGGACTTACTATAGTCTTGTATTAAAAGATCAACATAAGGTTGATAAAAGAAATGTTTAGGTACAATTAGCGCATTAACTATAAAAGCGATCATTTTGACACTTCATACAACTTGTCTTCCATCATAACAGGACTTAGTAAAACAAGTTAGGGGCCTCCGTGGCCTAGTGGTTAGAGTACAGAACTTGAAATCACATGGCCCCTCTCCCCGTGGGTTCAAATCCTGAGAGGGATATGGATTTTCATGAGAGGCAGTCTCCCGACTGACTTACGGAATGCCGATGGTTCTACCCGTCTTGACCAGCCCCTATGGGCCGTTGAGTATGGGGTCTTCCTCCATCATTAAGAGTATAACAAGTTACATAGCTCTGGATTGCATTTAGAACAAAAATGGCCTCAATCCAATGTTATGATACGTGGTTAAGAAAATGCCGTTAAAATTTATGTTGCCTTTTTCTCCCAAAGTATTTCAGCTATTTATTTTAATATTCAAATAATATCTATCATAAGCCAGCTGGATTGCATTTTGAGTGTTTGGTGCAAGACCAGAGTAATAACTACGCAAACATAATGCACTTACTATACAGTGAACCCTCGTTTATCTGTACATGTCCATTCCCAACAAAATGTCCGGTTTACCGAATAATCCGGACTAATGAAGCAGAGCATGTTCTTATTCACATTAAGACATAAACGGTCTGTATGAGCGGTATATACTTATAACCCTTTAGCAAATGCCAAATTGTCGACCGTCCCAAATTGAAAGAGTTTGCAGAAGACATATCAAAACGTGATGAACTTCAAAGATAATCTTCTGATATGGCAGAAAACATTGTGGGAAAAGGAGAAATTGCTCGTCAAAGCAATTTCTCCTTTACCCGCAATGTTTTCAAAAGTCGTCTGCAACAAACTGGTCCAATAATTCCGTTCCCTTACAATTTCGTTCGGATTGTGAGACATCCGGATAATCGAGGTCCGGATAAACGAGGGTTCACTGTAGTTGAAATTTGCATCTCTAAATTGTTCCAAAGGTCAGTATTTGAATCATCTTAAATTCTGAATTATCATAACTATTTGTTTTTCCAATAATTTTAAGTCACAACAGCTTTTTGGCATCCAAATTAAAGGATTTCAGCAATAAAAACTTTTAAAATCACTATCCCTTAGGGCCTCTTCCCAATTCAAGGAAAAAAGGTCATGTAATTGCAGTGAGTCCCTTTGTTTGATTGGATTGCGTATACAATCTGTTTCTTGAGTTTTGAGTAAGAGATGGATTCCGTCCCCATTCACTTCTGTCATCTCAAACTACATGTTGTAAACAAGAATAGTGTACTCCCCCAGAAAAAAGCATCTCTTAAAAACCACAAAACACTTGGATACCCTATTTGTCCAGTGAATTCATTGAAATAAATCCACAATCAATATAAAAGAAGAACAAAATCTTTAAATGAATGCTCTAAACTGAAGAAGGCTCATCAGCTGCATGCTTTCCTAAAGCACACTCTGATGCTGCTGATTACAAAAGAGGGTCATATTCCTATTCCTATATCCATATATGTATGAACATGTCATTTACTCTGTAAAAGTGAATTTAAAGTATTTTTGTGTTAATCATTAACTTTTCTAGAACTTTTCTTGGAGACATTTCTGAGCCCTTGCCTAGTATTGGTAAATCCAGGAAAGGCATAACATGACTGAAACATTGTCGACACAGTTTTAAATCTGTTATATATGAATAACCAGAACCCATTATGAAGTCCTGCATGGCTCAGTGACCACTGTTAGTGATAAGTCAACCCTTAGACTGCTGGGTTATTTTCTAAAAATTGATTTATGTGTCATCTGCTTTCCAAAACCTTAAATATATGTTTAATATTGATGAAGAAAGATCTCAGAGAAGCAAACAGGTTAGATCACAGGCCAGCCACCAATTTACTTGGTGGCTGGCCTAGATCTAACCTGTTTGCATAAGCATGATGTCAGTTCCTGCACTATAAGGGTTGAACGCTGGTACTGTTGGTCATGGACCAATTTCAGCTGTCACAGACCTATCGCAACATGAGTTTGCATGAAGGTTTCGATTTAACATAATTTCACTCTCATCATATCGTAATCCATCATTAACACAGTGTCTGATGATGCATGAGGCGGATCATATCTCGTGATATGCATTGCATAAAGTGCCAAAAAACACTTTAGTGTGTTACTCACAAATTGAGTTAATTGATAATAAAATCTATACTGTTTGTTAGTTTGTCTCATGACAAGTTGGAATACCGGGGTTTATTACATTTAATACTGGGATTTCTCAGTGTATTAATTTTCAATTCCGTCAAAGTGAATATTGTCACTAGTGATGATATCAGTTTTGACAGAAGTACTTTTTTTTAAAACCATTCCTTTGGGCAGCAAGGCCCAATTAACATCATTGGAATATTGTGTTGGTTTTCATCTGAATTGTTTTGATAATATTTTTTCATTCAACTTCTTTATCATTCAATAGCAAAGAAGTATATTGAATAGAAACTGAATATCAACTTACCTTTATGAGCCGATCATGGGTAGTTCCAGTAACTTTAATTCAAACATAATGCCTGTCCTTCAGCTTATTACAAGACACAATTAAAACACAAAAAATCCTTTTTAAGACTTTTCTTATGATATTAGATACCCATGAAATTATGTGTATTCCAATCCAATCCATGTAATTTCTGTTCATAATGATCCTACTAGTAGAAAAGATCCATCCTTTCATCATTTTTTCCAAGATGTGTTTTCTTTGAAATTCCAGATTTTTCCTTTGTAATCCTGAGTCTCTCCATTAAAGTTGAAATAGGCAAAAAGCTACATTTCTGTTAATCATTGGTGCAAAAAGTGCAATACACAATGCTACAAAGTCTAACAGAATATTTCAAATTGCCTTCAAAACTTTCTCCTTTAGGGTCCTTTCCATTGATTTATTCGACTACTATGCAAGTAGCTCTTTACGGTTGTAAATAACAATAATCAAACATACTACCACCTTTCCTCCTTATTTAAACACTAAATAGAAGAATTCCAGCTGAAGCAATGCATTCCTTTATGTTTTGAAAACAATGAGCTAAACTAAGAACAAGAGTTGTTATTTTAAGATACCCTCGTAACATGGGTCTTTGTAAACATTTAACTGCTCTTGTCACCTGACGTTAATAAGGTGCGCCAGAAGGAATTCCTGCGTTAATTTATAAACAGGGTTTGCCATAGAAGCACTGACAAGTTTTAAAAAAGAATTGGGGTCATTTGTTTGTTTGAAATGTATGATGCTGTAGGATGATCCATCTGGAGATTTTGATGATATCATAAAATAGCATTTTGAGTCTATAGCTCTATCCAGTGCATCAGTGATGTGATTTGAGCGTCTGTTACAGGTGGTGCAGGGTAATTTCTGTCTTTTTTCCCATTTTTTCCCGCATTTTCCCTTGATATACGAGAGAGTAATAAGGTTGAATAATAATATAAAATAGGATTTTGAGTCTGAAGGTCTGCCCTAGACCTGCTTTGGTAGATATGGGGTGCTGATCACCAGAATATAACTGTAATAATGTTGAAGTCACTTTGGGTCATTTAATTAATTGTGTTTGAAAAGAAATTCATACATCATTGCTTAAAAACTTTAATAACTTTTAAAATTACAAAATTTGTTTTTCAACAACATGCAAAAAAAGGAATAAACATTCATCATACAGAGAATTAATATGATCAAAGCCATCAGATGAAATTAGAATTATTGAATTGCAAAGACCAAACTAAACTGTCAATTGAAAGATTGAAGTCGTAAAAGCAGATCTTTAACCATATACTCAATATGTCGCATAAACACATCAGTACACAGAAACCATTGAGACCAAAGGATAGTTGCTCCTCATAAACATTTTTTTATCTTTTTGTCAAAGGATTCCTACACAATATTTTTTCAATTAAGTAATTAAGTCACCGTCAAAAAAAATGCTATCCAGTAAAATAACAGTGCATTCACTTTAAAGTTGTATTTGATCAACATTCATTTAGAAAAACCATGTGATGCTGTTTCCCTCTCTTTTTTTTTCCATGTTTTCCATATAAAGCTTGAAATCAATTGTCAAGTTGCATTGGTGATGGCTAATATTCATTTCAGGATCGTTTATTCTTTCTCTAGTCATATTAGACAGATGCCTTTTCCTAGATATGACCATTCTGAAATTGAGAATGAAAATGTTTAATAGATATCATTTTTAACTCGACTATTCGAAGAATAAGGAGAGCTATACTATATATATATATTATATATTTGTATACTCACCCGAACGTCGGCGTCGCTGTCGGCGTAACACCTTGGCTAAGTTTTTACGTGCAAGTTGGTATCTCAAGAACTACCATAGTGAATCAAATTTCTTGTTTTGAATTATTAAGCTAATTATACGGCCCTTTGTACTTGAAAATTCTTGGTTTGGTTTTTGCATGCATGTTCGTTTCTCAACAGCTACTGTAGTGAATCATTGTTTGCAACCTTATTTTAGAAACAATAATATTTCACTGACCTAAGGCCCTCTCCGACATTGCCGAATAGTCGAGCATGCTGTATGATGGACAGCTCTTGGTTTTTTCCAAATTGTAAACAGTGGTCACTTTCATACAAAATCATCATTTTAAAAAACAATGCTACTATGCCAAATATGATATCATGCAATGCACAGTCTTAGTTTGAATCACTAAAGATATGAGAAACTTTGGACTTGAATCAAAAAAATCTGTGTCTGTATAATAATGGGAAATAAATAGAGAATAGATGGTTGGTGTCGTGAATCGGAAATGTTATCGGGCAAGGCGTAGGAATATTATCCGGTGAGCAGAAGGCGAAACGGATAATAATCCGAGGCCGAGCCCGATAACATTTCCCATTCAAAGACACCAATCATTTATTTTATTTATCCTGTTACCTTTATGTATTCTTTAAAAGAAAAAAGATGAAAATAAAACACGAGAAAAAAGGACAAAAATAAGTAGAAAATGATGTAAACATGACGTCATGTCGATCTTATGACGTCATGATTCGTCACGTACATGTGATATATGGCTAGTGCCGGATATCACAAATGTTATATGGCACCTAGTTATCGGTCCCAAAATGACACTAGTGACAGGATAAAATGTTAATTATTGCCATCATGAAACTAAATTCTTTTTGAAAATGTTATTCAACCCCAATCAAATTAACATATTTCATTCAGCAATATGTCTTTTGGTCTGACAATTTAACCCTTAGAATGCTGGGCAATTTTCTAAAAAAAAAGATTGTGTCCCCTGCTTTCAAAAGCATTAAATATCTGCTTAATTTTGATAAGGAAAGATACTTAGAGTAGCAAACAGTTTGAATCACAGGCCAGTCGCTAATTTATTAGGGTTTTATGGGTTTAAGAAATTCAATCTGCTAATAGAACTTTCCAATTTTGTATTGTTTAAAAGTTATTCCTGTATAACGACTTTTTGTGATTGGTTAAAATTTTAACCCACAACAAGTGACAGCATTAAAGCATCAAATTAAACATTTTCTTTGTGTTGGTAAAACCATTGTGACAAATGGAGAAGTTGCTTGTAACAAATTATTTCTCCATAGACATTGGTTCTTTTACCCAGTCAAACAAATAATTTTTTTTGTATCTGGTTCAAGTTAAACTTGACCCTTTCACCGCTGTAGTCAACTTAAGTCGACAGTGAGTTGACGGCTGTAAGCGACTTTAGTCGACATAAACTTGCATTAAGCAACCACCCTTATAAGCAGCCAACCTGTCTTAGACAACCACTTCAGAAAGTCCCATTGTTAGATAGTGTACATCAATTTGTGTTAAGCAGCCAACCTGTCTTTAACAGCCAATTTCTAATTTCCATAGGCTGACCTCTTAACACAAGTTTACTTTTTTCCAAGAAAGCGCTAAATATATTTAGCGCTGAGATGAACTTTTTTCTATATATTTGGTGGCGAAAGGGTTAAATAAAAGGATAGCATTTGACAGTTACTGTAAAGTATGAAAAAGTCTTTTCTTAATGATGTATTCAAAAAAATATATTAAGAAGTGGGTTGAATCTTTGTTGTAGTTGTGGTTGGGCGAGAATACATGAACAAATGGATTGATAATAGATGTGTTACTACTTTGGGTCTAAAATGACTGAAAAGTGAAAGATGTAAATATTCTTAGAAAAATAAAACATGCTTTATTCCAGCAATTTCATAGATTACCCTTATTTTTTTGTATAAAAAGCATGTTAAAATCATCTGCTGCAAAAGTAGTATGCAAAGGAACATGGCATGATAAATCCTTACACAAATCACTCTATAATAAGAGGTCTCTTTCCTGGTGATAACCTATAGGTGTTAAAAATGAAAATATTGTAACAAAAGGAGAAACCGATGGTTATAAACAGTTTCTACTTTTTGTAACAGTGCAATATTCTCAAGTTAAAGGAAAATGAATTTCTATTGAAAATTAATTACATTAGATGAGTAAAACAGAATTCCATTGCTTTCCTAAATGTTTCCAATACCATCAGCCGTTGATGTCGGCCTCAAAGGTCTTATTTGAGTTAATAAACTCAATTTGAATTCTTTTCTCTTTCCAGGATTATGAGGTCTGTTTGAGGGAAACTATCCAATACCACTCGATGAAGAAGTACATCCACTCACCTAGAAGTCAAAATGATGAACCAGATGAGCACGAACAACATACTTGGGCTGTCTTTTGATGTGTAGTGAATTTATAGACTTGCCAAAGACATTATAGTGATGTGTTGAGACTTTTCCATCAAGTGGACTGGAATGATATTACTCAAGCATGGTTTCTACAGTGATGACAATCGAAATGACTGCCACTATCACAAACAATAACAAGAAGATCGATTTTGAGCGTGATGCCAAATATGGATTTGTATTGAATGCTTTACCGTGAAATTGCTAAAGCACTAAAAAGTGTGTGTAAATATGAATTATCTCCCTTACCAACAATGATACAACCATATATTTGATGGCAAAGAAACAAATATTTTGTTTTTCAAGACATGTATGGGATATTTTAGATTTTAATGCAAATGATAGTGGGGATAAAGTTACGGCATGATTGAGCTGCTTGTAAAACATTGTTGGAAATGGAACAAATTTTGCTTATTGCAAGAACTTTGCCTTTCCCTTCTATGCTTTACAATATTTTTTTCTGAATAGAAGGTTAAACATAAACTAATTACTTAAAAAAGGTTTTAACCCTCATAGTTCTGGAACCAACTTCATGACTATGCAAACGGGTTGATCCAGGCCAGTCGCCAAGTAAAATGGCTGCTGTACTGTGATCTAACCTGTTTGCTACTTTGAGTATCTTTCCTCATCAAAATTAAGCAGATATTTAATGTCTTGGAAAGCAGACCACACAAAAATCTATTTTTAGAAAATTACCCAGCATTCCTAGTTTGAAAGTCATTTGTAAAACAGTTGATTACTGTACTTGAAACTATGTAAATTGTTTGTTTTTTCTGGAGAACTGAATGCTCTTTGGAAAGTTACTGTGATCAATCTGTGTCTGTTGTGTAAAGCAGTATCCAGTATGTCTTTATCAAGATTGTGTTGTTCTTATGAGAGATAAAGGTGTAGGTACTCTTAAAACTAATTTTGTACACTGAGAATGGTCCATTGTAGAAAGCATAGTTTTCATTTTTTGCAGTAGTAGTTTAATAATTAGGAAGACTGAAATATGTTGTCTGATATTAGTACTAGTTAATCAACTAGGAAATATCAAGTATGTATTGTTTCAAGGTGTCATCTTCAGTTACATTGAAATTGTGGCATTGGATGAGATTATTCTTTTCTAGACTAAACAATTGCTTAGTGAAATATGATTTGTAAGATCCATGCTCAAGTGGAGGGCTTACACAAAGTATTGCGCTAAACAATCATTAAATTTTGTGTTCTAAAAGTCAACTTTGGATTAATTAATCTGTCCTTGAATATTAAGCAAAGGTGAGCAACACATTGTTATGTTTAGGCAGGCCCTTTTGATTCAATTAAATCGTTTTTATGAGAGCATTTCCATACACAGCAAATTAAGCAATAACAAGCATTGACTCTTTGTACCGTAACTTTTGATTCGGGCAAATGAAGGTTTGAGAATCCTCTGCCATATAGCACATTGAGTTAGAAAGTATTTGGTCAATTTTCAATAAGTATGATGATGTTTGGTCATTGCACAATAAGTTTGAGGAAATTTGGTCATTGCACAATAAGTTTAAGGAAATGTAGTAGTTGCAGATGCAGTTTGAGAAAACATTAGTCTTTGCACATTTATTTCGAGGAGGCTTAGTCATGCACATGTTTGAGAAAATCTAGTCATTGTACTTTGATTTTGAAAACATTTGGACTTGTGCTTCAAATTTAAGAAAGTTTTTTTATAACAAAATAAGTTTGAGAGGATTTGGTTTATGTTTAATCATTCAGTTTGAGAATACGGTTGAGCCTCGATAGTCCGAACATCGTTTATCCGCATTATTCGTCATCTGAACGGTCCTTACCTTCGTTAATTCCACTGTTTTATCCGGAAAATCCGCGTTCCGGCTCCGGACAATAAAAGTCGGGAACCAAGCCTAACTTCTAATAGTACATGCGCACGACTAATCCAGAAACCAACATAATGATTTTTTTGGGAGGGTAACCTACGTTTATTGACGATACAGTAATCCAACATTCACACCTATGCTTGATCATAAAATCATAAAATGTCAACAAGTAATAAAAGGTGTTGATTGTTTGTAAATCGGTCATTGAGTCAGTTAACTGGTCTAACCTAATTGTAATTATCGTCGTGTGCAGAAAGTCAAGTTTGTAAAAGTTTGTGTTAACTTGCTGCATTGACAGCAAACAGGAGACAATGTCGGGTAATCATTTTCAACTATTACGGTTTTTTTAATTCATAGTAATTATCATGAAAAACGGTGTATAGGTAAATATTTCACTGGAAACTCGCCGTTTGTTTATTCCGGATTATTCGTTTATACAAACATTACTCCGAAAGTGTACAGATAAACGAGGCTCGACTGTATTTGATTCACACATAACTATTCAATATGAGAATCTAAAAGGCTTTCTACAGTCTTGCATTGAGCCACATGAATAAAATTATAAACCCAAGATTATTTTAATATAGATTTGCATTTTTCTAAGGAGAGGGCCTGCCTCTTGATGGTTTTTTTTTTTATGTATTTATGATTATTGTTGTATTTTGACATTTTTTTGTATCATGTATTTGTGGTCCCCTGAAAGCACGAAGTGAGCTTTACCAATATTTGGATTTTCATTGAGTGTCAGTATTGCTCCATGGTAGATAGAAGACTGTTTGAATTGTTTGGACTGCTTGTTGCAAGCAAATCTGAACTTGTTCCGACATGATTCGTACAAACTCTGAATCTTCTCCTTAATAATTTGTTGTCTCTATGGAAGAATGGCTGGAAGGTAATGTGCTTACTGGAAACCAGGTGTATGTTTGATCATTGAAATGGGTACCAACAACACAGGATCCACTTTGAAGCTTGTGTAAGAAATGACTGGGCAGTTCAGATATTTGGTTCAATATAAGTTTCTTTATTTCAAATATTGTGAATATTAATGCTGTATAACTGCTCTCGGAACATTGTTTGAGTGACTTAAGTCTGAGCAGGTTCAATAATTACAAGATGCATCCAGTTGATATTGCCACTTAAATTAACTGTTCCCTACAATCTCTTTTGATTCAAGTAGGGGATCTGCCTGATAAGGTTCTTTGGCTTGATATGATCTAGGGGATGATTATTGTGTGTTTTAAAAGTACATGTTCTTGAGATCTATATCGTTTAATAGTTGAAGCAAACTGTTTTAAATACCATTGAACAAATAATGGTATGTGTATTCTGTAGCTGTGTACTATCCTAAAGATATACCAAAAAAACATCAGAGAAATGATTTTACATTGATATTAGTGTGAAAACAAATGAAGATACAAGTGTTATTCTACTAAAACAATCATTGACAATACAAGTATCAACTTTCTCCTAGATATTTCAGCAATTCATGTAAAAGCAAAATTCTTTTTGACTATCAATAACTGTAAACCATAGGTTGTTCTTAGATCTTAACGCTAAATCTTAATATTATGACAATGCAGTACATGATTGATTTGAAACATCTTTAAAAGCATACTAGTGCTCAGAAAAACTGCAAAACTGGGTAATATGAGTTATAAATTATGATAGAATATGTTAAAACACTGCAAAAAATCACAGGATCATGACAATATGACGTTTGCACTATTTATTATATATTTTTCAAAGTGCTATTTTTACAAATTTGATGCCCACCAATTTAAACTTCATTATTAACATTTGAGTAACTTCTAAGATAGCAAGGAGCACTGGGATAAATGGGTGGCAATCACCCAGTTAGAAAAATCATGCGAAAAACATAAAAATACTGTCATTTATCCAATATTTACAACGTGAACATTCAAAATGGAGAATTTCTTGGGTTTTACAGGTTCCCAACAATTCTCGGCTGACCTTTCGCTAATTGTAAACAAACCTTATATTATCGACTATTTTAAATGCATTATGTGAACGTGTTTAAGTCTCAATTCCTCTGTAAAAGGGAATTTAAACTACTTTTAAGTTAATTTTCAATTATTCTAGAACTTTTACAATTTAAGTGTAAATGAGAGCAAGTATGACTTTAAACAATCCATTGATGGATACTGAAGCAAAAAGTGATACCAGCCATGATTTTTCCCTCTGTCAAGTTTGCAATACTTGTATTTCAACCAGGAACATGTCATTTGTGGAATAAATACCAAACTTCAAGAGCTCTGTCAACTATCTAACACCTGATTGAAGTTAAAAAAACAATACTTTTGTTGGTAATGTTTGCTTGTTTGATATGGGTTAACATTGCTTCAACAGTATTTCAGTTTTGTTGCAATGCAAGGTTTAAGTTTGTCAAAATGACAATAGTAAACTGTAACAATGAATACAAATGAAATAGGTGAAACTAGTCAGTTCCTTTGAAATAAAAGAGTTGTGAAGTCTTGGTGATGAAATACCATCTACAAACTAGTTGAGTGATTTTAGTATAGCCTAAAAGAGAGTCATTGAATTATTCTGATCAATTTAATCGCAATAAATTAATAGCCATATCTGGTTTAACCATTTATCAAAAGGCTATTATTCTCAATTAATTCCACCCTTTTTTTTCATTGAACATTTTACTATGGAGTGTCCTAAGGCAAGGCACCATGTCTTTTTCAAGTACTGGTAGATTATCCAGGCAGCATGAACTTTTGAATCATTTCCATTCAAGTACTGGTAGATTATCCAGGCAGCATAAACTTTTGAATCATTTCCATTCAAGAACTGGTAGATTATCCAGGCAGCATGAACTTTTGAATCATTTCCATTCAAGTACTGGTAGATTATCCAGGCAGCATGAACTTTTGAATCATTTCCATTAAAGTACTGGTAGATTATCCAGGCAGCATGAACTTATGAATCATTTCCATTCAAGTACTGGTAGATTATCCAAGCAGCATGAACTTTTGAATCATTTCCATTCAAGTACTGGTAGATTATCCAGGCAGCATAAACTTTTGAATCATTTCCATTCAAGTACTGGTAGATTATCCAGGCAGCATGAACTTTTGAATCATTTCCATTCAAGTACTGGTAGATTATCCAGGCAGCATGAACTTTTGAATCATTTCCATTCAAGTACTGGTAGATTAACCAGGCAGGATGAACTTTTGAATCATTTCCATAAAAAAATCAAACAATTTTAGCCATATCACTGATTTATCAATCTTGCTTCTTGTACTGGCAAATATTTAGCTTACAATAAAGGGAAGTAATTTGTATTTACTACAACACATAAATATACTAAATATAAACAGTAATCAGTAGTTTTATTTACTAAACCAAACCTTTGTTCTTAATTTAAAATTATTGAAAAATGTTGAAATTGCATTTTGATTTTAGGAGAACCATTGGGTTTGCAAGTGTAAAGATAAAACTTTTTTTGTTTCAAAGGATTTTCTGATCGCATCAAGTCAGATTTATCCAGCATGCATAAATAGAATAGTAATACTGATCAACATTGAGTTGTAACAATGTTTCATTTATCCAGTTTCATGCACTGGCAAATAGTCAGCTTACAATAAAGGGAAGTAATTGGCATTTACTGCAACACAGAAATGTACTCAGTCTAAACCCCTCATCAACAGCAGTTTTATTGATTAAATCAACCCTATGTTTAAGGTTTAGAATGCTTTAAGAATGCTAAAATTGAATTTCAATTTAAGGGGAAACGTGGGATTAAACTAAGCAATTGCTAGTATAAAACTTTCTGTTCTGTGGAATTTTCTGCAAGCATTAAGTCAGAAAAACACCATTGCTAAATTTCAAAATTAACAAATGAATCATATTATATCTACAGGAAAAAATGCTCAAAATGAGCATCTCTCCTTTTGTCATAATTTTTCTATGCCACATATAAGTTAAGAGATGAAGAGTACATTTTTGTAAATGGAAATTAACTTGCACTGGTTGATCAAAGCAAATTTCAAACTCATGGAAATTATATTATTTCTTTTGATTTTCAACCATTTCAACCATTTTTCAGTTAGACTATGGTAAGAGTTTTATTGTCAATACAATGGTTATCAGTCTGGGGCAATCTAATTTGTCTGGTATCTTTTGATTTCTTAGCCAAGGATTAATAGGGGAGGGAATAGAGACAAATGTAGTTTGAAAACTTACAATTTGCTTCTATTAAAATGTTTTCTATATTGTCTACATTGGGGAAATGGGATTAAAGATTTAGCATAGACAATAAAATAGGGTTGCTATAATGATTAAGGTTATCAATGAATAAACATCAAACTATTTTAATTATTTTGCAGGTAAACACTGGTTTCAACATTTTTTTTAGTTCATTAATATCGTACCTCAGATCTATTTAGGACAACGATACCTGTCTTATCAAATTCAATTACATAACTCATGATTTATAGGAAAGTTAAATGAAGCTTACCAACTCCTATTTTGCTCTAATAATTTTGAAATTTGTTGTTAATAGGAAAATGGATGGAAGGTTTAGCATAGAAAATAAAATAGGGTTATTTTATTAATATCAGGGAATAAACAAATCAAGTCACAAAGCAATGCCTTAAAATGATTCCATTTGAAACAGATAATAAGAAGTAATGATACACAGCTGATGATGAGAAGTTGTGCTTTTCTCTAAATGTTGCTACAATTCATCATGTTGGTTAGGTTTCAAAGTACATTCATGTTCATGAAGATAGGCTTGCACATGCTGATCTGGGATGACAATTTCAGACTCATGAGATTTCTTAATTTGGCTTTGGGTTAACACCATTTCAACATTTTCAATTGTTTTGTGCTACCTCAGATCTATATTTAACTTACATGGGATCATGAAGGATATTGTTATTCTGTTTAATAGACTTTAATTCAGAGCCATTGCTAAATAGGAGAGTAACATTGACAAATGAAGTTTGCAAATTTCTCTTTCACCAGTTTTTGACTGTTGTCTGTATTCAGTACTAATTAAATCAATTTTAGGTTAAGCAAATAAAATAAAATAATGTTACTAAAATTAAGTAGGTAATTGATAAATCAAGAAACAAAGCAAGAAGTTTAAGTAGATCAATTAGAAACAGATACTAAGGAAGTAATGATGCACATATAGTGATGAGCAGTTGTGCTTTTGACTAAATGTTTCCAAATTTTGTCATGTTAGTTAAAGGATTTAAAGTCAATTTCAATCTCATAGGATTTCTTTTCACACTTTGGTTTAACAACATTTCAACATTTTTTCAATTGTATTGTGCTCGTTCCTCTCTTTTTGTAAACTACATGGGATATTATAGGACATTCTGATCTGAACGTTTAGTTCATAGCTTAATAGGAGACAATGATTGACAAGGAAGTTCAATGATTCCTCTTTTGCCCCAGTATTTTTGAAAGTAGTTTCTATTTGGGTAATTGGATCAAAAGTTTAGCATGGAAAATAAAATAGGGTTATTTAAATTAGTTGGGTAACCAATACGTCAAGTAACAAAGCAATCACTTTAAATAATTTTATTTGAAACTAAAAGAAAATATGATACACAGCTACAGTATATAATTTCAACATAGACATAGACAATTAAGCTCTGCTCTTTATTGACAAATGAGAAGTTCCGATTGAGATTTTATATTCATATGATAGATTTATTTCACAGTTTTAGAAGAGCGCAATTAATACTTTGTGGACCAAATATTTGAACTGTCTTATCATTACATGTACTTGTTACAAGCTACACAGTGGACCTTGTGTTGTTGGTACCCATTTCAGTGATTGTTTTCATCTGTTTTTCAGTAATCACATTGCCTTTCAGCCATTCTTCTATAGAGACAACAATTTGACAGTTCATGATTCAGAGTTTATTGAAGTTCTTTTTTGCTTGCAACAAACAGTCTCGACTGCTTTTAAAAGTTTGCCTTAATGCAACTTAGAAACTTTGTCATCATCACTTATTGAATAAAAACTTAGAAACAAAAGGAACGACTTTGTTATGATTAAAAACTTAGTAAAAAAATGAAAATCATTGTAATGAAAAAAAACCTTAAAAATTGAAATAAATAGCTAAAAAATAAAAGAACTTAGCTAAAAAAATGGAAATATTTGCTTTTTTTATTAAAAAATCCCTGAAAAATGACCAAAAAATCTAAGTTTTTTATCTTATATCATTGTTTCTCTTCCGCGTTGACCCTGTGTCCCATTACCATGCAAACTCCCCCAAAGCGAAAACATTGCACAACCAACACAAAAGTTAGAGCCCAGCGAAGTGTTCCTAAACAGATGTTAAAGTCTCCAGAACCTGCATGATACGAGTAACGATTTTAGAAAAGGAACAACTTGGCACATGGAAACAGTTAAGACTCAGATCAGAAGACAACTTGCCTGCCTGATCTGAGACTAAACTATCAAGATTCATTAAGAGTCTTTACAAGATAAACAAAGCGTATGAATGCTGACATTACGATTTGTACAATCTAATCAGCACCCAAACTCTTTGCTCATCACAAATCAACCCTTTGAAGTCGTTGGAAGTAAAGAAACAAATCAGATAGCACAAGTATACAGCCTAATCTGAATCTTCTCTTCATCAAATGCCAAGTTGTTCCTCTTTAACTTAGACCATCTCATATGATGCGACACTGCCACCTCAACTGTTTAACACACTTCCTGCAAATATACATTCTGTCAACCTTAATTTATATCTCTGGATTAAATCATGTTTACTTGGGTTGGTTTGCAAAAGTGTTTTTAAGTTTAGAGGACCAAGACAGAAATATTGCTTGCTAGAACCAACTTATATAACTAGTTTGTATATGGGTTTAAACAAATCATTCCTTAAGTGCACCTGTCCATGTTTCTAGATAATACATCACCTGAGTTCTACACAGACTTGGTACAATTACCTTCTAATGATAACATACGTGTCAATAGATTTGTTTCAATTTACAAATCTTTGGACCAAGCTCTATAATGAATTATTCTTTATATACACCAGTCCATGTTTCCCTATACTTTATCACCAATACTACACAGACTTGGTGCATTCCATTTCTAATGATAACTTGTTAATAGATTGGTTCAAGTTCCCAACTTTTTCTACCAAGTTCTTTAATGAACCATTCTTTAAATGCACCTGTCCATGTTTCCTGATATTTTTTCATCACCAGTACTACACAGTCTTGATACAATCAACTTAAATGAAAACTGGTTTATAGATCTGGTCATAGTTGTTAACCAAACTCTATACCTAAATCATTCTTTAAGTACACCTATCTATGTTTCCTGATATATCACCAGCACAACACTGATTTAAACAAATGGATCCCAAAAAGCTAGTTACAAGAACATTCTCATTGTTTATAATGAACATGGAAAAAGAACTAATTAACTCTTAACGTTTCTCTTTTAGCCATACAGTTTTCAATTCAAAAATTTATTTCTATTAAGTCCAATTTCATTTATTAGTCTGTATAGAAGATTTCTGCAGAAAACCAGACGCAAGACAAGTTTGTTAAAAGCCAAGATTGAAATCATGGACAAAGCTGATATTCTCAAATAAAATAATCTTACACTAATGGACCACGCAATGAGTTTGACAGAATGCATATTTACATTTAGTGAGGTAAAACAGACAAAAGTATAGCTTTTACAATGACATATCAAACCCCTTTCTCTGTAAACCATCTTTTTGATGAAGATTAGGAGCAAATTTTCTCTTCTATAGACTGTTTTTGTTGAACTCTTTACCAGAAGACAAAGTATTTGCAGATGGCAATGGAAATAGTGATATCATTTTCCAAAACATGGGTGAATTTCAGATGGCATTGAAAGAATTCTAGGTAAAAATGCTCTGATGAGCAACTTTTCCATTTCCCTAACATTCCATGTCTATTTGCAGCAGATGTGTAAAATCCAAATATTATTTGGTAAAGAGTCAAGTTAAAATGCAATAGACAAGCTTTTCTTGTTGTTCATATGAGCACAAAGAAACAGCAGCCATTTTATCTTATAAAACCAGCAAGACGTGTTCATAGAGAAAAAGAAATGACTATATATCACTGTTGTGTCTGGTTCTGGAGACTCAATCTGCAAAGGAACAAATCTGATAGGGCTGAAACAAGAGTAGGTTATGCAATGTTAACATTTCAGAGACACTCAACAAAGTTCCATACCAGCCATCAGCACTTTGGGTACCGTAAATGCAATGCGTTAATTGTAAAATGACAAACAATGTATTGTGTGTTGCATGATATTTAAAGTGTTAATTGCGTAATGGCAAAAGTTGTATTGTGCGTTGAATGATATGAAGTTTTTGTTTAGTTTGACCTCAAATTCAACAATATTGCTTTGCTTGTTTAATGTTTTACAAAAAGATTTATTTCTCTATTTATATTGGTTTTTACATCACATCAACATTTTTTTTAGTTATGTTGCATTGCCCAACTCTTAATGATGGAGGAAGACCTGTGATGACAATCTAAATACATGTACCGGCATCAGGATTTAAACCCATGCGGAGAGGGGCCATGTGATTCCAAGTTCAGTACTCTAACCACTAAATCATGGGACCCGGTGACAAACAGCTATCCTATCAATTTAAAGGTTTGATCAAACTGCAAGCTATTATAATTTAGCAGTGTCTCATGACAAGAAAATCTAAGACAAACAAACCTATATTCTTGTTTAGTTATTTGTCTTGGCATTTCAGTACTTTTACTGTGACTGGCATACTTTTTTCATGTTAAATGGCTACTTTCTCATAATTGTGCTGAATTCATGGGCCTTAATTGACCATAGACTGATGTAAGTGACTTGCTCCTAATGTGTTCTCAAAAATCAGTAAAATCCTAAAAAAAGAATTTTAAGTTAAGTCCCACCAAAAAGTTAATGCTAAGAACCCAACCTCTTTTCTAAATGAAAATACAATACCCTTTATTTTCACTGAAAAACATATGGACCTCCTTATTGAGAATTCTTCCAGAGGTTTGATAAACCCAATGTGAAAAGTATTGTGATTAATTCTGGATTTTTACAATTTTTAACAACATTTCAGTAACATCCCAGAGATTAATCACTGATTCATGCTAACTGGATTATCTACCAGTACTGGACTAGAAAACAGTGTCTTGTCTAAGAACCCTCCAGTATAAAGAAATTGACAATGAATTTGAAAAAAACCTAGAATAAATGATCTCAAATTTCAAATGCTTATCAATGCACAACTGTACGACCAGACAAGTAAATGAAGTGTGTGCTGATTCAAGTGTTTGAAATGTATTAAGAGATGAATGTCCAGTACCCACAAGCATCTGATGATTGATACAGATTTTGCAGAGTGGTGGTTCGCACATATTTCATGGGAGACAGGGCCTAAGGTACAAAACAAAACAACAACCAAAGCAGGAACTCCTCAATGCGTACCTTTCAACATTTAGAGAGATCAGACACCTTTTTGTGAAATTAATAATATTCATCAATTTCAATTATTTGGAAGGCATTTTTTTTTTTAAAAAAAAAACCGCTACTTTAATAAGAATGACAATGCAGCAGATGTTTGAAAACATTGCAACTAAAGAGGAATTTGCTATGAATGAACAAATTCTCTTTATGTCACATTGATTTTAACAAGTCTTGACTAAATATGTTTTGCCCTATAAAAGTTCCCTGTGATGTTTAACCCGTGTTATTAGAAATGACCGTCCTGAAGACCTTTTAATTCTTGTGACAAAAAAAGGAAACTTAGCCTAGGATGATGTAACTAAATTCTCTTTCAAAAATATTCAAATTAACCTTATCTCTATGTTTTTGTTTGTTTCTGCTTGATACATTCATTCACTTTGATAAGACTGTTTGTTCTTTAACAGGAAATGATATAAGAAAGAAAGGCAGAAGACATGATGTACGTGGCTCACAAACTTAAATACCTTATCTTCCATTACTATAATAAAGGAGATAATGCCTTTAAGTTTGGGATGCATCAAATTCTGAGTATTCGAGATTTTAACACTATGGCATATCAAAGTCACTTTCTTTTTGAGAGATTTCTTTCTTATTCATATCGTGGGTTCAATGCAAAACTATAGTAAGTGCTTCACAAATGTGAAGCACTTACTATAGTATTGCACTGAACCCTTGATACATGGGTTTTGCACTTTGTCAACAGTATTTAAGTTATGTTGTGATGCCCAGCTTATAATGATGGAGGAAGAGCCCCAAACATGACTTAGCCGGGTAAAACCATTGGCATTCCAACCATCGGTGTTCTTTAAGTCAATAAAAAGACCACCTTTCATGAAAATCTGGCAGACCATTAACTAGTGGGATCTTGGTACCTGGGTAGTCAACCAGTACTAAAACTAGTAATATAACTGAAATACTGTTGATACATATGCAAACCTTGTGTACATAATAATTCTAGTTATGGTTAGGAAATACAATCCTGTCAACTATATGAATTTTCCTCCATAGAATAAAACCTTGAATAGAACTTTCACTGCTGGTGTCTGATATTCTCTTCAGAAAAATGATTTAATTGAATATTTGTAAATAAAAGTTGCTTTTTCACAGATTTAGCACATACACATGATTTTTGCAAGATACCAATGTTGTTCTGTAACAGGTTACAGAATTCTTCTTGTTTCGTTTGATAAATTTTTGAGTACGAAACTTCGAGTTATTTTCAGAGTTGTATTTAGTACAACTTAAATAGTTGTGGTAAGTACGATTTCGTTAACTCTTCTTTCGAGGAGATTGTGCATCCTTTTTTTCCTCATGTCTTTAAACGAGCACATTTGAGTCGATTTTACGCTCTTGAATTCTAGCAAGCCATGGTTAATCATAGAGTAAGTCAAGACCACAATGTTTTCTTATGATAATAGTACGTCCATTTAATATGTGTGTGTTATAATTTGTCGATGACAGAGTGTATTTTGTTAGTTTATGGTGTTAAACGGTTCTGTCATTGGTTTTCGCCTTTGCTCAGCGCTAAGCCTAAATCTCGCCTAAACCTTTGAAATCATTGTAATGTGAATGACTGGTCACTTCACAGTGTATGGCATAGTATGTAGCGTGCTCGAGTACTGGTTTCGCACAACAAATATGCAATTTAAAGGCCGTTGACTGATTAGAGTTTTTTCCTTGTATTTTTCAGTTTTATTACCGCATTAAAGACAGTAAAGCTATCGCACTGGTTGTTGTTGGTCACGTGCAAGCATAGTAATAAAATCTATGCCTTCTACCATCAAGAATGGCTGCTGCTAGAATCACAGACGAAGGGACTGACGAGTCCACACATGACCCTGGGGTTGATGAAGAAGGGACAACCAAGCGTCTCATACATTTCACAGATAGAGCAGAGGAACAATTCTATAACAGAGTTACACAATATGAGAAGAAACTTCTTGACTTATGGAACAAAGTTGAGGTACTGTTAAAAAACATTGACCCTGAGTGTTATGACTTAAACTACATCAATGAGTCGAACAAGACATTATGCCTTATCTACGCACAATATCGGCTTACGTGCAAAGACTTTGTTAATTATTTGTCTCGGACCAGATCTGTTCAAGGGGAAAAGTGTTTGGATGAACATGAGGTATTGAACGAAAAACGTACACTGGAAGTTGATTCGGTATTCAAGACTCTTGATGAAGCGAAGGATCGCTTAGAGGCCGAAACACGCTCCATAGCCTCTAGGTCTTCATCAAAGGTACGCGATTCAAGGACAAGTGTGCATACGTCCATTAGGTCAGAAAACGCCAAAACAAGACTATTCTATGCTGAAAGAGAGGCAAACTTGAAAAAGGAGAGGGCCCTTATAGTAGAGGAGGAGTTACTATCCCGTGCAAAGGTTGAAAGAAAACGTATGGAACTACAGGCAGATTTGGAACTATTAAAAGAACAGAAACTGTGTGCAGAAGTTGAGGCTGATATCTCCAACCATAGTGATAATCAAAGTGTAGAGCTGTCAGTTCCCAGGGAAACTACACACGAGCGTACAAGAAGGTACATAGAGGATAATTTTAGTGCCTCACAAGGAGAGAGTGACAAAAGTGTCCAGAAATCCATGAAAACTCATAATTTTGGACAAAATGAACAATTAAACAAACAAACCCATGTTACTCATAGTGTCCCAGAGAATGTGCCCTTGAGCATTTCAATAGCAACAGAGTTTTCAAAGTATTTGGCAAAGAAAGACTTGTTGTTCTCCAGATTAGTTCCGTTTAGTGATTCGCCAGAGAAGTACGTAGTTTGGAAATCAGACTTTCTACAAATCATCAGAGAAATAGGTGTGTCACACTCTGAAGAGTTAGATTTGCTTGTGAAGTGGCTTGGGCCGGAGTCCAGTAAGCAGGCAGAGTGCATCAAAGCAGCCAATACCCATGATCCAGCTGCTGGCCTTGTGAAGCTTTGGAAGCGCCTTGATGAACGATACGGGTCTCCAGAACTGGTGGTTGCATCTTTGAAGCGGAAATTGTCAGTGTTCACGAACATTACAACCAAAGATTATAAAAGGCTGTATGAACTTAGCGATTTGCTTACCGAAGTTGACTGCGCTATGAACAATAAAGCATATTCAACAGTACTTAGTTACTTTAACTCAACAACCGGTGTTAATCCAATTGTGCAAAAATTGCCATACCATTTACAAAACAGGTGGACTGTGAAAGCAACAGACTATATGAAAACCCATTCTGTAGCATTTCCCCCATTTCAAGTTTTTTGCGAATTTATTCATGAAATGAGCTCCATCTTGAATAATCCGTGTTTCATCTATGAAGACAAGAGTGTCAAAGACAAACCAAAAACCTCAAAGAACCATAACAGACAACAAACTGTGTCAAGCTTCAAAACAGAGATTCATAATCAAAGCACTGAAGGCATTGACAGTGTTTCCAAAACCGAGACTTGTCTATACCATGACGTCAAAGGCCATACATTAAACCAATGTAAAACTTTCAGAGGCAAACTTTTTAATGTTAGAAAGAAGTTCTTTAGAGACAAAAACTTGTGCTTTAAGTGTGGAGTGTCTTCAGATCACACAGCTAAAGTCTGCAAGGAGACGATGAAGTGTCAAGTCTGTGATAATTGTAGTCATCCAACAGCCTTACACATGAATGGCGGGGAGTCCAGTTACACAAATTACTCAAACAACCAACCAAACATTACTGCCGCTTGTACCAAAGTTTGTGGTCAGATGGGATCGGTGGGAAAGTCATGTGCCAAGATAGTGTTGGTAACGGTTCATTCCAGAAATAGACCCAGTCAGACGAAGCGAGTCTATGCACTAATCGACGATCAAAGCAACAGATCATTAGCAAAGTCGGAGTTCTTTGATGCCTTTCAGGAACCATACGGTGAAGTACAGTATGCATTATCATCATGTGCGGGGGTAGTGAATGCGTCTGGACGCAGAACTAAAGCAGACGATTTCATAGTGAGCAGTTTGGATGGTTCATCTTCCCTGCAACTGCCTGCACTGACAGAGTGCAACCAGATTCCAGCACTGATGGACGAAATCCCAACACCTAACAGTGCCAGACCCTACTCGCATCTTGCAGACGTGGCAAGCAACATCCCTCCAATAGATCATTCAGCAGAGATCCTATTGTTAATCGGTCGAGACCTACCTGAAGCTCACTTTGTCTACGATCAACGGACTGGTCCTAGAGGGTCACCATACGCGCAAAAGTTGAACCTTGGTTGGGTGGTCGTTGGCGAGACGTGTCTTGGAAAAGTCCATCAACCAATGATAAATGTGAAGAAAACATTTGTACATGAAGATGGCAAGGCATCTTTATTCCCTGAATGCAAGAATAGATTCAGTGTAAAGGACATACACAAAGAGACAGAAATAGGGTCAACTGTGTTTCAGACTTGTGAGAATGATGAAAGACGTGGTATGTCCATAGAAGACAAAGAGTTCCTTGGTATTATGGCGACAGAATTCAAGAAAGATACAAGAGGGTATTGGACTGCTCCGCTGCCATTTCATTCTACCAGACCAAAATTGCCGAACAACCGGAATATGGCTATTAATAGAACACGCACTCTTGTAGCCACATTAAGGAAAAACCCCACTAAGCAGAGTCACTTCATACAGTTTATGCAAAAGATGATAGACAATGGACATGCAGAAGTGGCACCGCCTTTGACATCCGAAGCAGAGTGTTGGTATCTACCTGTGTTTGGGATTTACCATCCCAAGAAACCTAGTCAGATAAGAGTGGTGTTCGATTCGTCGGCAAAATACATGGGTCTTTCTCTAAATGGCGTTCTTATGACAGGTCCAGACCTAAACAACAGCATGCTTGGTGTACTCTTAAGATTTCGACGAGAACCTGTCGCAATATCAGCAGATATACAGCAGATGTTTTATCAGTTTTTTGTTCAAGAGAAAGATAGAGACTACTTAAGATTCTTTTGGTTTAAAGACAACAATCCAAACAAGGCCATAATTGAGTACAGAATGTGTGTTCATGTGTTTGGGAACAGCCCTTCACCGTCAATAGCGACTTATGGACTTCGGGAAAGCGCAAGGTCTGTAGAAAGTGTCTACGGTACAGATGTAACCAAATTTGTCAGCCAGAATTTCTACGTGGACGACGGTTTAACATCACTACCAAGTCCTGCTGAAGCCATAGATCTGTTGGAACGAACTCAAAAGGCATTAGCTTGTGGTGGGAACCTTAGACTACACAAAGTATCATCGAACAGCCGCGAAGTCATGAACGCATTTCCAAAAGACGATTTAACTAACGAATTAAAGGATTTGGATATTGGCCAAGTAGAATTGCCTACACAGAGAAGTTTAGGTCTTAACTGGAATTTAGAGTGTGATAAGTTTACATTTGTCATCTCTAAGGACGAAAAGCCATGCACAAGAAGAGGGATTCTTTCGGTACTCAATAGTTTGTTTGATCCGTTGGGATTCGTGTCACCAGTTGTGGTTCATGGACGCATCATTATGAGGGACATGATGATTGGATCGCCAGATTGGGATGAGCCCTTACCTGTTGAAACAAGAGACAAATGGACAAAATGGTGTGAGTCCCTGAAACATCTTGAAAACTTAAAGATTCCGCGTACGTACCTTGACGGCTCATTACAAGATACTGTTCAGCAGGAAGTACATGTGTTTTCCGATGCATCTGAAAGGGCTATCTCATCTGTTGCCTATCTTAGAACTAAAGATGTAAACGGGGAAATGAGTGTCGGTTTCATTATTGGGAAATCAAAGGTTTCACCTAAGCATGGACATACAATACCGAGATTGGAACTTTGTGCCGCAGTAATGGCAGTTGAATTAGCAGACATTATTTCTGACCATTTACATTTACCCATAGAAAACATGAGATTTTACTCAGACAGTCGCGTAGTGCTCGGATACTTGTGCAATAGGGTGAGACGTTTTCATGTATATGTAGAGAACCGCGTCAGCAAAATTCTCAAACGTACCATGTCGAATCAGTGGAGTCATGTCGTGTCCAAGGAAAATCCAGCTGATTTAGGTACACGACCCACGCCTGCGGAATGTCTTCAGGACAGTATTTGGCTTAAAGGTCCTAGTTTCCTATTCTCCGAAAATACTAGGTCGGATGAAGTCTACAATCTACAGGTACCAGAGCAGGACCCTGAGGTTCGTCAAGAAACATGTTTGAAAACAAACGTCATAGCACAGAACGCTATTAGTACTAGTGGTTTTGAGAATGTGTCGCGTTGGGAAAGACTAGTAAACGCCATAGTTGTATGGAAGAGACTCTTACGGCGGCGTTATAATGCAATTCACAGTGTAAGTGATCCAATAGATTCTCCAGTATCTGACTTACAAACTTGTGCCAGAACATTCATTTTTTCAACTGTTCAGCAAGAAGTCTACAGGGACGTAATTCATTCCATCCAGAGGACAATGCCCATTTCAAAGAAGAGTCCTATAGTAGGTTTAAATCCATATGTTGATGAGGATGGTTTACTCAGAGTTGGTGGTCGCCTTCAACATTCTGACTTAAAGGTTATAGAGAAGAATCCAATTATACTGCCAGGAAGACACTGGGTTTCCAAGTTATTAGTGTACTTTTACCATGAGCAGGTTAAGCATCAGGGACGACAGTTTACAGAGGGTGCTATTCGTTCAGCCGGGTTTTGGATTACTGGGGTCAAGCGTCTTATTGGGTCCATAATCCATCATTGTGTGAAATGTCAAAAACTAAGAGGATCCCTAGGGTTTCAAAAGATGTCGGATTTGCCAGAAGATCGGTTAGTTCCCGGTCCACCATTCACTTCAGTCGGACTGGATTGTTTCGGTCCATGGGAAGTTACCAGCAGGCGTACAAGAGGAGGCGCGGCTAAGAGCAAGCGTTGGGCTGTCTTATTTACCTGCCTGACGTCACGCGCGGTCCATATCGAAGTAATCGAGGAGCTAAGCAGTTCCTCATTCATAAACGCGTTGCGTAGATTCACCAGTATAAGAGGGAAAGCCAAGTTATACCGCTCCGATCGTGGGACCAATTTTATTGGGGCGTTGGATGACCTGGGAGTCAACGTAAGCGTTGGTGTTAAACAATATCTAGATCGCGAAGGGGCAACATGGCTACTCAATCCTCCACATTCTTCGCATCGAGGAGGCGTTTGGGAGCGAATGATTGGCGTTACGCGTAGGATTCTTGATTCGTTGTTACTTGACATTCCTGGAGGAGGCTTAACGCATGAAGTCCTTGTAACATTCATGTCTGAAGTGTCGGCAATTGTAAACTCTAGACCGCTAGCGCCGTTATCAGCAGACTGTTGTAACCCAATACCATTAAGTCCGTCCTTACTTCTAACGCAGAAAAGTGACTGTATTGTGGACGTAGTGATTCCATCTGATATTAAGGACATGTATAAAGCCCAGTGGAAACGCGTACAAATACTATCGGAACAATTTTGGAACAGATGGCGATCTGAGTTCCTTCAAACACTTCAAATTCGTAGGAAATGGATATCAGAACAACGTGAATTAAAGACTGGCGATGTCGTTCTTCTTAGAGATAAGCAAACCGCGAGAAACTCATGGCCAATGGGTCTAATCGTGAGTGTTTCATTAAGTAAAGACAATCTTGTGAGAACCGCGGAAGTGCGCGTAATAGGAAACAATGGGAAATCTACGGTTTATGAACGTCCAGTCAGTGAAATGGTGGTACTCATTCCATCATAAGTAATCTAGTTGTGATAAACAATGTGCAAAGACACAATTTAGTTATCATATTTAGTGAGTGACAATATGTTTGATAGTCATTTGTGATGTTTTTGCAAGTACTAGTCATTTTGTAAATGTTTTTGTGAACTTACTATTTACTGACAGGTAGTCCGTGATAGTGTTTTCAAAACATTTTTGAAATTTGGGTTGAGAACTAGAATTATAGTCATATATTGTATATGTAGCCACATGTTAAATCATACATTTAGCAAGATTGTTCTTAGTTTGAGGTAGTCCTGCCTTAGTATTTTGATAACAGTTAGTTATTTCTGTGTTAAGCTTAATTATCGTCATAATTTTTGTATACTTATCGTTATCTTCACTATATAGAGGTATGGTTTGTTAAACCAGGCGGGGAGTGTTCTGTAACAGGTTACAGAATTCTTCTTGTTTCGTTTGATAAATTTTTGAGTACGAAACTTCGAGTTATTTTCAGAGTTGTATTTAGTACAACTTAAATAGTTGTGGTAAGTACGATTTCGTTAACTCTTCTTTCGAGGAGATTGTGCATCCTTTTTTTCCTCATGTCTTTAAACAAGCACATTTGAGTCGATTTTACGCTCTTGAATTCTAGCAAGCCATGGTTAATCATAGAGTAAGTCAAGACCACAATGTTTTCTTATGATAATAGTACGTCCATTTAATATGTGTGTGTTATAATTTGTCGATGACAGAGTGTATTTTGTTAGTTTATGGTGTTAAACGGTTCTGTCATTGGTTTTCGCCTTTGCTCAGCGCTAAGCCTAAATCTCGCCTAAACCTTTGAAATCATTGTAATGTGAATGACTGGTCACTTCACAGTGTATGGCATAGTATGTAGCGTGCTCGAGTACTGGTTTCGCACAACAAATATGCAATTTAAAGGCCGTTGACTGATTAGAGTTTTTTCCTTGTATTTTTCAGTTTTATTACCGCATTAAAGACAGTAAAGCTATCGCACTGGTTGTTGTTGGTCACGTGCAAGCATAAATGTCCTTTACTCATTATTCATGAAGACAGTCTTTATTCGGTCAGTACAGAGTGTATTACATTGATTTAGCTCTTAAATGCATCCTGAAGTGCTCAGAAATGGAGCAATATTGTGATTAAAACAGACTGGATCTCTCAGAGATCACTCACAGTTTTCATTGACTATGTGATCTAAAATTAGAAACAATTTGTTTGCATGGTGTTTAAGGCTGTATCAACAATTTTTCATTTTATGTTATAGCTTTCCTGAATCCACAAGTACTAGGCCAAATGAAAAACAAAATGGCTGACATATCTACCTTGAACTTATATATAGACAGTATTATAGGGCCAAAGGATTATTCGAAAAAATATTTTAAGTTTTTGTCCATGTCTCATCAACTTTGCTCATGTTTTTCAATCAATAGTGCAGAAATCAATCTTATTGTGTCTTTCTTTGGCCAAAAATTGATTATTCCTGATGAGAAGAGTAGTCATGAGAAAGTCATAAGACTTAATTATGTGACATTGTTACAGTTGCAAACAGGAAGATATGATGGCTCTCTTTGAACCATACTAGCTGTCAATACAGACTTTTCATTTTGTGGGAATACCCCAGTGAAGCAGTTGTTATGTATTTAGGTACTGATTTAAGTTTTCTATTTTCTTATCTGTGAAATTTCTCATCTGAGAAAAAGCAACTTTAAATCACATTGTAAGTAGCTATTAAGTTGAAGATACTACTTGAAGAGTTCATGCAATGTTTGTCATTTGCTGAAAACAAAATATCATACAACAAAACAGGCATCATTACAAATACAACAATAACATCAATAAACAAACCCATTACTACATCATCCTAGGTAATAATTTAAGTTCTTATTTAGATATATTTATGTTTGCAGAAAACCATGAAAACAAAGGCAGACACTGTGCATTCTGTGCAATGTCTGCCTTTTAACAAAGTTTCCATCAATACTTAACCCATTTCTCCCTTAAAAGTAAAGGCTTTTGTAAATGTCAGAACTTGAAAATGAATGCATACAACACGACTAATCGGTTACAGAAATTGACTTCTGGAAATTCTCTTGAAGAAAGTGAGCAGACTATATTGTCTAGAATGTTTTTAAAAAAACTGTCTTGTATTTGCAACAGATAAAAAAAATAGAGAATGGTTAAGCTTGATAAGAAGTTATTTCTTTACATCATTAAGAAAATATTCTGACAGAAAAAGATAATGCAGGAACCAAGCAAACACTATTTTTCTGCCACACTAGTTTCTTGTCTAAGGTAGGTTGAAATAAATATTAACAATATAATCTAAAAACCCATTACACAAATTGGACTCTTTAAAAAATTACAAATTGAAAGTAGCAGCAGATAATTGCTATAAGTTATGATGATTAAATGCTCCTTTAAAAAATTGCCTAATATTTTGACAATTACTGAAAAGAGCAATTTCTCATTCATTCCCAATGTTTTCTATGATTGACTTCTGCACATGTGTATCATATAGATTCAAACAAAGTTCACAGCTTTAAATATGTAAATACTTGCATAGATCACATCAAACTAGAATTCTTGTCTTTAAGGTAGATTACCCATAATCCGCCATGTTAAAACTCATTAATTATCTCCTAGGAATACTTTGGTAGTTCTCCCTATACAGCGGTCGGGGCCGGTACTGTCCGCATAGTTCCGGCCCCGATCGAGTTATACCAAGAATGACTGGAGAACCCCGACGAAAGAATAAATTTCAAAATGGTAGATTATGGGTATTCTACCTTAAAGCACTCTGAGGGTTCAATGAAAGACTATAGTAAGTCCTTCACAAACATGAATCACTTAATATAATCTTACAGTGAACCCTCTGTGTGCAAAGTGAATATTTATAAACTATCAAAGGCATGGATCTTAATGTATCCCCTAAATTCATTTTGCAAATGGTCACAATAAAAAAAAAATTGAAAGCAACAGCAGACGGCAACCTATTAGGATCATAAACAGATTTGTCTATTGTATTGAGAAGCAATGAAGACAACAGCAGAAATTGCTTGTCACAAATAAGTTCTCCTTTTGTCACTGTGCTTTATAAAACATTTTGGATGCAGGTGTATTCAAATCAGTATACTCATATCAAAAAGTGTATTCAGAAAACAGAATGGTTCATTTAGTAATGTAAACTCTTGATTTTGGGATAGTTCACATTGTTTTGGTGATGTAGTAATAGATTCAACAAAAATACATAAAAATAAATATTACATACAGTCCAACAAAATAACATACAAAAATGTATACAAAAGCAAGGTTTCAACTTTAAAAGATAAAAAAAAAAGTTTTCAAATTCTTTTTCAGAAACCTCAATATATGCAAGATGCAAGTTAAAATGGCAATCCCCTGCTTTATGTGTATGGTAGTTGGAATTTTTGATAATGAAGACTGAATGAATGACATTTTTAAATACAAGAAACCATTGTGACAAAAGGAGAAATTGCTTTCAACAAACAACTAAACCTCTTGTTAGACTAGTTTCTACCAAACCAGAATTTTATTCCATACTTTATAAATGGGGCCATCACATGGTTTCAATTTGGACCAATCAGAAAACTCTGTAAGAGGGAATAGATTAATGAAGGCACATTCTGCAATGCTTTCCATTTTGAACATGTTGGAAAAATATATGTTTGTGTATGAAGAAATACATTAATAAAGACAAATTTCACTAAGCTTTCAATTTGAACTTGTCAGACAAATACACATATGGTAAACAAATGCACATGTATGTATGTATGAAAAAATACATTATTGAAGACAAATTTCACTGTGCTTTCAATTTGAACTTGCCAGACAAATACACATATTGTTAAACAAATACACATTATGTATGAAAAAATACATTATTGAAGACAAATTTCACTGTGCTTTAAATTTGAACTTGCCAGACAAATACCCATATTGGTAAACATTTAAAATACACATGCATGTATGGAAAAATACATTAATGAAGACAAATTCCTCAATGTTTCCAATTTGAACCCATCAGACAAATATCTGTTTGTGTATAAAGAAATACATTTATGAAGACAAATTTGGCAGGGCCTTCAATTTGAACCACTCAGACATATCTTTATGCAGTAATAGATAAACTGACTTAGTTTTTACAAAGCTTTCAATTCAAACTTGTCAGACATATATATATGTATATGCATGGGTTGACAAGAGTATCGAAGTTCAGTCTGAAAACATATCTTGAAAGCATTTGAATCCAAATCCCTGGACTACAAGTTTTATCATTTTATCCATTACATTTCTATATGTTGTTGGTACACATTAGAGCTGTATCATCTTGACAAGCTTAATGAGTACCAACAATATGAGGTTTAATCAGAATTTAGTCATTTATCACTATATCTAGGCCTGAGTATAATGAACCGAGCCTATTAACCTCTCAAAGACACAATCACATCAAACCGTGAAAAACACTGTCGTCCACTGATCAGTTGTGATGTCTATTTATATACCTGCATGTTCTCTATAACAATGTGTTAAGTTCTCTAATTTGCATAAAGGTTCCACTAACTTAACATAACACCCACCTCCAAGAAGACTCGTCCAGAGTCTTGGCCCTTGGGACCTTGGGAGATACGAGGAAATGGCTAGAAGAAGACTTCATCCCACTGCTGCTGCCACCAATGTTACGAACCGAGCATGTGAGCCTCTCTTAAAGACACAATCATATCCAACCAATGGAAAACACTGTCGTCCACTGATCGGTTGTGCTGTCTATTTATATATCTGCATGTTCTCTATAACAATGCATTAGGTTCTGAAATTTACATAAATGTTCCTCAAATGTTACAGAGTAACACTAGACTGTAAAAAGAATCATTTGATCAGATTTGTCTTGATATTAACCCTTATAGTGCTGGAACTGTCTTCATGCTTATGCAAACAGGTTGGATCCAGGCCAGCCGTCAAGTAAGTTGGGGACTGACCTGTGATCTAACCTGTTTGATACTCTGAGTATCTTTCCTAATCAAAATAGAGCAGATATTTAAGGTTTTGGAAAGCACAAGACACAATTAAGAATATATTTTTAGAAAATTATCCAGCACTATAAGGGTTAAGTTGTTACACATATATGTACAGGGAGACAGAATATTCAAAGTGAATAAAATGGTCTGACAATGCCTCTTGAACCATTATTTGAACCCAGACCTCTTTGCTGTGCAGATGAACAGTTTTTTCTTCTTATTGTATAGTAACATTCATACAATTTGCTGTTGGTACTCATTTGTACAGTCCCTTTAACCTGATTCTAATGAGTACCAACAAAACAACGTTTAGTTAAAATGTACTCAGCTTTCATAAAATTAAGCCAGAGAAACTCCAAACTAACCTTGATTGTTACACAAATAGTTTGAAGAGGTCTGATTTGATTCTAAATTGCTTCAATAATAATTTCAATTTCATTTTAATGACCATTCCATTAGTGAATAAGTAAGACCCCATTTACTGAACAGCCCTTTAGGGCTGGATCAAGTATATGGGTAGAACCATCGACCTTCCAGAACTCAACTGGAATACTTGTATGTATATATTGCTATGAGTCAACTGTCGGTGCAAAGACAATAATCTGACACATCCCCTTCAGCCATTCCTGTTATATATTCCCCATTCATTGGTGCTTCTATATGTCTGAAAGATAAAAAAAATTAAGGTGTTGTGTCTGGTTCTGAAGGAACCAAACTGATATGCCTGAAACAAGAGGTTATGCAATGTTAACATTTCAGAGACACTCAACAAAGTTCCGTAACAGCTATCAGCACTTGGGGTACTTGTGATTTGAATGGTATTTAACACTGTGCCAACAATTTCTTTAGTTATTTAATGGCTTTCCTGGATCCACCAGTACCAGGCTAGGGCTCTTAAGTGACTTGCCAATGGACGCTCTCACGAAACCAGAGACTCCTCCTCAGAAACCATTGCTCTACTTAGATACACAAGAAATTATCCCATTACAAAAAGTAATTGATCCAATCCCAAACTATCACATTCTTCCAGTGTGCCATGGGAAGAAAGTCTAGATGTGACAATCTTGAATTCTTTTTTTAAGTTTTTCATTGTGACAGTATTTCATTTTATTTGCGGATACTGACAATCTTGCTCGATGCCTATTAGCTAATTAAGTGGTGTTGAATAAATGTCAACACCAATAGTTCAAAATACAGCCATAGAATATACTGTTTATACTGTCAGAATGATACTTTGCAGTAGATTGAAATAAACTATTGTAAAATAAGGAGATACTACTTGGAATGAGTAATAATTCTTTTTACATGGATTTCGATTCCAATTTGTTGCTGATCAGTCTATTGTCATGAAACTAACATTTGCAGTCCTCATTTGAATTATCCTTTGTGGTATAATTTTTCCGTAGATGGCAACCTCTTTTATAAATCTTATGCGCCATGCAGTTTTTATAGTAAAATAAACATTTCTAAATGTACACCTGTTGTTTTCTTTATTGCCTTTAATTTAATGATAAAGAGAGAAAAATCAAGTTCTGCGGGCGACTTGATGCATTAGCATCAAAATTTTACTTGTAACAAATTAATGTACACTATAAATCCAACAATAGGACTTTCTGAAGTGGTTGTTAAAGGCAGGTTGGCTGCTTCAAAGGATGGTTGCTTTAAGAAACATTCTTGCAGAAATTGAGAAACAATTATTGATAATAATAACAACTTTTGCTTTATACAAACAAACAAGGGGTCAAGTGAAGGGAACATGGTGAATATGTCTACAAATAATACTTAGTATAGTATCGGGTATGTTGTTTAACATCATGTCAACAGTTCTTCAGTTACAGTCTAACTTGTGTTAAGCAACCACCCTTTTTAAGGAGCCAACCTGCCTCAAACAACCATTACAGAAAGTCCCATTGTTAGATTTATAGTGTACATCAGTTTGTGATAAGCAGCCAACCTGTCTTAAACAGCCAATTTACTCTGTCCCATAGGCTGGCCTCTTAACACAAGTTTGACTGTATATAATGTCTTTCCTGGGATTCACCAGTTCTAGGCTAGGGCTCTGAAGTGTCTTGCCAAGGAGCATTCCCACCAAGGAAATGGCTCTGGTAGTAATCTAACCCTGGGCACCGGAGTGACAAATACAGCACTGTAACCACTTGGCCAAAAAAGAACCCTAACTCAACAAAGAAAAGCTAGAAGTAATTGTAATTATGCAATCTTTACTGTTAATCCTTAGATCCTTATGTTTGTATTTATCTTTTGTAGTCTCCATCATACATATTTGGTATCAGTTAATTGTTGTGAAAAGCAATTTTCAAAACAAGAAATTGCCAATTTAAAGCAGTTTTTCCATTTACATTAGAAAGTTAAATAAAAGTTAAGATAAACAAAATATGCAAATACTGGAAAATAGCTATCAAAGCAAGCACACACTTTTTAGGGAGATTTCACAGCACATCAACACTATTTCAATTATGTTTCAATAGAAGAGACATAATGATGGAGGAAGACCAAAAACTTAACTAGAATGCGACACCTGAAGGATATCACGGGATAGAATGTAGTGTATGGACTACCCACTCTATTTTTTTACCCTTATACCAGCCCATTCGAGCGTCACTTTTTCAAGATCAATCGAATCCAGTTGGTAATTATGCAGTTATAAACGATCATTGGTTAGGAGCAAAATTCTATCGTTCGCAACTGCCTGATATTTACCAAAATTACCGGCATAACGTAAACTTTACCAAATCGTACCGAAATATTCAATACCATATCCGTCCTTCTAGATGATTTAAACTTTTATTCGAAAATATTTTTCATCCAAAACATTGAATTTACTAGTATTTTTTTTTTTTTATTTTTTTTTTATTCATATTATTAGGGCATAACAAGGAAGAGAATTACATAAAAATATTTGGTTGCATGATGAATTTCCAACACCGACCTGGCTGTACATGCACTGCGTGATGCCGGTATGTACCGTGACTTGACATTTTTCCTGGCCCTCGCTTCACACACTTGCAACTTGTCAAGAGGTAAACGAGTACATATTGTAGCGCATCTCACTATTTAAAATCGATAATGTACATGTGCAAATGCAATAATCCGTGTTCTGTGAATCTAGTTCATTTATAAACAGTATATGTCTCTTGTTTTCAATAAAAATAAAATCTTTCAAATCTTAGAAAAATGGCCACCATTTTTTACGTAATTTTTTTATGTCATCGCAAAACCGCTCGAGACATTTCGCGTCTTCTGCCCATCGGAAAAAAGGAGTAATAAACTACAATTTCTCCAAACACAGATTTTTCCCAGCTATGACACATATACCAGAACAAACTTAGGCTTGCCTTACATAATATATATAGTGTGCACTAAAAGTTACCGTTTAGATTTCGCATAAAATAAGCATGAAAATTAAACCCCCTAAAACGAAAAAAGTAGTCGTATTAGAAAACATTTTGTTCCTAGAACAGAACAGAATAGAATATTCTGTATCTGTTCTCTACACTACATTCTATATTGCTAATAAGGGCTGGTCAAGTGGAGTAAAACCATCAGTTTCCACATACTTGAACTGGGAGACTGCCTCTCATGAAAATTCAAATGCTGTCACCAGTATTTGAACCCTCACACAGAGTGACCGCGGGTTTTTGAGGTCTATACTTTAACCACTTGACCAAGGAACATAGGAGCCCTGTATTCTAGACTGGACTCTCTATCGAACTCAAGTTTTATAATCTAACCACAAGGCCAAGGAGGCCCTACAAGCAAAAAAGATAGAATCTTTACTAGTGGTGTTGTAGGACAGCAATGCTTAACAATCCTAAAATTGTTCACACAAGAGAGAATTACCAGGGTAAGGCAATTTCGAATGGTAAAATTTATCACCTCACTCCTTCCACAGTCATGCTGTAACAGCCTTTAACTCACAAACCTCAAATTATTGGACGGCCCAGTGTTGACTGGAGACTATTGAACACCACACAAGGTTCTATCAAGTCTTCTTGATGTTGTGGCATTAGCAGAAGCAGCAAAATGTAAAATCTGAAAAACACAAATACGTTAATATTAGTTATATTGTTATAACATAATACCCTGTTAAGATTTAACAGCTGTCCAAAAGACAGCAAACTCGACTATTTGACAAGATGTTGAAAAGTGATCAAGTGGAAGACAGTGGTACAGGGGTAGAGCGTCTGCCTCGACATGAGTTCGAATCCCGTCAAAACCAGGATCTGCTTTGTGAACTTTCATTAATTCACATTCTGCGCGAGTACTGGTTATGTATCCAGGAAGTAGAATCGAGAGTGATCAATCTAAGTTGTAAGAACTTGTTTCACAATCGATGTAAAATAAAACAAGTTTAAACAAACAAAAACTGATATAGGTGTAATGAACCGACCAAATTAACCAAAAAAAAGGCACAATCACATTTGATCAGTGAAAAATACTGTCATCCACTGATCAATAATGTAACAAACCGACCAAATTAACCAACAAAAGATACAATCACATTTGATCAGTGAAAAATACTGTCGTCCACTGATCAGTAATGTAACGAACCGACCAAATTAACCAACAAAAGATACAATCACATTTGATCAGTGAAAAATACTGTCGTCCACTGATCAGTAATGTAACGAACCGACCAAATTAACCAACAAAAGGCACAATCACATTTGATCAGTGAAAAATACTGTCGACCACTGATCAGTAATGTAACGAACCGACCAAATTAACCAACAAAAGGCACAATCGCATTTGATCAGTGAAAAATACTGTCGTCCACTGATCAGTTGTGTTTTCTATTCATATACCCGCATGTTCTCTATGGCAATTTATTAGGTTCCTAAGATTTTGAATTATGAAGTTTCACAAAAAATCCAACTCAGATCTTCTAGGCATGAATATGGGCATCATTTGCTTAAAACCAATAGCAGAGTTAGTGTATTTGGTGAGTAACCTTACAGTATGACACAGGTAGTCCATGATGAAAATTTAAATAAAAAAGTCCATAATTTGCTTTATTGTTGCTTTTGCATAACAACCATGAACACATGTGTGAAGTTTCAACCTTTTCAAATAAAGAGGTACGCTAAAGTGTGATGCCAACACCCATGTGAGTAGTATAGCTCTTCTTATTTGTCATGAAATTGAGCTTATAAATGTAACAGACAACATCAAAGCCACTTATCAAAGGGTAAACAGATGTTAGTCCATTGAAACTGCTTTTTTTAATCATTTTTAAACCATCACTGAAATCAATGGTTATAGCGTGCATGTTCTCATTTACAGTACACCTGAATGCATAAATGGACCAAACCTCTAAACTCAAAGTTATTTAGCCCATACATGATTGTTTGAAAGCATTAGCTTGGATATTTTAACCCTTTCCCAAACAATAACTACATTTGACCACTTTGTTACAGACAACTCTAGAAAACATTGTGGGAAAAGGAGAAATTGCTCTTAACAAGCAATTTTTCCTTTTCCCACAATGTTTTCTGCCCTATCAGAAGATAATATTTAAATTTTTTATGTCCCAAATTAAAGAGTTTGCAGAAGACATTTTAAAATTTGATGAAATTGAAAATCAATCCTAAATTCACTGATAGGCAATAGAGCATTGTTGGAAATGGAAAAATTGCTCTTTAAGAAGTGCATGATGCCTCGTGAATATTAATTAGATTGAAAATTATTATTATCATTATTATTGTAATCATTATCATTAAAGATAATATTTTCAATTGCTACTTGGTTCATTATCCACCAAAGCAAACTCTAGTATGTTAAAACAGTGATCTAATAACAAACTTCAAAATACTGCAATATGTTTGCAGTGCGATGTGCCATCACCATCATCATGCCTTTTTTGCAGGTAAATCTAGACCAATATGCTTATATAAAACAATACGGGAAGAAAGGCAACATCATGCCACAATAACGATTCGCCACTAACGATTCACCACAAGTTTATATAACGATTCACCACAGAGTGATAATGATTCACCACACATTGATAACGATTCACCACACATTGATAACGATTCACCACACATTGATAACGATTCATCACACATTGATAACGATTCACCACAGAGTGATAACTATTGACCACACATTGATAACGATTCACCACAGAGTGATAACTATTCGCCACACATTGGTAATGATCCACCACAGTTTATAATACTGTATTGTATTTTAGTTGATGTTGTTGATATCAATTAACAATCATTATTAAAATCAGAAATCTTTATTTTATTGTCTTTCCTTGTTTATATAAATAACAAACATTATTTGTATATATTCCCTAGAAAAGTTGTCCCGTCATAGGTGTGAAAAATATCACATTTATCGATGGATTCGGAGTGGCTTTAATCATTGTACATTAAAGATTAGATAATACGACAGTGTTAATCATGTTCCTTAATTAGTAGGTAAGTGGATGTTATACAGACAGGCACTATGTCAACTATGAACATCCTCGAATATGCTGGAGATAGAATTAGGACACTGGCACAAACCAACGTTAATACCACGGAATGATTGCAAATGTTTATCTTGTAATACTCTAGAAGACGAATTTCATTTCATCCTCGAATGTCCTATCTACCATCATATCAGAAAGAAGTATATAAAGAAGAACTATTGGAAACATCCAGATATTGTTAAATTCATTATGAAAACAGAAAATAAAAAAGAACAGAAAAACTTGGCTGTGTATGTTTATAAAAGTTTCGAAATAAGAAATAGAACATTTTACAATAATGTCTAATAAGTTTTACTGTGAAACTTATTGTAGATCGTCCTATTTCTGTTACACTTTGCCTTTTTTGCCTTGTTTATGTAAATGCCTATAGAATTATTGTTTTATGTTTAGGTGATTATATGTACTCATATATGAGTTCTTATAGAGCTTATATATGCATCTATCTAATAGTAGGCAAGTGCATGTATGTGTCTGTGGATATATGTGTATGCATATACATGAACAAATATATGTGTATACACATGCATAAACCACTATATGTAAATACTAGTCTTATATATAAGTTTATTCTTATCCACAAAAGCAATAAGCGACTTACAGGTATAGTGTTAGCAATTGCCTAGTGTATGGACCTTGTATTAACCAGAACCGTGCTACACATTGTTGTAGTTTTCATCTTATAAAATACTACAGGCAATACATTGCTTGAGTTTTCATTTTGATAGTGAATACTTTAAATGATACTTTGATATATTGCAACTTTATCCTACATCTAGGTTTAGCACGATACTGGTGTGTCTCTTAAATGTTTACTTCTTGTGTACTGATGGGCCTATGGCCTTATGTATCAATAAAGTATCTTGTTTTACCAAGTTTGTTACCTGGCTGTGAATTATGGAAGGGAATATGCCGCTGAGTGATAAATTGTTTGGAAACAATAAGTATAAATACGCGGACACCAATATGGTAACATTTTATTACAACTATTACATTGACCTGACATTGTGTGAACCATTTCGATACATTTATATGTACCGTAATTGTGTAAGATGCCTGCTCCGCCATGTGTTTTCTGAACTTGGTCTTCAGGTGAGTGATAATTTGAGTTCTCCTTAAATCTCCCAGGAACCATTTTTTTGAAAAGGTATGTGATATTACTCACAATACAGTCTAACTTGTGTTAAGCAGCCACCCTTTTAAGCAGCCAACCTGCCTTAAACAGCCACTACAGAAAGTCCCATTGTTAGATTTATAGTGTACATCAATCTGTGTTAAGCAGCCAACCTGTCTTAAACAGCCAATTTACTCTGTCCCATAGGCTGGCCTCTTAACACAAGTTTGACTGTAATAACATTAGTTATCACATCAAATCTTAACAAGTTCCCACTTTCCAAACTTGTCCTATGAGGTCTATGGAACTGAGGAAATTGGCTGCCTCAGACAGATCGGCTGCTTTACACATTGATTTACAATACAATTCATATATCGGAATTTTCTACATTCGCTGATTAAAACAATTGTATTGCTTAATATGGTGGCTGATAAATAAAAGTTTGAGTGTAATTATATTTCTGGTTTTTTTTTCCTACAGACAGCCTGCAACAACAAGGATGATGTATATCGTCTTCTTGGAAAGACGTTTGCTCTTCCTCTGATTCCTGCTGGAGACATCGAGCCTTCCTTCCAGAAGCTACGAAACAAGAGCAAGACACAGCAGACTGACCTTTTTTTTCAAAAACATGGAAAATGTCTGGCTGCAAAGTAACGTCTGGGCCATCGCGGATTGGTGCCAGTACTCCAGAACAATCCGGACTAAAAATGACTGTGAGTGCTGGCACAACAAGCTAAGCAACCGGGCCAGGAAGGGGACCCTGACATTTACCTGATGCTGTCCCTTCTACACACCGTGGCTGGCGACCTGAAGCTTCAGGTATGACTTGTTCGGGAGGGTAAATAATCGGGCACAGACCAAAGTGACAAAGACGCTACAGACGAATCTGGGCTGTTGGGAATCCTACAGACAGGGTGAAATCATCACGAGCGATCTCTTAGAAAGATGTTCCCACATGTAACACTTAAAATATAAAAGTGCTTTAAAAAAAACCTCTATTGAATAGATGTGCAAGTTTCATGTTTCATGTGTGATTGTATGTTTGATAAAATAACATAAATACATTTTTCATTTGTGTTTTCCTTGTAGTTAATTAATTCTCTTATAATAGACTGTTTTAGCTTAATCAGTCGTACCTGTTATTATAAAATACAACAACAATTAAATTCTATTGAGCTATTATCATTAAATATTGTTGGACAATCATGCGTTTTCAAAACATTTCTGTTTTATAATTGTTTCATATTTGAATCATAACTAAAGGATGACTCTCGTTATTTGACCTTGACCGTTAAAACATTTCAAAACTGTGGCAAATCGTTATTGGTTTGTGGCAAACCATTAATTGGCTTGTGGTGAATCGGCTTGTGGTGAATTTGTGGTGAATCGGAACCATCTTAACTGTACAGTTAAGATCTGGATTGGGAAGCTGCCAATAATCTAGTCCTATGTTAATTTAGAAGTCTATGTTATTAATTTTATGACAGAACACAATTTGTTCAAAAAGTAAAAATTTCAATCTCTGAGACCTTCTTTAAATAGGTGATCATATCAATACCCCACCCTCACTCTCAAACTAGATCTTACTAGTTTAATCAACAGTCGAGAGTTTCGTAAACAGAGGAAACTTGTTCATATAACATATTCAAACAACAGGTTTGGGGTCATAATTTGTAACTACGGTTGGTCAGTATTCACTGAAACTTACCTTTAATAAACTTTGAAGATCTGATAACGTGTTTACAATTTGAATCCACCATTATTCTCTAAAAGCTGGCAGCCTTTATTTTCGTATTCTGTGTATATGAATTATGCACTATGTTTCACAAACAAAGCCTAACATAGTGAGACTATTTATACGATTTATAGATATGCAGTTAAATTTTATGCCAGTTTGATAATGAATAACAAGCTACTATTGATTTAACCTTGAATTCGAACATTTCATGAAAAGTACACGCCTGTTCCCAATCTCCTTTGCAGAGTTATCGTTCGTTCCTCAGTGGGATCTTGGCGGAAACCAATTTACTCGGATATAGATTGCGGTCGGGATCGGCCTGTTCCTTTACCAGCAGGCGTGTAATTTTCTAGGCAGATTGGAAAGCTGTCAATAATCTAGTATTGTGTTTCTTTAGAAATCTATGTTTTCATTTTATCGGTAGAAGACAATTTATTTCAAAAAGGTTGATATCCAAGACTGTGGGACAGTCCTTATAAAGCCAGAATGCCGGGAGTAAAACCCTGCAAAACAGAGAAAACAAGGTTTGGGCTGCATTAAACAAATCGAATATTCAAATTGGAGAATTTTTCCGCATTCCAGATGTGTTGTGAATTTTGCCCCTGTAATTCGTGGCTAACAACGTTTTATCGCTCATTGTAAACAACCCGTATCGCCTTAACTTTTTTAAAAGCATCATTTGAACATGTTACCGTCTCAGTTACTAAAGGGATTTTAAAGTATTTTTATGATATAAATTATCAACGTTTCTAGAACATACACAATTTTATGAGCGTGTTTCTGGATTCAATTCTAGGGATGGCAACAAATAAGTAACTAGTGCGTGAGTTATGGAACATTGAGCGTTATATTATTGTTTTCTTCAATATTGCAATATAAGTTAATTCATAACTTTTGTATATATTGTGACGGAAGCTTAAAACGTAGCACATTCCATCTTAAGGTCTGTTTCCTGAATACTAAACAAGTACTTTAGTACTCGTGCCGATTTGTAGCTAGTCCCGGCAATTTTTACCTGTACGCTGAAGGGGGTCGAGCCCGAGACCCAATCGTATCTACTCGGCAATCCCCGTCACAAGTCGGTAGATATAGTTATTTTAAGAAATGGCCGAGGTGTTCCGAATGCCCGAGACCCTCGATACAAGGGACACTTGCTCTACCACTGAACCGTTGTCGCCAACCAGTATTGTATTATAAACTGGGTTATTTAGCCTGGGGTCCTGATCCATGCGTATACCCCGCACTACCTGGTGTGGGGTATACGCACGGGCCAGGACCCAGGCTAAGGGCTATTCTCCTTGCAATGACCTCCCTTTCCATTAGCCAACCATTCGCGGAGTTTGCGACAGGGCATGTATGTTTAATAGTTCTTCACTATCATGGGCGTATAAATGCTCTGACAGTTTGCTAAATCATCTCTACAGGTTTAGTTAGTGAGTAAACACCTAAAAGTAAAATTGCTGTTTAATCACAGCACATGTCCTAACGGCCACAAGCCAAATGGTGAAAATATGTCATATTTACTGCTGAATTATGAAGAAAAACTTTCTTACAGTGTTGGATACGAGCATAAACGATTCTTCTGGCAAAATTTGGTAGACTTACTTCTCTTTCGATTCTTCCTGTGAAAGTGGGTTGTGAATATTATACCGAAGCTGGTTAAGAGCATTTCCTACAAATATAACATTTTCCTTGGCGGTGTTCTGCAGATTCGCCATATGACTGTATCGAGCGTTCAATGCAAGACTATAGTAAGTGCTTCACAAACATGAAACACTCACTATATAGTATTGCATTAAACCCTCGATATATGGGAAGTAATGAAGGCCAGATGCATTCTCTCACTCGAGGAAGGTTAAGCTCTGTATGATTCCCAAACGCTTGTGCGCATCTTCTAGCGGATGGTGCTATGGAAACAGCGTGGTTAAATGGTGGACTAATGGCATCTAGCTTTCTTCTTCTATCGCAGATTGTTTCTGTTGACATTCCCTACATTAAACTAAATTACGGAAATAAACACAATACTTTACACAGGGATTCGTAGTTAGAATTCTTTTAGAGCAAAATGGCTATGTAATGTCGTCTGTGGTAAATATGTTATTCACACTTATATAGACGGCTTAAAGAAGTAATTAAATGATACTACATGATTCTATTTAAATAATTGCTACGAACCGAAATTTGAATAGATGAACGAGCCATGCAGTGAACCAGGGTCCCAAGCCAACACATTCAGCCGTTTTATGCCCGAAATGCTAGGAAACCATTTCACCCGACTTCCTTGATGAACAATTTCAACAAAAGCATTCCTTGGAACAAGCAGGTTTTTCCAATGTCAGATTTGGTTCTTAGGGGGAACGAATGTTTCAAAAAGGCATCCAGGGAAGAAGGGATGGATTCTGGAAGTGAAAAAGGGATTCAGAGAGTGAGAGAAAAAGCAAAGACCTAACAAACAGGTCTTTGGATTAAGGGGTTTAGAGAGACAAGCATTCAGAAGGGAGAAATTTAGAAAGGCAGGGATCCAGTGATTTAAGAAGGTATGGATTCAGTGATTTAGGGAGGGGGATTCAGTGATTTAAAAAGGTATGGCTTCAGTGATTTAGGGAGGGGGAGGGGGTTCAGTGATTTAAGAAGATATGGATTCAGTGATTTAAGAAGGTATGGATTCAGTGATTTAGGGAGGGGGATTCAGTGATTTAAGAAGGTATGGATTCAGTGATTTAAGAAGGTATGGATTCAGTGATTAAGGAGGGGGGATTCAGTGATTTAAGAAGGTATGGATTCAGTGATTCAGTGAAAAAGATTCAGAGAGGGAGATGATACAAAGAGGGTGAGATTCAAATAGTGAGGGATATATAGTTGCAGTGATTCAGAGAGGGATGGATAAAGGGATGCAAGGATTCAGAGAGGGATGGATAAAGAGATGCAAGGATTCAGAGAGGGATGGATAAAGAGATGCAAGGATTCAGAGAGGGATGGATAAAGAGATGCAAGGAATCAGAGAGGGATGGATAAAGAGATGCAAGGATTCAGAGAGGGATGGATAAAGAGATGCAAGGATTCAGAGAGGGATGGATAAAGAGATGCAAGGATTCAGAGAGGGATGGATAAAGAGATGCAAGGATTCAGAGAGGGATGGATAAAGAGATGCAAGGATTCAGAGAGGGATGGATAAAGAGATGCAAGGATTCAGAGAGGGATGGATAAAGAGATGCAAGGATTCAGAGAGGGATGGATAAAGAGATGCAAGGATTCAGAGAGGGATGGATAAAGAGATGCAAGGATTCAGAGAGGGATGGATAAAGAGATGCAAGGATTCAGAGAGGGATGGATAAAGAGATGCAAGGAATCAGAGAGGGATGGATAAAGAGATGCAAGGATTCAGAGAGGGATGGATAAAGAGATGCAAGGATTCAGAGAGGGATGGATAAAGAGATGCAAGGATTCAGAGAGGGATGGATAAAGAGATGCAAGGATTCAGAGAGGGAGATGGAAGGATTCATAGAGGGAGATGGAAGGATTCAGAGACAGACAGACTCAGAGATGATGCAAGGATTCAGAAAGGTAGAGATTCAGAGATACAATGATTCAGTGAGGGAGGGATTCACAGAGATGTAAGGGTTCAGAAGTGATGCATCAATTTAGAGATGCAACAATTCAGAGGTATTCAAAGATGAATTCATTCAGAAATGGAGGTATTCAGAAATGGAGGTATTCAGAGCTGCAATGATTTAGAGATGCAGCGTTTCAGAAAAGGAGGCATTCAGAGATGCAATGATTCAAAAAGGGAGGAATACAGAGTTATGATGATTAAGAGAGGAGGGATTCAGAGATACAATGAATTAGAGTTGCAATGATTCATAGAGGGAGGTATTCAGAGATCAATGATCAAGAGAGGGAGATTATCAGAGATGCAATGATTCATAGAGGGAGGTATTCAGAGATCAATGATCAAGAGAGGGAGATTATCAGAGATGCAATGATTCAGAGAGGGAGGTATTCAGAGATCAATGATCAAGAGAGGGAGATTATCAGAGATGCAATGATTCAGAGAGGGAGGGATTCAGAGATCAATGATCAAGAGAGGGAGATTATCAGAGATGCAATGATTCAGAGAGGGAGGGATTCAGAGATGCAATGATCAAGAGAGGGAGATTACCAGAGATGCAATGATTCAGAGAGGGAGGGATTCAGAGATGTAATAATTTAGAGGGGGGGGGGGAATTCAGAGATGCAAGGATTCAGAGTTTGAGACATTCAGGAATAGGATGTCTTCAAGTCTTCAAATGTCACATTGGTACAATGAACAAAGAAAAATAAAGTTCCCATTTAGTAATATTTAATTTTTTCAACATAATATATCAATAATATAAAATAACCGTTATGGAACGAAGCTTTAGGAAAAAACGATACACATAATGACCTAAAAAATGCTTAGCAGAAAATTGCAAGAATTATCTGCCAAGTATTTTAAGTTCTGCTTAACTATGTTGGATTTTAAGACTTTTCCAAATTGAAAGTTGAAGCAAACGACATTAAAAAATAATAAACCACCAAATATCCGTTAAGATATAGAGCAGAAACCATTGTGGCGACAGGAGAAATGGCTCCTTACAAGCAATTCATCTTTGAGTCACAGAGGTTTCTAAAAGTGTCTATAAAGTGAGATAATAAAGAGTAATGGGATTATACTCTCTCATAATCTTAAATATATTTTTTAAGGAAAATGTTTTGGTTTTACAAAAAGTATCAAACCCGTTTGACATTTTGTTTAAAAAATTGTGACAAAAGCAAAAAATTGCTCCAGAAGAGCTTTTGTCATAATTGTTTCTTAGTCATCTGTTGCAGGTGCTTTAAAACAGTTTTCTATGAAGGGTTTGAATAGGGGCATAGCAAGTGATAGGCATGTATCCACCTGCGTAACATCAATTTCAAAAATAAAAAAACTTGATATCATGCATTGCCCTTAATCTCTAAATATATGCCAAATCTTACCATGGTCATTTGTACTTAAAAATCCGGACCCCACAAGAAGGAGGGGCAACACCACTCCTCCGATGGTGCATACCATTGATTTGAGGCTGGCTACACCCCTGTGAAGGTACTACTGCACTTGCAGCAAACACTTTAATGCCCCCAAAACCAACCCTTCTAGGCTATATGTTTTAAACAAAAGAAAATATCACAGTGCTAAAATGGTCAGTTAATACAAACACACACATACACACTACAGAGCGCCTCATACACAGATTATTCCCAAGACATGTTAAGCAATGTGGGGCCCCAGTGCCTGAATTTTATTAATAGCACAACCCCAGTGCTTTAATGAATTAAAATTTGTTCAAAGTCCTTTAAATTTGTCCCAAAGCTAGTCTTATTGCTTCTGACCTACATTAATTAATGAAAATTTGTTCATAATACTTAAAATTTGTCCCACAGCCAGTCTATTTGCTTCTGACATTGTTTTATTTGGTTAAAAACCGATATTATTTTTCTGTTACCAAAGCGTTGAGCATTTTACTCATTAATCCTTGAATTAATCATTTGTTATGGGTCTACCAATTACTTTGAGTGTTGATACGATACATTGAATACCATCTTTTGTCTTTTGAGCCCAAAATAAACTTAAAATCTTACCATACTTAAAAAGAATTCAACAGGGAAATGGGAAACAACCCCATACACCCCACTTCATCAGGTACCAGAATGCCCGAAAAAATCCTTGGTAAGACTCTGATAGGCAATTTTACCGTTTGTGAGGCGTTTCCAGTAATAATGAACACACAACAGACATCAACTGTAAGTTACCATAAACTACAGCCATACTTTCAAAACCTTTTTACTTTGTTCAATGTTGTGATAAAGGAAAAAAAACAACCATACCAAGGGTTCAGTGCAATACTATAGTAAGTGCTTCATGTTTATGAAGCACTTACTATAGTCTTGCACTGAACCCTTGATACAGTGCCTCTTCTTGAAAAAATTCCATAAATAGCTTGTTTTAGATACTTGCTTATTCAGCTCTTGATTCAAGAATATTCATTTTACCAAAGCACAAAATGGGTAGACTTTATGATCATGCGACACACGCAGACACAAGCAGGGCGTATGAGATATAAATTTCATGACTATATAAAGTGAGAGTCCCCTCAAAGCGCTGTTAGGCAACAAAGCTTGTTTCACTTTTTTAGAACAAAACACTGGTTTTCAGTTACCTTTTTTTTTTTATGGGTTTTACATCACATCAACATTATTTCAGTTATGTAGCGATGCCCGACTCTTAATGATGGAGGAAGACCCCATACTCAACTGCCCACAAGGGCTGGTCAAGGCGGGTAGAACCATCGGCATTCCGTAAGTCAGTCGGGAGACTGCCTCTCATGAAAATCCATATCCCTCTCAGGATTTGAACCCACGCGGAGAGGGGCCATGTGATTTCAAGTTCTGTACTCTAACCACTAGGCCACGGAGGCCCCCTCAGTTACCTTTACATCAAGAAATTGAAAAATAGTTATTTGCTGAGTGACGATGGTTGTTCAAAAAAATCTTTTAAACATTTGTTTCTCACAAAACATAATCTGAAAGATTGTCTGTTCAAAACTAAAATACAGGTAGATGTACTCATTTTAAATATGTTATACCCACAGTATAGGGTTTCATATATGACATTAACCTGTTGAAACACTTAACAATCAATGTCTGATGATCAGTTTTTCCTTAAGATCAGTCCCAATGATCTTTTTGAAATGTTATTAGATAAACATGCCTTCCACTAAATACATAAATAAAAACCTAAATATACAAAACAAAGGGAGGTAATATGTGGAATGATTAGAATATAAATTAGATCAGAAATTAAATTAAAAACACTAAAGTTTTGACCCAATCGGCCATTACCCAATATGAAATCTGGAAACGGTCCGAATCAGACAGCAATCTATAACAGTGAAAGAGGTAATTTCATCATTATAATATATTTTGTAGAAACTATTGTGGCAAAAGATGAAAGTGACTATTACAAGCAATTTCTTTTTCTGTCACAATGGTTCATTGAATTATCTGTAAAAAGGACACTAGGTTAACAGAGTTATTCTGTCATCAATATGTCAATAGCCTAATTCAAGCTAGCACTATCGCTCCCTCAAAAATAACATTATTAACAAGCATGTTGAACAGAAAAATCGGCCAACATCTATAAATAGAATAAAACAGGGAGAGGCGTGTCAACTCTGATTAGCCAATCAAATACATGATATATCTATATAATATCTCACAACATGAAGGAGGCAAACATATGCAATATTCACCTATAAACAATACATAGTAACCATGACAATATGGTTTTTTATACTCTTAACAAAACTAATAATATGATGCGTAATGATAGCCAAATTGCAATAATGTACATGACAGTGAGAGTATATATAACCAATATGTGTATGTGTGGTCATGACAACACAGTGCTTATGTAACCATGACATAATGTTTTTGTCACCATAAAATTTAAATGTTTATGTCACCATGACAACATGATGTATGTTACCTTGACAACATTGTGTCTGGGGCCCTGATAACACAACTACATGATGTGGGTGGTCATGACATGACACATGTTACCGTGACAACATGATGTTAAGTCATCATGATATATGTAGGCCTTACCATGACAACATGATGTATGTTACCTTGACAACATTGTGTCCGTGACCCTAATAATATAAAAACATGATGTGAGTGGTCATGACATGTGTTACCATGACAATATAATGTTAAGTCATCAAGCCAAATGTAACTCTGACAACATGATGCCTATTTGCCTGATAACAGGTTGTGTGTTACCATGACAACAATACATGTTTGATCATGACATACTTTGTGTGACCATGATCATGTGACAAGTCTGGTCAAAACAACTCCATGCATATATTCATGACATAATAGCTTGTGTTGTCATGACAATGCAATGCATGTGTTTCTAACAACAGCATTCTAGTCACCATGACATGTGGGATCATTCCATGTTTTGTGTCATCATGGCAATTCATGCATATCATTATAGCAACATATATCATGATACCATGACAATATGATACTTATGTTTTGTTATGACATATGCATGTGAAGAAGACCGCATGATGTGGCAATTATTGCAAAAGTGGCGATGTGGTGTATTTAGACTTAAGGTAAAAATGTTGGGATCATTACAACATGATGCATATAGCGACAAAAACATAAATGTGATATACCTTTACAACACAATGTTCCTTCGCAAGACTATATACAGTGAGTTCTCGTTAATCCGAACACGTCCGTTCCCAACAAAATGTCCGGATTACCGATTCATCCGGACTAATGAAGTAGCGCATGTTCTTTTACACATTAAGACATAAAAGGTCTGTATGCACGTGTATACTTATAACACTTTAGCAAACACAGAATTGTCCACCGTCTACTTTCTACTGATATGGCAGAAAACATTGTGGGAAAAGGAGAAATTGCTCGTCATGAGCAATTTCTCCTTTTCCCACAATGTTTTCAAAAGTTGACTGCAACAAACTGGTCAAATAATTCCGTTTCTCTACAATTTCGTTCGGATTGCGAGGCATTCAGATAATCTGGGTCTGGATAAACGAGGCTTCACTGTAAGTTATTCACACAAGTGAAGCACTTACAATAGTATTGCAATGAACCCTAAACAATGCTTGTCTATTTGTTTATATGGGGCTTAAAGCTATGTAAACAATTTTTCAGTTATTGTACGGCTTTCCTGGTTTTACCAGTACAAGGCTAGGGCTTCAAAGTGTCTTGCCAACCATAAGCCTTGTATCTTGCAAACCATAAGCAGTGAATCATAATTTCTTTCAAAGTTTTTAATATTCTCAACTGTTCCGTGGGGAAATATACTAATCAAACAGGTGAGTATATCTATAAAAGTTGAAATAACAGAAAAATGATGCAGTGTCTATGTACATCATTATCTATCTGTTACCAAAAGTTTCCATGGTTACAACATGTACCCATGATACGGACATGATAATAATTCAAACATGGGGTGAAACAGCTTTTCATTTACTACCTCGGTGACAATAGTAGCTAAATTATGTAAGCTTTTTCCATACAAAAGCAAAAGAACGCCATAAGTTATGCTACCAAGCATGTATAAAACTTAATTTCTTCTGTAAACTTCATTAACATCATAGATAGCTTTAGTTTTACATTGGCAGCTCAACTATCGTGAGAAGTCAACAGGAAGGACTTGTGTTTACACACAGGATACTTCACATTGACCCCAATTAACCCATTACCAAACAATAATGACATTTCACCTTGATGTTGCAGACGACTCTGGAAAACATTGTGGGAAACGGAGAAACTGCTCAAAATGAGCAATTTTTCCTTTTCCCACACTATTTTCTGCCCTATCAAAAGATTATTTGCAATTTCATCACATTTTGAAATGTCGTCTGCAAATCTTTTAATTTTGGACAGTCGAAAATTTGGCGTTTGGTAAAGGGTAAGAGTTATGCCAAGGGCAGTGTTATGTTAAACAACTTGAGGCAAAAATTTATATAAGTAAAAACTAATATAAATAAATATTTCATCCATATAATATTTTGATGTGACACGTCATTGAAGGCGTATCGGAGAGACGACTCCAATGATGTGTTTCTTTGCAATATTCCTATTTTCAATATTGAAAATCGCAGAATGATAGTTTTGAACTTAAACAAATCCTAGAATAAGATGCTAAGTAAAACACTATCCAAGACCTTCACATCCTGGTTGTAGGCAAGCCCAAAATTTTTGCGCACAATCTTAAGATAAAAGTCCACACATATTTAAAGGTGCTTGTTCACAGATGTGAGGGAATTTGGAAGTTAACAATCAATTTCTTCCAAACTGCAAATTCACTGTTCTATTAAATGATAATCACTTATGAATAGTCACAGAAAGCAAAATTTGATCGTTTAAATTCCTTTAAAGTGTGTATACAGTGAATTTATATTTATTTTAATCCAAAAGCGTGACATAGGTTTTGAGATCTAGCCCATACAAACTGTACATACTTAGATAAATTGACACTACCTGAATTAATCATGCTTTCAATAGCTATTTCTAATTGTTTTTCAAACAACAATACAAAAACTATATTGTTTTAACTACATTCTTTTTTGACATGAAATATTCTCTTCTGTGAACAAACATCTTTAAAGCATAAACCACAAATTCAAATATTGGTGAGTGGATTTGAGGTCACTTGCTGTTTTTCCATGACATGGATGCTATATTTAGATTTGATCTCATTAGTAAACAAAACGTTATATCCTCTTCCCTTGCTCTAAAGCAACAAATAGTCTCCTTGTATGTCAATGCTGAAGCTGATGAAAATGTACACAGATTATGCTTTTACGGAAATACAACACATTTTTACGGTTGCCCATGACAACAGTTTCCAGGGAAACCAAAACAGGTCACGGGGTCAGTCTGTTTCCATAGGAACATAGATCTAGTTAAACAAGATGGAGTCTGGATCTTGATTCTGAAGTTGAACAACGTGTCTCAATACATCCTTTTTCGTGATGATTCCCAGAAGACGACTGAAAATAAAACATTAAATTCATTATATGAAAGGTATGCCAGCATCAAAGTATTATTGCCAAAACAGAGTAAACAATTATGTATCATAACAAACAATACAAATCAAATAGGTTAAGAAAGTAAAGTCATATATACTTTTCACAGAAATATAATTATAAAGATAATATACCAAGGTAACATACATGTAATTTCGATTGAAAAGGCAGAGCTGTTTTACAGTCCAGTCTTTATAATCCTGAAAGCATCTCTAATAAACTTTCCAGTATTAACCCCTATAGTGCTGGAACTAACTTCATGCTTATGGAAACAGGTTGAATTTAGGCCGGCCGCCAGCTTAATTTGTTTGCTACTCTGAGTATCTTTTTCCTCAACAAAATTAAGCAGATATTTAAGGTTTTGGAAAACAGAAGACACAAAAATCTATTTTAAGAAAATTACCCAGCATTCTAAGGGTTAAGTACACATGTTCTACTTTTAGATGATAAGATGTTGTTGAAATAATAATCTGTCAGAAAAGAGGTTTTTTCCTAAATAATTTAATTGTTAATCTTTATCAATTAAAGATAGTCATTCGGTTCAATGCCATGTGAACAACTTTTCAGTTACATTATGTCTTTCCTGTATTTACCAGTAAAAGTCTAAAGCTCAAGTGTATCATGCCAAAGGGTATTTCAACAAAACCAGAGGTATCAATGGGCCTCCAACCTGGTATCCCTGATTTCTGAGATGACCACCGTAACCACAAGGCTGTGTAAGACCTACTCTTCTAAAGACCCAGGGGTCCTGAGTGGCCCAGTGGTTAATGTGGAGGATTTGGAACTCAGGGGTCCCAAGTTAGAGCCAAACGGACACCACTGGTTTCGTGGGAGTGACCTTAAGCAAGTTACTTTAGAGCCCTAGCCTAGAACTGGTGGATCCAGGAAAGCCATTACATGAAATATTGTTGATAGGGTGTTTAACACCATACAAACCAAAGACCGACAATCTAAATGTTATAGCATGAAACAGATGTGTCCCAGGAAACATTTATGCCCCAATATCCTTGACCTTTGTCAATATGACCTAAAAATAGATCTATTCCTGAGCAAGATTAAAATTTAACCTTTTACCAAGTGACTGAGAGATCCTTTAACCCTTTCCCAAACAATGACAACATTTGACGACTTTGTTGCAGATGACTTTAGAAAACATAGTGAGAAAAGTAGAAATTGCTCGTAATGAGCAATTTTTTCTTGTCCCACAAGGTTTTCTGCTCTTTCTGAAGATTATTGTTCAATTTCATCACATTTTGAAATGTCGTCTGCAAACTCTTTCAGTTTGGGACAGTTGAAAATTTGTTGATTGAGAAAGCGTTAAAACGTGACTTTTAAATAAATGGGGGACGTAGATCATATCAAGACACCGACATCCTCAAGTTTGCAGAACCTATTGCAAATGCTTTTGAACTTATGAGCAAAGGTGAAATCTAACATTTGTGCAAGTCACAGTGCCATTTACCTTTGACCACATCAATTAAAGTTATGTGCAACATACCACTAAAATCCATGGCTTGATTGAAAAAAGGTGCTTGATCATGAACCTAAAATATTTGTAAATAAAGGACTCACCCATTGACGGTGACTAGAGTCTGTCTCAGACCCAACTTTCGGAACATTTCCACCACAGTCTCCATGGGGGTTTGATCTGTTATTGTCACAGGGGCCTGAAATAAAGTTAGAGAATATTGTCACAGTTTTACTTTGTTATCTACAGTCAAACTTGCGTTAAGAGGACAGCCTATGGGTCAGAGTAAATTGGCTGTTTAAGACAGGTTGGCTGCTTAACACAAATTGATGTACACTATAAATCTAACAATGGGACTTTCTGTGGTGGTTGTTTAAGGCAGGTTGGCTGCTTAAAAGGGTGGCTGCTTAACACAAGTTAGACTGTATATGGAATAAACATTGCTTCAACATTATTTTAGTTATGATGCCATGTCTAACTAATTATGAGGGATCATGAAAATGACGGTTTTGCTGGTCTAGAACAGATTTCGGTTGTACCAGACCGATTGGAAGATGAGATTTGATGAAAAACTTGCTCCAGACAGATATGGAATTCTGAACATTGTATGTATCATCGTTATCCTAAAATTAATCCACTAATTGTTATCTCCTTGTTAAATAATGTCCGAGGCGCGTATAATTTGGAGCTTGATTATGTTAACAAATTGGCACAATTGATTGAGAAGTACAAGTGAAATGCTTGTTCCACGAAAACAAATGATATTGACCACATTTGGTCCAATGTTTAATCATGCGTAGTAGATTGCAAAAATTCAAGTAGTGTTACATTATCAAAACCCATATCCATTTGAACCTGTCAATTGGAGATTTTTACACAACTTCTATAGTCTGCTATGAACATTCATTTTTAGTTGTTTTGATTTAGTTGTTTTGACTGTTAAATTATCAAACTAGCCAGACTACTACACTAAGTGTTAAACCCTTACCAGATCCACAATTTTTCTAAGTTTCAATGGGGCGGGCCCAGAAACATTGGCAGGGACCTGGCTTGTAAAATACACGATTGAATCACTCACAACTCCTTCTATATTCTTCCTGGCATTTGCTGAAAATATAAACCATTAACAGTGTCAAGTAATTTATAATTACTAAATTCTAAAAGAAATCCAATCTTTACCAGTCGAATATTCAACTATTATCTATTTCACTTTCATAAGTTCTTTATGCTGTTAATACAGGTTTTTAGATAATTCTAATGCAATAAAGGAACATATCCATGCACACTGGTATTTCCTGACCAGAACTTCAAAACATTCTTGTCAAAGTAAGGCTGTTGTCCAATACACAATAAAGACAATTAAAAAGGTTTTTGTGTATCTGACTTTGCAAAACTGCATTTAATATTTCAGACAAGTGCGTAGAAAATCTACCCTGAGCGCTTGTTTACATCTATCACTTATCAAACCAAAAAATCATTAAGTGTGTCTCTTTTTCTTCCTTTTAAAAAGCTGATACTTGTAAAATCCATACGATAACACCTAAAAACACAAGTCTTTTAAAATAGAATTTGAGTTTGTGACCCTTATAGTGCTTGAACCGACTTCTTGCTAATGCAAACAGATTAGATCCAGGTCAGCCGCCAAGTTAATGGTGGCTGGTCTGTGATCCAACCTGTTTGCTACTCTGAATATTGGTCAAATAGGACTACTGTGTACATTAAGTAAACTACACAGAGCAGAGAAATACACAAAGTACATTCAAATCAGTGTTCAGATTATTGTTTTTTCCCAGATAGCTTCAACAGTATTTCAGTCATATCAGGCAAGTAACGAAACCTGTCTTTACTCCTTGTTATTCCTCATATCACCAGTATTGAACAATATTCTTTCCAAATCACTGATCGCTTTCCTTTATGAATATCATTGATCAGTGGCAAAAGCCACATAAATCATGTTTCAATGACTTTGTTTCAATAAACATCAGAAAGAATATTTGCTGAAGCCAGGTCTCAAACTTGAGCCCACTTTTTTTCCAAACCAGACAACCAGCTCACAAGGCTCCGCCTTCATACATATCTGACTTACCTATTGCCAGCATCAGATCTCGTCTGGTAGCAAATCCGACTAAATACTGAGATTCTAAAGAGACCACCACCGGGAAGCCATTATGCTGGGTCTCTTTTAATAGGGTCTCTGAAAGTGTAAATAAATAGATTATATCAGGAGAAATGAAAAAACAAACAACGAAATAATTGCACAAACCGATAAAAAGGAAAAAGTTGATATTAGATAATTCTAAAATGCAGTAAATTGATATTCAATAATTCTTAAATGCAGTAAATTGATATTCGCTAATTCTTAAATGCAGTAAACTGATATTCAATAATTCTTAAATGCAGTAAATCAATATTCAATAATTCTTAAATGCAGTAAATTGATATTCAATAATCATAAAATGCAGTCCATCAATATTCAATAAGTCTAAAATGCAGTAAATCGATAATTAATCAATAACTAGTTTGAAGCAACATTGAGTGATATTTTAAAACAAAATATACCAGCAAAAGATACATTTTACTTCTATTTTGAAAACGTTCAAAGTTTGTTTATAAGGGGTTTAATGCCTTGTCAACAATATTTTAGTATTTTTTACAGCTTCCTTGGAATGGACAAGTACTAGGCAGGCATCTGCAGTGTCTTGCCAAAGGACACCCCCATGAAAAATTCCAGTGCTGCTGGTGAGGGTAGAACCCAGGATACCCATGGAAAAAGTCCCACACTTTAACCCATTACCAAACAATAACAACATTTGACCAGTTTGTTGTCGACGACTCTGGAAAACATAGTCGGAAAAGGAAAAATTGCTCTTATCGAGCAATTTTTCCTTTTCCCACAATGTTTTCTGCCCTATCAGAAGAATATTTTCCAATTTCATCACATTTTGAAATGTCATCTGCAAACTCTTTCAATTTGGGACAGTCCTAAATTTGGCGCTTGGCTAAGGGTTAAACTTTGGGCTACGCAGGACCCATTTTCAAATTTCAGAAATAAACAAGCAGAGAGCTATATTCACCAATTTGCTCCAGCTTCATGCTGTCTTGAGTTATAACACATAACGGAGGATCATTGCGTCTGAAAAAGATAAATAGATAATTAAACATGACAGTAAACACACACAATGGAGGATGATTGCATCTGAAATAGACAAATCTTCAAAATAAAAATACAGACGTGCAGGGGTTGCAAAATCAGTTGTCGGTATAGTCTGGCTTGTCCAAAAGGCATAAGCAAATTTTCAACAAAATTGATTATATAACTATTATACAGACAAGTGCAGAAAAATATTTGGCCTTTATGGACAAATAAATCAAAATAGACTTTGCCACCCCTGACATGATGGGTATAAATAAAGGGAGAGACTATTCAATTTTTTCCTAACACATTCTTTCACTTTGGACACAAATGGAAAGGACCTGCACACAGCAATTATGAATAACCATAAAAAAATGCATTTTGATTTTGTGAAAAACCATTGTGATCAAAGATGAAGTTTATCGTCACGAACAATTTCATCTGCTATCACAGTGATTTTAATAATAATACAAATAATGTACAGGGTGAATTAAACACCTTTATAGTAGATACATCTAAACAAAGATTCAATTACAAGACAATAGTAAGTGCTTCAAATTTGTGTAGCACTTACTAGTCTTGCATGGAACCCTTGATATGAAAGTATTGTAAAAAAAAAAGATAGATAAAAAAACAAATTCATTATCACAATGGGTGGTGATAAATTACCGGTACATCTTTAAAGAAACTCAAAGATTTTGTCTTATGATTAACAAAAGTTAAAAAGATTTCTTAAACAATCCTTGTCATCAAAGAAATTTTTAATTTTAAAAAGATTTAAATCTAAGATGCTGAAAACCTGTGTTTGCATAAGAAAACTGTGAAATGAGTGTAAGATCCTTTCAGTGCTTTGATGGAAAACTTGATTTATAAACAGTCGAGGGATTGCTTTCTGTCGCACATTGCTCATGTCAGGTGATTCGAGCATAGAGCCATTTCTTACTCTTGTTCTAACCAATATTTTAACCATTTGCATGATTCCACAGAGTGCAAATAAGGATCATTGTTAACAAAAAAGGCAACAATTGCTATATCAGCAAGATAAATGGGCTATATCTTAATGAGTTGGGAGGTGAATCATTTATCTAGTTTTATGTAAATGTAAGGAACTGTGTTGTCATTTTATCCATAGAAGACATTTTATTTCAAAAAGATTAAAAAATCTCAATCTGTGAGTTCATTTTTTCACTTTAACACTTCTTTTTATAAAGATTTAAAACTCCTTAGCAGCAGACGACTTCACCATATGGAAATTTGAGACTGGTCCAAATTAAAAACAACCGCAAATATCCTTTTTTTTGTCTGCTAATCCTTTGAATTACAACCTTCCACGAGTTTGAGAGTTTGTGAGTACTTAATAAAAAGTAAGCTATATCAAACTTATAACTTAGAACATGTTAAAACCGAAATATTTGTTTGCAATAACAATTTAACTGCTTTTTTTCAAGACAGGTCTATCATATACATTCTGTAGGATTTAACAATGAATAGAAAATTAAAATTGGAAAAAACAACATAAGATAACCAAGAACATACACTAAGAAACAATAAAAAACAAAATATACATAAAAGCAGTATGTACATTCTCTGTACATTGACATGCCAAAAAAGCAAGAAATTCCTGTATACCGTATTCAAATTTTTCACCATGACCTATTGAATGTTGGACCATCCATGAAAGACACTGTCCTGGAAACTGTTTTCCGCCTTTAACGAATTTGAAATCCAAATATTGACGAATTCATAATGCTAAATTCCTCCTTTAATCACTATGGTTTATAATCTTGATCATAATTGTCTTATTAAGATGCTTTTTAATCAAAGCTAACAAAAGATTCATACATATACATGTATTAGCAGTATGTTTCAAATAAGTTTGGTGCAAGTTGTGTTAATGGCTGTGAAACATTGCGAGGGCTTATTGTCATTGTCTGTTATTTATCAGTGCTACAGAAGTAAACTCTTGATTAAAATATTATTACCAAACCCCATACAAGTTATTGTTGTCAGTTCAGTTTAAACTTATTTATTTCACATCCGTTGTGAAACAATTTCTCACAACTTGGATAAATCCCTCTCAATTCTACTTCCTGGATACATAACCAGTACTCGCGCCGAATTTGGATTATTGATGGTCGCAGGGCAGATCCCGCTTCTCACGGGATTCATGCCCAGAACCTCAGTCCACACTGACAGAATTTGTTTGTGATCATCATTACTCTAGCCTCATTATACCTCACTTTAATGCATCTTCTGCAGAAGACTTTTAACCCTTTACAAAACGCCAAAATTCCGACCGTCCTAAATTGAAAGAGTTTACAGACGACATTTCAAAATGTGATGTTACGAACAATTTCTCCTTTTCCCTACAATGTTTTCCAGAGTCGTCTGCAACAAAGTGGTTAAATGTGGTTATTGTTTGGTAATGGGTTAAGAAACCACTGTGATAAAAGGATGAATTGCTCCTAATGAACATATCATCATTTGTAATAATTGTTTCTATCAAATATTATGAAGAAACTGTATTCTTTGCTAACATCAATTGTGTTGACTGCCTAAGCTTCAATTTGGCCCAGACTCAAATTCATATGGGAATGAGTTTAATTGTAGAAAAAATGACATTTTCAATTTCGAAGTTAGTGGAAATAACTATGATTGAAAAGGTATGTTGATCCATGCAAGCAATATTTCATTTTATATTTCATGTTATCATTTTTGTTCGTACAAGCTTTAGAATAATTGATATAAGTTTCCATACAAAAAAAGGCGAAAACCTTTGAGTGTGTGAAGTTAAACAAATACAATAATTAGTTACATAAAACAAGACATGAACTTGCAAACGTAAAAATAAAACCATGCGTAGAAAGCAAATTGCACAAACGTTTCTTTTAACAAGCAATTTCTTCTTTTGTGACAATGTCTCCAATCAACCACTCCCATGATGCAATGTCTTTAACCCATTTCCAAATAATAACAAAATTGGACCAGTTTGTTGCAGACGACTCTAGAAAACATGGTGGGTAAAGGAGAAATTGCTCTCAACGAGCAATTTCTCCTTTTCCAACAAAGTTTTCTGCCCTATCAGAGGATTATTTTTCAATTTCATCACATTTTGAAATGTCGTCTGCAAACTCTTTCAATTTGTGACAGTTGGAAGTTTAGCGTTTGGTAAAGGATTAAAGGCTTTTGCGGAACAAAATATTAGTTATCATTGAGATACCATGAGCAACACTCCTATTGTCAAAAGCATTGGAATGCTTATCAATTGTTATGGAATTACTCAAGGATACTTATTCATCTATATTGGTTTAACATCACATCAACATTATATCCAGGGGTGGCAAAATCAATTGTCCCTATAGGCCTTTTCAGAAACTGTTGTTATTTTTTCTTGAATACTCTTAATTGGAGATACGAAATTTTCGGTAGCTTCCGGTTTAAGACTTCCGGGTATTAAATGATAACAGCTGACATTGAGAAACATAGATAAACTGCTGCTGGTATTTAAACAATGCCGTCGAAAGTCGTGTTTGTAAAATCTACATTTGAAAGATTGTTGAGGAGGGAAATATCAAAGTATATTCTTACTTTGTGTTTACTCTCTAGCGGACAATTTAGCCCGTTTCCCGAGATAAAACACTGTATACCAACGCGGGTACAACGTTGCGATTCATTTTCAGTAAGAGGAGTCTATCCTCTGCTAAAACATTAATAAAAGTATAGAATACGATGATGTAGATCTGTTTGATTATTGCCTTAACTTATGATAACATTATTTAAAATCCATTTTGCAATCTTACATTTTCAAATGATATTGTACCATGTAAATGCAAACACAATGAACAGATGATATGATGCAGGCTGATCAAACCTACTTAATAAATGTTCCACTTATTTATGGGACATTTCACTAAATCATGTCCAATAAGAGTGACAAATAAAAGTTAATTTAAAAGAAATTATGGAATTGATTTTATTCGTGTTTATTGATCGGACTTAACAATAATTACACCTACCGAGTCAACGTTAGATTCCTCCGATTTAAAACATGTCCATACCATTCACTCTACTTAGAATCACTGTTTCCAAGACCCTTCAAGCAGAACGATTTATCCTAATCTGACTTTACAACGCCAATCAAAATATGATTCCGTTATTATATAGCAACCAATGGCATGCCTCGAAGCCATAAAACACCCAACTATGTGTCAACGAAACATGATGTGATGCGCGCCTGTGTATTTCGGCAAGCTTCAAAAGATACATATATTTCACGTCGAGGGTTTTATTGCTTCTTTTATTGGTCAACTGCATAACGTAGGAAATAACATATACAATCTTTTTGATACCCCCTTTATTCGACCAAATACGCATCAACCCTTTATTAGGTTAATTCTCTATGTAACTGAGTGTTTCCCATTTTGTCTACAGTCTATTTTACCAATTTTCACACCATTTCAGACAGAAGTTCCATCTCACCTACACGTAAAAATTGGGTTGTTTATGACACCAATTGAGTAGAAAATCAATCTAACCTATAATCACTTTTTCTATGGAGGGTTGGTGGGAAAGAAAAATATGTATAAAGTGTTATCCAGATAAGAAAAAGACAATAAAATGCAAAAATCGAGTATGACTCTAAAACTAAACTAAGAATTTTCTTATGTTGGTCTACACTATTTCTCATAATATGCTTCTAACAAATTATGCAGATCCAGAATTATCTAAATCTTTTGAAGATATTTTAATCAATTAAAAATGAAATGAAAATATTTCTTTAAACTGTAGATCTTTTTGAAATTAAATCTGTAGACAACGTGGGAATTGAAACCTTTATGGGATGTAGACTAAATGGGAAGTCCTTATGTAGAAAATTCATTTGCCTACGTCCTACGTTTCATATTTGTTGAACCCATATGTCTTGATTTGCCGACATGTATGTTTAGTTTGTTCTGTTTTACCCCAAATATTTATGACTTTATGGCTCATGCGATGTAATACAGAATTACATTATGTAAAATGAGGCTTCTTTTAAGGAACGAAAAAAAAAAAAACCTTTGGACCACCCCTGGTCTTTGAAGTCAACTTTTGAACAGACTTAAGAGTCAGATTCGGCAATAAGGGTTTATTTGGAACGTTTCACTTACTTTGTTGACCACTTTTTGCCTTGTAATTATATTGATAAATAGTTCAAAGATTTGCTAGAAAATATTGTTTCTCTTACTTTGAACTATAATTAATTGCGTAGTATTCTTTTGATTAAATGTCTCCTAAAATTGTTGTTTAACAAGAACGATTGTGTTTTTGTTTGAGTTTGTTTTGTAATTATATATCATTAAAATGATAATCTACACATATGTAATCTCTTTTCAATTCAATGGATTGTTGCCAGTTTTCCTTCTTAATTACATTCAAAGGGTCAATTAACAAACTTTTGCTATCACAAGGATTAAGAGTCTTGATGCAAATTAACACCAATCTGCCACGTTTGCACCATATGTTCATGTCACACCCTTTATTGTCTAGCCGATCGAGAGATAGTGTAATTAACCATCGGCAATCTGAGGTCCTTTAAACATATGAAAGATCTCCACAATCCTGTGTCCCTAGTTATTCAGTGATCGTTATACGAATGTAGTTTTAACAGGTGGAAAAAATGGACTAGGACTGTTTTCATAGCCCTTAATATTTGGATACGATATATCATCAAAGGTAGGCTGACAGAGAACCTCATATAACAACTAATTCTCTATTTTAGGTACTTTATTTATACGACAAATTTCAATTTTAAGAAAAGAGAATATATACTTATTGGAGAAACATTACCTCTACACATTATTGACAAAAGTGCTGATGTTTGTTCTATCTTATTTAAAATCCGTAAATTAAATTTAATGCAAATTTGTAATAACATTCTAAAAATATGTGTTCCATTCATTCTTTCCTTCCATCAACAAGCCGATGAACACATTTTTGATCTGTCAAAGCATTTAATTCAGACAAAACATATACTTATTTGCCTTTTTTTCACACGGAATGTCATGTTTTAACTGAACTGCGGTGCGCTATTCGGGTCTCATTAAATTCAATTTATTCTAATTTTCTTTTATAACGAGGATTGGCAACAGCCAACAACAAATCATTCTGTTGATGATTTCGTATGTAAATCTTTAATTTTGGTACATGAAGCTTATAAATTTCAAAATCCTATCGATAGCGATCGTTTTCTTTGCCTTTGCCGACATTCTTCTTTTGAAATTAATACCCGGAAGTGGAGGTATTCCGAATGTGGCCCGATTTTTCAAAGGGAGACAAACCACGTTTCTGAAAAGGCCTATAGCACGACTTGTCCAAAAGCCTTAATGGACAAGTGGAAATTTACTGTATAACCGTTATATGGACAAGTTTCAGGAAAAGATTTTACGTCTTCGGACAAGTAAATCAAATTCAGATTTTGCCATCCCTGATTTTCAGTATGTTACAATGCCAGATTCAATGATAGAGGAAGACCTTAAATCTAACTGCCCATATTGGCTGGTCGAGGCAGGTGGAACCATTCAGTATGTTACAATGCCAGATTCAATGATAGAGGAAGACCTTAAATCTAACTGCCCATATTGGCTGGTCGAGGCAGGTGGAACCATCCGCACTACATAAGTTAGTAAGGAGAACTGCCTTTCATGAAAATCAATCTTTAACATTGATAGATCCACACTGAGAGGGGCCATCCGATTTCAAGTTCTGTCATCTCAACAAAAGGCCACAGAAGACCCCCTGGAGTAAATGTATTTCAACTTTGACATTGTGGCTTTAATAGCGTATGCTACAGTAAAATCAATCTAGAAGTGGAACAACCAAATGCCATATTAAGAGCTCAGTGCAACACTATAGCAAAATGTGATTCATCTTTGTCAAGCATTTACTATAGTCTTGGCCCTTCTCCACATGGGTTCAAATCCCAGTAATGGCATTTAGATTGTCATGAGAGGTAGTCTCCTGGCTGACTTATTGAATACAAATGGTTATACCCGGCTTGACCAGCCCTCCTGGGTGACTTATTGAATACAAATGGTTATACCCGGCTTGACCAGCCCTCCTGGCTGACTTAATGAGTACAAATGGTTATACCCGGCTTGACCAGCCCTTATGGGCAGTAAGGTTTGGAGTCTTCCTCCATCATTTGGAGTCAGGCAATGTAACATTACTTAAAACATGTTGACAGAATTTAAAAGTCATATAAAAAGAAATATATTTTTGCATTGAATGCCCAGTATGTTATAATTCAAACATTGTCATTTCCTTTTGCTTTCAACAGGTAACAGTCACAAACCCGTGAAAAGTCATTTTTGGTTTCATCTTACTTAAACAGTGAAAAAGACAAACTGTAATATAACATTCTATTCTTGCACACATAACAAAAGCAATGTAAAAGGTTAAACACAACACATAAGCACTTACACTTCAAGCCCGTAACGCCAGCATCTTGAAAAGTTAAACAAGAACCAAGTTACAAAAAGGTTCCCATCACGCATACACACAAAAGAAACCTATTGCAGGGTACCAAAACTTAAGATACCTGTAAGTCACTCCTGAATTACTTTCATGGGAAATAGCTAGCCTTTCACACATACTTTTCAAAAATTGTTTTAAACCTTTACCGAACGACAATTTACGACTGTCCCAAATTGAAACAGTTTGAAGACGAGATTTCAAAATGCAGACACAGTGTGTTGAATACATGTTTGTCTGCTAGAGATAGCTTTTGAAAGAATTATTGGCCAAAGGAGAAACAAGCCATTAAAGAATTGCCCATTTTTCAAAATGTACATTTTCTAATATCGGTGATTATCTGAAAGAATCCTCCCATATCAAGGATTATTTGTTTGCTAGAGAGATATAAACCATAACCCTATGAGAAAACTTGTAATTCCTTTAAGTTTTAATCATGTTATAAGTGAAAGGAAATTGCGTATTGCAATATTTATGTAAATTATGCAAGAACAGAAACTGTTATGTTTTGAGACACTTTTACTTTAATTCTATCATCTGAGACAAAGCAACTTTGAAACTTAAATCATTAAGAACAAAATCGACAAAAAAAGGAAATTATTTCGGATATTATAATCTACTCCAATCATAAATATATAAACTTATCTATTAACATGCAGAAGAATCTTATGGACAAAATAAGAGTTTGCATGTGATATTTCTTCTGAGAGCATTTACTCATTTTGGGACAGAGGTTTCTTAAGACATCAGGGGCCCGTTTTACTAAACAACTTACGGAAAACGTTTGCGTAAGTCATAATTGATTATTATGGATAATATCTTCAATAAAAGTACAATATTGCAATGTGACACGTCATTGGAAGCGTCTCGGAGAGACGCTTCCAATGATGTGTTACTTTGCAATATTGCTTTGCCAAATATTGAAATAAAAGGACTTGTTGTTTTAGACTTACGCAAATCTTAAGCGTAAACTGTTTAGTAAAACGGGCCCCTGCTGTACGTGTATAAAAATATTCATATGAAGTAAGGGGTTATAAAAAAGGCAAAGATTATAATTGGTTTAGTCTTGCACAAAAAGCAATTAACCATTTAAAGCATTTTTTTCCTCTTAAATGCAATTATAACCAAAGTAGCATAATGTTATAATATACTTTGAGAGGTTATCAATAGTCATCAGCGTGAAATACATAAGAAAATGAGACACTGAATATACTTGAAAATTTGAGTGAACAAAAAGGTCAGAGAACTAGTGGCAAAAACACAAAAACCCATTTCCCTTTCTCTTTTTTGATTTGATCAAAACAAAACAGTGATTATCCTCACCAAAAAAACAGAACAAACCAGCAAAAAAAGTTCAGACCAAATTCTTATCATAAGGCTTAAAGAAATGAAGACTTAATTAAACTAGGATCTTTAAAAAATAAATGAATTTGTAAAGTTATAAGTTTGTTTATTTAATTGGCTTTTTACATCGCGTCTTACGTGTGTTTGTTCGGAGAAAAGAAAGTTTGAAAGTCGAAAATAAAATGTCTTTGAAACAATACAGCTTTTGTATTGTTGTTTCATTTACAATTTAAAGTAGCTATAGAAATCATAAGGAATTCAGGTAGCCTTAATTCATTTAAGTTTATATGTGGTCTCAGAATAGATCTCAAAAATGATGTCACCATTTTGGATTAAAGTTCATGTTAATTCACTTTATACACATTTTAAAGAATTGAAATCAATCTAATTTTGTTTCCAATGACGATTCTTCAGTGCATATCATATAACAGTAAAGCTGGTGAGCAGTCTTAAAGAAATTAATTTTTCACTTTTAAATTGCCTTTTATCTGTGAACAAGCACCTTAGATTGTTAATTGCATTATGTGATGGAGGTATGTGACCCTAATATGATAGCAAAATACTATTGGTCATAAAAAGCTTGGACTTATGGGTAGTAAAGCTTAGGACCTGTCTCCTTCACTTATGTCCAATGCATCACAAAATAGTTGACATACCGTTGTCATAATGTAATAAAAACCAATTAAAACAAAATAACATCACATCAGTGGTTTAATACAAGACAATAGCAAGTCCTTCACTTTTGTGAAGGAGTTGCTGTAGTCTTGTGTTGAACCATCAACATGTACAATGAAGCCCATTCCAAAAAGAATACTCATTCATACCTTGGTCTGATGTGAATCCAATCCAATTGTTAGACAAAAAGTTATAAAAAACTGATAAACATGTACAGTTACCATTTTTTTAAGTTTAAACTTATTCATTTTACATCGATTGTGGCAGAAGCTTGAAACTTATAAAATTCACTCTCGATGACTGCTTCCTGGATACTACACCAGTACTCGCGTTGATTCTTGGATATCCCGGCAATTTCCACCTTGCCCAATGGGGATTCGAACCCGGGAGCCTCTGTACAAGAGGCCAAAGCTCTAGCTCTGCACCACTGTCAACAAACAGTCAAGGGCTCAATGCAAGACTATAGTAAGTGCTTCATAGATATGAGGCACTTACTATGGTATTGCACTGACCCCTCTAGTTGTATAATAAATATAAAATTCACACGGAGCTCAAGAACCAAGAAACTTACCTTTTTTTACTTTCTAGTCTTTCCCAAAATTAACTTATTCAAGTTTGTTTATATTATATGGGTTTTACATTGGGTCAGCATAATTCCTGTTATGTAGCAATGCCCAGCTCATACTGATGGGGGAATACCCCACACTTGACCGCCCACAAGGACTAGTCAATCCGGGTAGAACCATAATCAGTCATTCCTTAACGCTTTACCAAATGCCATATCTTCAACTGCCCCAAATTGAAAGAGATTGCAGACGACATTAAAAAAATGTGATGGAATTGGAAAATAATCTTCTGAAAGGGCAGAAAACACTGTGGAAAAAGGAAAAATTGCTCATCACGAGCAATTTCTCCTTTTCCCACAGTGGTTTCCAGAGTCGTCTGCAACAAAGTGTCGTTATTGTTTGGTAACGGGTTAAGTAAACCAGGAAACTACCTCTCATGGAAATCCAAATGCCAGGTTTGAACCCACAAAGCCAGGGGCCAAGTGGTATCAAGTTCTTAACCACGAGGCCAAGGAGTCCCCTTTCCTTTTGTTTACTTTCACATTCTCAGTCCATCTCCAAATTGAAATATGTTGAAAAATTGAATCAACTTCAACTTCAACCACAGTATTGAATAAATACTTAATAACTTGAACAATTTTAACAATTTCATTTTAATGAATACCAAAATCTTTTGATTAATGATCAGTATTAATGATTAGTTTAAAATGTTCTCTGAATTAGAGAAAAGGGAAAAGCGTTATTTCACAGTAACATAACCTACCTGGGTGTTTTGGATCTGGTAAATAAAATATTTCATGATTGTTTGATGTTTTATAGTACATGTATATTAATTAACTTATGGTGATAACTTTATTTATCAAGCATAACAAGGGCTTTCCAAAAACAATGGAATAACAAAACATTACTAGACTATAATAAAAGAAAATCCAAAACAGTGGCTTAAGAAAGAAATTGCTCAAAAAAAGCATTTTCTCTTTGAGTCACAATGTGTTCTTTTAAAAGTAAAGCTCATCATACTAGATAACAACTATTGACTTCAGAAGATTTCAATTTAAAACAATTTATTTTATATCGGTTGTGACAGAAGCTTGAAGCTTATTTAATTTACTCTCCATGACTGCTTCCTGGATACTAAACCAGTACACATACTCAGGCCAATTTGTGGGCTGGCCCTGGCAATTTTCAATTAAAAGATGGCTTGCTCATCAAAGATTGAGAAAGACCCCAAATTCATCTGGCCACAAGGGGCTGGTAAATTCCAGTATATTCCGAAAATTACAAATATACCAACTCTGCAATGATTTCAACCGAAAGAGGGAAGTTCTTTACTCCAACCACTAGGCCACCTACTTTTATGAAGAAATATGTTACTTACGAAATATTATAGGATTTGGGTTCATGATTTACAATTTTAGACACTGAAATACCTGAATATTTATTGATTCAAAACCTCTCCTTTTATCTCAATATTTCAAAGGTTTTAACACCAGGAGGTTTACTTGAACATTTATCATATTCTTGCAATGATATATATTTCCAAAGTATTTAGTAGAAATACCATTATATTATACACATGGCCCAGCAAATAAGTAGTTTCTCTTGATTATATACAATATAAGCTACCACTAAATCTTGTCCCATACCCAGTAAACTTGTATCAGACGACTTTAAACCAATAATCATTAACAAACAAAAAGAAGATTACCAAAAACTGCATGAAATATCAATAAAATGGAACTCATTTTGACAAAATAAATACAGAACTTGCTCATGATAAGCATATTGTTCTTTTATCACAATATTTTCAAACTGTCGTCTTCTGCAAATGAGGTTAAAGTCGTCTGTAACATTGAAAGAGTTGAAAATGAATCTCACCTTGGCCTCATGACGTCTGCCGCAATGGTGGTGTGAGTAAATTCCTCCTTGTTGTCTAGGTATGGGTATCCGTTCAACCGGATATGAGAATCATAGCTATACAAATATCATTTTTTTCTTTTCATACTATTTCAAAATTAAAGACAGGCATTCCTAATGTATTGTTTGATAAAAATATGTCATATTTTATTGATCAGCCTTTTGTTCTGCTAGGATACTTTACAATGTGGTCAATAATGAGGGAAAGTGGTCAAAGGGATAAGCATTTACCTCAGAACACAAGGGGCTTGGGTTCCATACCTTTGAAAGACAGCATAAACTTCGGAACCTTTCACTAATAATCTTGCACGGGTACTGATTATGTATCCAGAAAATAGAATCAAGAGTGGTTAATCTAAGTTATAAAACCTTGTTTTACAATAAGCGTAAAATAAGTAAGTTAAATCAAAAACAGTAAAGGATACATGGACTGTTTCCCTAAAGCATCCCCCACCCACTTGCTGACCATGACCGCTGCCATTAGTGGGACAATGTACTGTAGACCACCAGTCAGTTCAAACATGATCACCACCAGCGATACTGAAATATAATACAAATAGAGTGTTAATAGAGGACAAATCTGTCATAAAAAAGATTTCATACAGAGCATTACTAGAGTACAAATAGCATAAAGATTGCAAATCTAGCATAAACATAGTTACAAAATAGTAAAATAGAAAGAAGAGTGTACAAAAAGAAAGTACCGATACAAATAGAGCATAAGTAGAGTCAAAAGGTGTAAACATAGAGTACAAATGGAGAACACACAGAGCATAATTCAAGGACAAAAAAAGCATGAATACAAAAAATGCACTTATAGAGCACAAATAGTGCACAAAAGAAGAACAAATAGAGTACAAAAAAGCATAAATACAAGAAGTGCACTAGTGTACAAAAAGAATCCAAAAAGATCATCATTAATAAGATTTGTACAAATTGAGCACAAATATAGTATAACTCGCTTCGATCAATATACATGACTCACTCTTGAGCACTATCCTACATGTTCCCTGGATCATCTACCAGTACTAGGAAAGGAAATGTGCCTCCCTTGAGGACACTATATTACGAAATAAATGGCCACTATCGGGAATCAAACCCTGGTTGCACGCTATCTAGTTCCCGATACCACCGTGGATCCTTCCCTCTATAAATACTAACCTGTCATCCTGGTATAACCTCCGAGTGCCGCGGCTGCACCAACCATGGCGTACAGTCCAGGTGTAATAATACACTGATTCTCAGACTGGCACATATTTTTGAACAAGGGGTTGTCATGGTTGGCCCTACAGAAATGAAAACACAAAAAAAGATGAGTTAATAAAATAAGATTTATAAAGGTTTTATACAATATTGCAGATCAATTGCAGCGGTCATTGCCACACCTGTTCAAGCCCCTTGACTACTCCAGTGATAAGAGAAGAAAAGACAAAGTTAATCACAGTGTCTTATCCAATCAGTCCTGTAGATAGTTGGCTGTCAATGCACACAAAAGAAATAATTTAAAGACATGAGTGAAACATGAAGCTTAAGATTTACTTGATATAAACACAAACAGCTTCAAAAGTAATTTCATTCTGAAAAATGTTTGTTATACTAGCGCACAGCAATAGTTTAACCCATTACTAAACAATAAGGACATTTGACCAGTTTATTGCAGACAACTCTGGAAAACATTGTGGTAAAAGGAGAAATTGCTCTTTACAAGCAATTTATCCTTTTCCCACAATGTTTTCTGCCCTATTAGAGGATTATTTTTCAATTTCATCACATTTTAAAATGTCTTTTGTAAACTCTTTCAATTTGGGACAGACGAAAATTTGGTGTTTGGTAAAGGGTTAAAGAACATAGTGCAACAAAGGGTAAACTTGCACATAATAACGAAATCTATTCATGATGCCATTTTGTCAAAGACAACAACTGTAGTCTCGATTTACAAGGTAGTTGAATGTCTAAGCTGGCTTGATAGCTCATTTGGTAGAGCATTTGCACTGAATGGGGAGGTCCGGGGTTCGAGTCCAGATCTGGCTACATGTTTTCCTCACCTTGGTTACATACAACAGTCAGTCAACTGGATATCAGAATACAAGTGGTAAAGTACAAGAAATACTACTCACACCACCAGCTGCTCCATGCCTATTCCCACCATGCGCCCCATGATGGCTCCTACAGCCATACTGGGAATGAAGAGACCACTTGGCACCTGGAATATACAGCAAGAGGGAAATGTTTTCATCAAAGTGATGAAAATACTGATGTGTTAACCAAAATCACCTGACAACCAACTTAATATGGACTTAATGAAATGATTTCTTACTATATAAGGAGTATTTAAGAATATATTCATATTCATATTCTTTGAGCTAAAAATGATAGTGCAATACAATCTATATATAAAGTATCTATCCGTTTTTTACTTTCCTCTACAGCTATCAGCCTGCTTTCAAGCAATCACAAATCAACAGCAATCAAGAGTTATTCCTTTGAACTTACCTTTATACCAAATGTAAATATAGTGATGAGAAGTTTAAAGACAAGCGCCAAGGCCAGCTGCCAAAGAGCTTGTTTGACCCCATCTCCTGCATATGTACTCGCCATGTAAGACTGGGGGTCACTAAAATTTCTTTGGTAATCACTGAAATTATGAAAGAATACTATTTGAAGTCTATTTATAATGTTGCAATACACTCAATTTACTTTTAAGTGAACACTCTTAACCCATTACCAAACAATATCAACATTTTACCACTTTGTTGCAGTGATCTATGGAAAATATTATGGGAAAGGAAGAAATTGCTCATAACAAGCAATTGATCCTTTTTCCACAATATTTTCTACCATATTGGAAGATTACTTTCCAATTCCATCACATGTTTAAATGTTGTCTGCAAACTCTCTCAATTTGGGACAGTCAAAGTTTGGCGTTTGGTAAAAGGAATTTTCACTACTGGTATCTCAAGCCCTAATCAGCTGATAATTCCAATTTGAAAAAAAAAAAACAACGTTAAAAGCGCTCAGAAAAACTGCAAAACTGGGTAATACGAGTTATAAATTATGATAGAATACGTTGAAATATAGCAAAATAACACAGGATCATGACAATATAACAACTGCACTATTTATTATCAATTTTTCAAAGTGCTATTTTAATAAATTTGGTGCCCACCAGTTTAACTTCATTGTTTACATTCTAGTTTCATCTAAAATAGCAAGAAGCGCTTGGATTAATGACCAGCGACCTCCTGGTTATAAAAATCAAGTGAAACACAAAAAAGTACTGTCATTTATCCAAAATTAACAATGTGAACATTCAAAATTGAGAAATTCTTTGGGTTTTATTGGTACCTTTTGCGGCTAACCTTCTTTTATCGCCAATTGTAAACAAACCTTACATTATTCACTCTTTTAAGAGCATCATGTGAGCGTGTTACAATCTCAATTCCTCTATAAAAGGGAATTTAAAGTACTTTTAAGTTAATTTTCAATTATTCTAGAACTTTCACAATTTAAGTGTAAATAAACACAAGTATTGCTTTAAATATTTGAAAAATCACTTAAAAGATGTAAAAGCCTACCATAGATCGTTGGTGTCTTCAGGCCCACAGCGACTGACTAGCTGTCGTATCATCTCACTCGTATTCATTCGAGTATACGGATTAGGGAAACTTAATAAAGTTGTGATAAAGGTCACTAAAAGCACCTGTAATAGATAAACATACATGATAAATCAATTAAGAGATTTCTATTTTCATATCATTTAATACAACATTTTCATCAATCAATGCATTCAAGTATCTGATTATTGATATGATAAGACAAAATAATTTGTTTTTCTTAAAAAAAAAAGCGTCAGTCGAAATATTGAAAAAAAAAAAAAATGAGTTTCAAATAAACACATAGCCATAATTTAACTTAAATACATTCTTTTTCTATTTACTCTTTAATATATTTAGCAATTTGGGTAATTTGTCTAATGCATTTATTTTGAAAGTAAATGACTTAAATTGAAAAATAGACAATTCTGTAAAATACAATACCACGCGAGGCTTTTGTCAAAAAGATTGAAGCTTGAAACTTCAGTACTATTGTATCATCACCAAAATGATAAGATTTCATTAGAAAAAGAGAAAGATACCAGAATGTTTTCTACATCAAACTCTTAGTAAAGGAAAGACAAGAACAGTCGACAAAACAGGAATTAGGGTCCTATATGGCCAAGTGATTAGACTCCTGAAATAGAATTCCTGAGATGGAAAGATTTTGTTTTTATGAGAAGTAGCATAACAGCCAACTAAACCCATACCCCAATATGGGAACAATTGACTGTTCCAAACTCAAATCAACAGCAGACGTTAAAAATTAAAATGAAAAATAGATTTCCTTTGTGCTTTTGGGTAGAAACCACTGTTTCTAAGGAATAAATTGCTCATGATGAGCAATTTATTCCTTAGAAACAGCGGTTTCTAAAGTCTTCTGCACCAAGTGATAAATTAAGGAAATAAGAGGATAAAGAAATTAGATGGTGTCAGGGTCATCTTCCATTCCTTAAAAACTGGATATCACAAAAAAATGAAATAAAGTGGCTCATTTATCTGAAGCAATCTGTTTGTACAAGTTTCACTTACTTCAGTAATCGGGTATTTTCCTAGGATGGATGTCTTTCTGTATCTGCACCATCTTATGTTAAGATGTATAAATAAACTACCAAATAGGCCCTGGAAAAATAACAATAAAATGCCTTAATATAGTCACCAATTTAATAAGTTTGCAGATTTTACTTGTCCATATGACAGCGCACTGGACTATTTGAATTAATATTGAAGAGAGATACAGGGCAGAGAACAATAATTTGTTTCTGAAATATGAAATTACACAATAAAATTTAACCAAGATCTAAGTACGAAAAAGGGCATACTTTGCTTAACCCACTGCCAAACAATAACAACGTTTAATCACTTTGTTGCAGACGACTTTAGAAAACATTGTGGGAAAAGGAAAAATTGCTCATAGCTAGCAATTTTCCCACAATGTTTTCTGCCCCATAAGAAGATTACTTTCAAATTTCATCACATTTTGGAATGTCGTCTGCAAACTCTTTCAATTTGGGACTGTAATTTTTGCGTTTGGTAAAGGATTAAAATCAACACCAGAGTTATCGTATGTTAGTCAGTAGCCTTTGATTACAACCCCAAGTATACATATGAAGCTTCAATTTATTTACTTTAGAGATAAAAAACTTGCACACAAAACTTTAACACACAACCACCTAAGGCCACATTTTTGCATCTTGCAGCAGACGCCTTTCAAAAAGCATTGTGGCAAAGGGAGAAATTGCTTGTCTCAAGCAATTTCTCCTTTTGCCATAATGCTTTTTCAATCTTTTAACATATCACAAGAGAAGAACTGAAAGATGTTTCATGTTTACTAAGCTTTACTAAAGGCGTCTGCTTCAAATAAAACAAATGTCGTCTGCAGGTGATAAAGAGTTAAGCTTTTATTAATACAAAAAAGGGGCATAATTTCCTTAAATCCGTGTATACATGTAGCAGCATAGTTATCCTTATTCTTCAAAAAAGTCAAGCTAAAACCTTTAAGACAAATCTGAGGGTATCCATTAGAATGCTGACATGTGTGCTACATTAACTCATTACCAAACAATAACGATATTTAACGACTTCATTGTAGACGACTCTGGTAAACACTGTGGGAAAAGGAGAAATTGCTCCACACGAACAATTTCTTCTTTTTCCCACAATGTTTTCTGCCCTAAAAGAGGATTATTTTCCAATTTCATCATACATTCGAATGTCATCTGAAAACTCTTTCAGTTTGGGACAGTCTAAAATTTGATGTTTGGTAAAGGGTTAATAGTAATGTTGATACATGTGCTACTTTAAGGGACTAACTGAGGGATTTATTGTCTGTGAGTAATATACGTTTAAAATTTGAAAAAAAAATTAGAAAAAAGAAAAAAGGAAACTTACCCCTAGGGCTCCAATGATCATGAATGGCACAAGCTCCTGTAGGTACCAGGGCTCATTGTATTCTATATAAAACATGACTAGGTGATCGTTGCCGAATGGATTTATAGAGCGGAGAACGAAGGCCGCAATCAGCGCGCAGAAAAACGAACGCCACAGGGTCTTCAGGGGGAAGTAGTAACTCACCTGAAAATGGGATAATTGGCTGTATTAGGGTTTAACCCTTTACCAAACAGTAACGACATTTCATTAGTTTGTTGCATACGAATCTGGAAAAACTTGTGGGAAAAGGAGAAATTGCTTGTAACAAGCAATTTCTCCTTTTCCCACAACAATTTCCACCCTATCAGAGGATCATTTTCCAATTGTATCACATTTTGAAACCTTGTATGCAAACTCATTCAAATTGGGACAGTTGAAACTTTGGCGTTTGGTAAGGGGTTAATGCCATTTGTAACAATATTTCAGCCACATCGTGGCAAGTCAGGGCATATATCTATGATCTTGTTTTTACCTCAACAAGTAATACCTGTGCAATATCATTTCCAATCTGATGAAGTGGAGGACAGTGGTCCAGGGGTAGAGTGTTGACCTTGGGACACAAGGGTCATAGCTTCGAATCCTGTGAGCAGCAGGATCTGCTTTGTGATCTTACATTAATTCACATTCAACACAAGCACTGGTTGTGGACCCAGGAAGCAGAATCAAGAGAGATAAATCTAAGTTGTTTTACAATCAATGTAGAATTAATAAGTTTAAACAAAACTAACTAATCTGAGTGTTGAGAAGAAAAAATGATAACAAAACATGCTTGCTTGAGGGACAAAAAGTAGAATTATACATACTTTTTTTCATTTTCATTCACAGATTATGTATATCATTATTACAATGATGCCACACACATTTTGATCCAACCAAAAAAAATCAATTTTTTAAAACATAGTGTCTTGTATTAAACACATCAGAAAAAAAAAATCGAAGCTAACGTAGTAGCAACATGGTGGATGGGGGTGTTTGGATGTTTGCTTAAGACAGCAAAGTTTTACACAGATGCAATATTTCTTTCAATTTGGAAAATCATTAAGAATCTTACATAAAAGGAAAATGTTGAGCCATCTGGATTCCGTTTTAAATTTATGCATTGTTCAAATAAACAAGCTGAATGAGGATTCCATGCAAAACTTTAATAGCATGTCCTTCACTTTTGCAATTCGTCTTGCTATAATTATTGCATTGAACCCTCACAGTCCTACTAGAAAAAAACCCACTCCCTCAATTGATTGCAATCAAAAGACTGGATATATTACTCACCTCCTCCAAACTGAAGAGAACCCCTCCAATAGGTGCGCCGAACGCCACACTCACACCCGCAGCAGAGGCCGCAGAAAGCACCTTAAATAGAATACACCAGAGAGATCTAGACAATGTATGTCAGTATGAACTGAGTGCATTATTTTGATAATTATTTGGTAAATTAAAAAATTAGACAAGCGTGGTTCAGTGGTAGAGCATTGGCCTCTGGTACTGAGGATCCCGGGTTTCATCCCCATAACTAGTAGAGGAGAAAATGCTTAGACTAATCTACAAATCGGCGCAGTTACCACTTAGGAATCATCCAGACAGATCCACATCAGGATGTCAGCATGAACTTTGTGCAATATCTTAAAAAAACTGTTTGGTGAACCAAATATAGTTGTTTACTCTAGGCGAGAGTTTGTTAACCTGGTAGAGCATCGGCCTCTGGTACCAAGGGTAAAGTGTTTAATCCCCAGTGGCAGTGATGAGAAATGCCGGGACTAACCCACAAATCGGTGGGAGTGTGCTGGTCTTGCATCCAAGAAGAAGTCAGTAAGAGAGAATTTAATTAGCTTCAAGATGAAATAAATCATTTTGAACTAACTCTTAATTAGGGTTTTACAAAAATCTAATGAGGAAATTTGCACAAGAACCGCTTAATGATCTATGACTCCTTTTTTCACAATGGTATCTACCTGTAAACCTTTCTACAGAAACCCCCCTCTCTTTTTAAGCTCAATACCTATGTTAGCAGGGTTACAACTTATACTGGTAATTATTCCCCACATACCTCTCTCTTTTTAGCCTCATTACTGCTGTACTTAGGAAAGAGATGTGAGATGACATTCCCACAACAGCAGGCCACATGGACATAGGGACCTTCCTTTCCCAGACTTAGACCCGCAGCCACAGCCAGCATCATTCCCACAGACTTGGTGAGTAACGTCCACTTGCCAAGATAGCCACGGATAATGAAACCACCAAGAATTGTTTTGATCTGAAATGTGACAGATTAAAATAAGTTAATTATTTAGCTTATATGGGTTTTATATTGGGTCAACAGCATTTCAGTTATTTCGCAATGCCCTCCGCATAGTGATGGAAGAAGGTCCCAAACTTGACCGCCCCATAGGACCATCAGCATTCTGTAAGTCATCTGGATAACTATTCAGAAAAACAACTAATCCTTGGATGAGGCTGACCGTCCAGTCTTGATCTAAGTCTTCTCCGTTCCTGTCTGTTGTGAGGGTTGAGAAGTCATACATAACAGACAGAAATTGACAGGAAAACTCAGATCAACTCAGAATGTAAAGGTAACATTATATCAATATATCTTTATATTATTATTTTTATCATAATCCACATTGGTTTTACAACACATGAACATTATTTCAGTTGTGATGTGATGCCCGACTCAGAAAGATGGAAGAAGACCCAACACTTAACTGACCATATGAGCTGGTCAAGCCTGATAAAACCATCAGCGTTCCAATTCTGGGAACTGCTTTACAAAGCAAATAAATTTTTATTCAAAATATAGAGATTAATAAAATTTTACATAAAAAATGTGATCAATAGATAAAAATCCTAAAATCGATATGATAAAATAAAATAAGCGCTAAACTAAATCATGAAAAGCAGCAAAGTGCCAGAACAAGTCTTACCTCTGGTATACCCGATCCACAAGCATAGGGCGCAAACACTCGAACAAACATGGCCGCCGTCAGAGCAAAGAGACATCCCCATATCATAAAGAAGAGATATTTTATCATGTAAGCCCCGCCTCCGCTGGTCCCAATGCCAAACATCTCCGCCCACGAATACCACTGAAATAACATTATTCCATTACCAAACAATAACCACATTTTACCTGTTTGTTGCAGACGACTCTAGAAAACATAGGAAAAGACAAATTGCTCTTAACAAGCATTTTTCTCCTTTTCCGACGGTGTTTTCTGCCACATTTTGAAATGTCGTTTGCTAACTCTTCCAATTTGGGATCGTAAAAAATTTGGCGTTTGGTAAAGGGTTATAGGATTCATATTTGTGTTTTAAAAAGATGGCATTATCTCTGTTCACAACAACATTAAACATGGCCAAGAAGTGATATTGGTTTCATCATGAAAACAACAATCTCGACTCAAACATGTCTAAATTTGTTGGTTTTCATAAGGTATCATATTCATCTTTTTATAGACGAATTTTTACATGGCATCAACATCATTTCAGTTGTATTGGGATGCTCGACTCATAATGATAGAGTGATACCCCATACAGTGAGTTCTTGTTAATCCGAACACGTCCGTTCCCAACAAAATGTCCGGATTACCGATTCATCCGGACTATTGAAGTAGAGCATGTTCTCATACACATTAAGGCATAAACGGTCTGTATGCACGTGTATACTTATAACACTTTAGCAAACGCCAAATTGTCGACCGTCCCAAAAATAATCTTCTGATATGGCAGAAAACATTGTGGGAAAAGGAGAAATTGCTCGTCACGAGCAATTTCTCCTTTTCCCACAATGTTTTCAAAAGTTGTCTGCAACAAACTGGTCAACTAATTCCGTTGCCTTACAATTTCGTTCGGATTGCAAGACATTTGGATAATCGGGGTCCGGATAAACGAGGCTTCACTGTACTTAACTGTCCATAACAGCTGACCAAGCTAGGTAGAAGCATCAGGATTTTGTTAACCAGTCAGGCGACTGCTTCTCATGATTGTCTAAGTGTTGAACACATGTAGAAGGGGATCAGTTGGGCTGGTCTTGTGATTTCACGTTCTGTCCCCTTACCGCTTAGCCATCAAGGCCCCATTCAATTCAAATCCAATCAATAATTCAGTGATATTGAAATGGACTGTTCATTAGAAATGTGAGCAGTCTCCCATTACACAACTGCCCAGCAACTCAAGACTTAATAATGCATATGGGTAGAAACAAGTGGAAAAAGGAAAAGCATGTATATCCATAAATGAAGCAACATATTCATCCACAAAAAAAGGAAATGTTTATGCATACAGGTACCTCTACAAGAAAGGAAAAGAATACCATCATCTATTTTACAATAGAGGCAATTTCTGTTTAAATTAGTACCAGAAGCCACCTTGGAAATTTATATAGCAGAACCATTAACATGTTAAAGTCATGTTGATATAATCCCTTGGTATGTTAAAGCCGTACTTGCGCTCATTTACACTTAAATTGTGAAATTTCTAGAATAACTGAAAATTAACATAAACATACTTTATATTCCCTTTTACAGACGAATTGAGACTGTAACACATCCACAAAATGTTTTTAAAAGAGTGAATACCTATATGGTTTGTTTACAATTAGCGATAAAACAAGCTTAAGGTCAGCCGAGAAACGTTGGGAACCAATAAAACCCAAGAAATTCTCCATTTTGAATGTTCATGTTGTTAATATTGGATAAATGACAGTATTTTTAAGTGTTTCCCGTGATTTTTTTCTAACCAGGTGATCGCCACTCATTAACCCAAGATGTTACTCAAATGTAAGGTGGGAACCTATTTTTTGAAAATAGCACTTTGGAAAATAGATAATAAATAGTGCACGCGTTATATTGTCATGATCCTGTGTTTTTTCGCTATGTTTCAACATATTCTATCAAAATTTATAACATAAATTACCCAGTTTTGCAGTATTTCTAAGCGCTAGCGTGCTTTTAAAGGAAAGTGTGTACCGACAAAATATATGGGTATAAATGCAGTGAAGCCTTGCTTCATTGGACTAAAATGATCCACAAGACTTGACATTAAGAAGGAAATCATTGGGAATGGATCTTTCTTATAGAGTTTTACTCTATAATCCGGAAATCTAAACTCCTGATCCAGAAATATAAAACCAGTGCACTGATCAATACTAACATTGCAGTTCTACCCTTCTTTACTTGAAAAAAAATATATCCATCTGGATACAGGGTCAGTTATCTAGAAATGACAGCCTGTCCCATCAAAAAAGTCAATTAGGTTAGTTTTCAAGGTTTGACAATTTCCCCAAACAATACAGAGTCGTGAAAAATTTGACCTTTGGTTCAAAAATTGGTTAGTTTAAAGATAAGATTACATAGGTCCTTAGGAGTGCCTTATTATTCCAGAAAATTCATTTTTCTGGATTTTCTAAAGGGATGAAAACCTCCAGATTAACGAGACATAATTTTACCATAGTAAAATTTTGGTAATCAAGAGTTCCCCATCATTTCACGAAGTTCATTTAACTGGAAATATTTACAGGGACAAATATGTCCAGTTCAACAAGACAACACTTTACCACAGTAAAATGTTGATTGAGAAAAGGCCTGAGTACCTGTGAACATCGTTCCTCATCCAGAGTTGTATCATTGGCAGACCAGCAGCACTGTTCACGGTTTAGCCAGAAGGCATCTTTACAAACTCCCTCCTTAATATCTGACAGCCAGGAGGCACCAATATCTATCAAACCAGCTAAAGCACCTGTAATCAGAGAGAAATTAATACAATATCATCTTATCTATTGTCATTAGAAGTACACCTTTGGTTCAATATCCAAGACCAACAATTATTTTATTGTGGAGAGAAGTTGTTGAAAATGGTGCCACAACCAAATCACCAAAGATATATGATAATAACAATAATATCAATTTCATTTTTTTAACTCCATTGGTAACAAATAAACACAAATGGCAGTCTTTCATCAAACTAACGTATTATCATACCACAAAATTCTACAAGAAATATCAACAATAACACGCCAATGAAGTATCATTATTTCAAGGGCAATTTTTTCTTTTGTAACAATTGTTCATCTTTAACCATCAGCTGCAGGTGAATTAAAATGAGTGTGTTGAAAACATTTGTAAGTCCAGGTTAATCATATACATACCACAAGCAATGCCCACTAGGAAAACACACATCCATCCTGACCAGGCATCATGAGCACCCTTCAGGTATTCCAGGCAGCCATCTTGTCTCTTCTTGACGACCTGACGGTGTCGCATGCGGTCCCTAGCAACATCCCGCAGCCAATCAATTGTGTGGAAATCCTCATATTGGCCGATCCCTGGTGGGAGGTCGTCCAGTGTGTCCATTAAATTCGATGAACCTGAAATTAAAAAAAATGTATAAAAAATTGAAACATGTGAATTTGATAAAAAATTAATGTTACATCAGAATACAATGTTGAACAAAGGTCCAGATAAGAGGCAAAACCCCCTTTGCATTGTTTCTTTAAACACTTTATTGTTGGTACACTCAACCCTTTACCAAACACCAAATTTTCGCCGGTCCCATATTGAAAGAGATTGCAGACGACATTTCAAAATGTAATGAAATTGAAAAATGATCTTATGATAGGGCAGAAAACATTGAGGGAAAAGGAGAAATTGTTTGTCACAAACAATTTCTCCTTTTCCCAAAACGTTTTCCACAGCCGTCTGCAACAAACTGTTGTTATTGTTTGGTAATGGGTAAAACATAGTCTAACGCGATGATTCTGATGGGTACCCACACTGTAGGATTTGCCTAGATTTGAATCACTGCACTTAAAAGGCCAAAAAATGTCACCTTATCTATAATACTGGCTGGCCAGACATTTTACGCTTTTCCTTCATCAAAATTGCTTGTTTGTTTGCTTAGGGTTTAATTAAATTATCAACATCTTCTCCCTATATTGCAGCAATTATGAGTTCACTCATCAATAATTCCTCGACAAAGTGTTTTGCAAAACTGCCTTTAAAGTAGAAGACCACTCAGTTTCTCATGATGAGTATTTTATCCACTTCACTTATTGATATAAAGGTTCAACATCAACATAATTTCAATTATATTGTGATACCTAGATCATAATAATGGTGGAAGACCCATGAGGGTTGGTCAAGCTAGATAGAACATCAGCATTCCTTAAATCCACCTGGAAACTACCTCTCATGAACATCCAAATGCTGACGTAATTAGGACTTTGAATCCACACAGAGAGGGGCCTTTTGATTTCAAGTCATGCACTCTAACAACTAGACCAAGGCCTTGGCGACATTGGTGCAGGGGTAGAGTGTTTGGCTCTTGTACCTGGGGTCCCGGGTACAATCCCCGTTAGGCGGGGTGAAAATTTCCTGTACTAACCCACAAACCGGCACAATTACTGGTTTAGTATCCAGGAAGAAGTCATCGAGAGTGGCTTTGAACAAGCTTTAAGCTTCCTTCACAATCGATGTAAAACAAATACGGTGATTTATAAGGAAGCTGTGTTATTATCTTCAACATAGCCATCACAATTTCACACAGAGACATAAATAAAACAGTGGTTTAACTGTCTCTTTTCCACGAGGTACACCTTGGTGATAAAGGATAGCAGTTGCTGCAGAAATTATTGATTTTAAAGGAAATATAGCTAAAAGAAAAAGCTATTATTGCATTTTAGTAATATGAGCAAAGCAATGTGAACATCTAACTAGTTCATGTATTGGCTATTCCCTTATTAAAACCCAGTATATTTCTACAACCCATGGGATTGTTAGTAACAGATCTCTTAATACTACCCCATCCTGTACAAAGCACTAATGCTTCTGATGAAGTGTCCTTTGGCAAGACACTTCAGGGCCCCAGCCTAGAACTGGTGAATCCCAGGGAAGTTGTAATATTAAAGAATTATATTGACTTTGTGTTTAAGTTTCCCTCTTAAAGTGACTTTCTCACAGATTGAGATTTAAGTCTTTTTAAACTAAAATGTCTTGGCCGCATATAATGACTATACAAATCATTAAAGAAGCATTAGGCAAGGTTATTGATACACTCCTCAACTCCGTTCAAAATCAATTGATAGAGATACAGCACATCTGTCTTGTAGAAAAAGTAAACTGTTTAAATGGTTTGTTTCATTCTGTGAATTGAAATGGATGAGAACATCTAGGACCCAGACTATGACATAAGTTGACACTCCAATGATAAGCAACGCCTTTTCATTGCGACAAAATTTAAAGGCCAATTAATTTCTTCCTTTGTCACAGTGGTTCCTAATGAAATCTGCCGCAGATATGTAAAGATGTGGTATAAATCAAATAATCCAAAACATTTCCTCTTCTGGTTTGACAATATTCTGAATAAAGCAATGCAAAAGACAATTTTTCAGGGGATAATTTCATGTTTTGGAGCACATTTTAAGAGAACAATTAGAACTGCCGAACTATGTATTGATTTATGCTGCCTCAGCATTAATGATGAAGGACTCTAGGCAATCTTAAAAACCATCTCTTGTCTTGGGAAAATCTGTCGCATAGAAAAGACATCGCTTACCATTAGCCCCTAACTACAAAATACCACATCTTTACATATCTATGGCAGAACTTGTTTGACTAAAGGAGAAAATAATAGGCCTTTGAATTCTGTTGCAGGGAAAAGACATTGCTAATTATTGGTCCCTTACTATAAAATACCACATCTTTACATATCTATGGCAGAACTTGTTTGACAAAAGGAGAAATTAATAGGCCTGTGATTCTGTTGGAGGGAAAAGACATTGCTTATCATTGGCCCCCTATTACAAAATACCACATCTTTACATATCTATGGCAGAACTTGTTTGACTAAAGGAGAAAATAATAGGCCTTTGAATTCTGTTGCAGGGAAAAGACATTGCTAATTATTGGTCCCTTACTATAAAATACCACATCTTTACATATCTATGGCAGAACTTGTTTGACAAAAGGAGAAATTAATAGGCCTGTGATTCTGTTGGAGGGAAAAGACATTGCTTATCATTGGCCCCCTTATTACAAAATACCACATCTTTACATATCTGCGGCAAAACATGTATAGGAACCACTGTGACAAAAGGAAAAATTAATTGGTCAATAAATTCTGTCGCAGGGAAAAGACATTGCCTATTATTGGCCCCTTAATACAAAATACCACATCATGATGAGCAAACCCTAACTTAACAAAAAAGACGCAAAAAATAATCAGCCTAATGTCCAAAATTTCAGGGACAACTTCTTCCAATTTGTGAATTACTTATTGGAACACCTGTTTGAAATAACTCATAATTGGAAGAGTTCATAATTATCCTCTCATAGCAACACAGCTTTAGGAAGTCTCCAATCTAGAAGTGACTAAAACTGCTGTGCCTTTGAATGGGTTCCGAGTTTCGAGACGGGGGAATTGGCTGATAGAGTAGGCATTACTTCACAGTCCAATTATACTAAATGCGATATTGACGACATCAAGATTAATTCGCTGGACAAATTCCTGCAACGAGGGTTCAGCTCTGTCCCTATATTTTCTTACGGCTGATTGTCTTATTGATCTCAAAAAGATCCCTTCCTTTCATTGTATTTTCCACTTCTTAAGAACTATTTCAGAACGTTAATTGATTAACCCTTTCCCAAAGAACAATTTTTCGACCGACCCAAATTGAAAGAGTTTGCAGACGACATTTCAAAATGTGATGAAATTGGAAAATAATCTTCTGATAGGGCAGAAAAAATTGTGGGAAATGGAAAAATTGCTCCTTATGAGCAATTTCTCCTTTTACCACAATGTTTTCTTAAGTCGTCTGCAACAAAGTGGTTAATTGTCAGTATTGATTAAGAAAGGGTTAAAGAGTAAATTTCAAGTCAGCAGCCTATAGAACATCGCATAATATGAGCAATTTCTTCATTTTCAAAAATGATTTAAAAAGTAATCAGTGCAGTAAGAAGAGAGGTACAATCAAGGAAAAGTTCCTTAAATATGTTTGTTCACAGAACAGAAAATTTAAAAAGTCAAAATAAATTTTGTTGAAATAATACCGTCTTCGTATAATTGTTTGATAAACAATTAAAAGTGGCTATTGAAAGAATAATCAATTCAGGATGTGTCAATTTATCTGAGTATGTACAGCTTATATGTGAAAGATCCCAAAAGCAAGTTATGCTTTTGGTTTTAAATATTTGCTAAGTCACAGTATACACACTTTAAAGAACTAAAAACGATCTAATTTTGCTTCCAATGACTTTCCCTCATCAGTTGGTACAAAACAACTGTACAGCTGTTGTGCAGTTTTAAAGAACTTAATTCTTAACTTCCAAACTTCCTCACATCTGTGAACAAGCAACTTTAAGGTGATAATAGAACCACCCATATACAGCAAAACATACATCAAAATAAAGTAAATATCCTTTTTAATAGTAATGGGACGGTTACACGGTCAAATAATGCTTTTAGAAGTGTAAAATTGATGAGGTTTGCTTAGAATTAGTGATAAAACAAGGTTAGTCAAGAGTTATCAGAGAAAACTTCATGAAATATCAGGGACCAATGAAATTGAATATCAAGGTCTCATTCTAAGTCAATCGTATCTACTCGGCAATCCCTGTAACAAGTCGGTAGATATACCTCGTAGGCAGTACATGAATACACCAGAAATCCTGGGTAATTCGCCGTATTTCCGGCGGATAACGCAAAATGCACACAGCTAGGCACTAAATATGTATTTGAATACACACAAATTGGTTTTATATCACAATTGAATAGTTTTTTTACCCTTTTCATTAAAGATGATCATATCAACACATCTTTGTTTCATATTTTGTCAATCAGCTCTTTTCGGCAATCCCCGGCTTGTGCCGGGGATTTCGGAGTAGATACGATTGCAAACGGACATGCCCTTCGTTGCTGACCTATTTTCAAAAATGGCACCCCATTACCTCCGAGGTTATTTTAAGAAATGGCCGAGGTGTTCCGAATGATTCTAAGTTGTTGTAGCTTCATAGTTGGTATGTATCATGTGACTTTTTCAAACAGGTTTTCTGCCCCCCTATCAATTATTTTCCTTTTCTTAATTTTAGATAGATCTAGAATGTTATCTGCAGTGTAGAAGAAAGTAGAATCAAGACAGTGCTTGTTAAAGGGTTAATTATTTCCCAGAATCAGTTCTCACATTGACATAGAGGACTCTCGACTACCATCATTAAAACATGTCATACAACCCTTTCAGGGCATTTCATTGCTGCTGTCGGGAATAATAAAACCTAATGCAAGGCCTTCATTACATGTTCTGTAATGACACAGAAATCTCAGTTCTTTTCTGTGAGAACAACAATAACATCACGCTTTCACTCTACCCTGTTCTTCGAGAAAACTAACAGGCAAGTTTCAAAGCTTTTAACCTTTTGTTGGAAATATCTGTAGAAAAAAGAATGTCATTAAATGAATTTTCAGTTTGTTGTGAAACAAACATTATGTTCATACATTTATTTGCAGGCGATGATGACTTTAAAGGAAGAATACCAATAATCCGCCATTTTGAAATATTTTTTTCCGTCCGATTACCTGCGTCGTTCATAGTATACATCGGTATGAGCTGGAACTATTCGTATTTAACTGAATAGGTCCGGCTTAGACCAATATATACCGAGAATGACTGAAGTAATCTGATAAAGATTTTTTGTATTGCAGATATTTCAAACTGGTTTATTTCATGAACAACAAGCTAAACTCAGAATTAGCGGCAGTATTTTACGATACAATTGTCAAATGGTTCTTGGAAATAATTAAGCCCTCTTGTCTTGTGACGTTAACAAGGTGTACAAGAAGGAATTTGTGCGTTTATTTATAAACCAGCTTTCCAATAAAAGTGCTGACAAGCATGAATGCTTTCTTCACTTTATTTAATGAAACCGCACAATGCCAGCAAATTAGGAGTCAAGAAATTGAAAATGGCGTTTGGTTTAGTGACAATGATAGTTATATCAAACTTTTAGGGTTTATATATATTACTTACTCCCACCAATCTCTCAAGTAGTCCCTTAAGCCCTTTACCTAACGCCAAATTTTCGACTCTCCCAAATTGAAAGAGTTCGCAGACGACATTTCAAAATGTGATGAAATTGAAAAATATTCTTCTGATAGGGCAGAAAACATTGTGGGAAAAGGAAAAATTGCTCGATAAGAGCAATTTCTCTTTTTCCCACAATGTTTTCCAGAGTCGTCTGCAACAAATTGGTAAATGTCGTTGTTGTTTGGTAAAGGGTCAAGGAAAATTGGCATATTCATTAACAGCTTTGCAAATTCACCTTCATGCTCATACTTCAAAATTTTATGCACTTCTTAGTTTTTAAGAAAATCCAGCCTTGATGAAGAAAGGGTTGTGCCCATGGGGATTGACTTTGTGAACAGACAAACCAACAGAAGAAAGAATTCCAAATGACTTCAATATATCTCCCCCATGCAAATAATGACTTGCAGGGATATAATCAGCCATCGGTTTTGGAATATTTATAGTTCAAAGCCACAATGCTGTCATTAACAACTTTGATCATCCTTGAAGAAGCTATTCCATAAGTGCTTTGAGAAAATCAATTCAAAAGGCTGGGTCCAAAGTCCTGTATATAAATGAACAATAATTTATGACAATATCGCAACATAATGGAAATAATGTTGATAAGATGTAAAATCACAATAACAACAAACCAACTCACACACAAAAAAACCCAAACTTAACACAGATCTAGTCAAACAATAAGTTTTATGACGTCATTACGCCATTCAGAGTAGCTAGACCTGTGTCCATTAGATGAGATCATCACAGGAAACAAGCGTATGAGGTTTCAATTCATTTCCTTCAGAAGTTACAGAGATCCAATCTAACACAAACATCTCAGCATGAGTGTGCTTTTTGGCGACCATCTCTTTTGTGAAGGACTTACAGTGTACATATTTGACCCTTTACAAAATGCCAAATTTTTGACTGTCCCAAATTGAAAGTTTGCAGACGACATAATAAAATGTGATGAATTTGGAAAGTAATCTTCTGATAGAGTAGAAACCATTGTGCGAAAAGATATTGCTTGTCACAAGCAATAGTTCTCCTTTTCCCAATGTTTTCCAGAGTCGTCTGCAACAAACTCGTCAAAAGTCAAATGTCGTTATTCTTTGGTAATGGATTAAAGGGACTAACTCAGGGCTTCAGATTTTAAATTTGTTAAAATAAATTCTCTTCTACCGATATAACAACATAGATTTCAAAAGTAACATAAAACTAGATTATTGACAGCTTCCCTACCCCGTTCATAACCATGCAGAAAAGGTATATAAAACAAGTTTATTGCAAATAGCGCAAACTGTTTGAATGTTTTTTTTTCTTAAACAATAATCTAAACTTAGAATTAGAGGTGGTATTTTAAGATACCATGCATGTCACGTTGGTCTTCAGAAACATATAACCGCTCTTGTCAAATGACGCTTGCAAGGTGAACGAGAAAGAATTTGCGCATTCATTTATAGACTTATATCTCATACAAGTGCTGAATGGCACATTAAAAGCATTAATTGTTAAACAGAAACATAGAATTTCAGCAAATTACAAAAATAAAAATTGAAAATGGTCTTAGTTTTAAGTGATATTTATTGTTGATATCAAATTTTAGAGCCATATTACTTTCAGAGCACAATTCTCTAAATTTAGTCCCTTTAAGTCTTTAATTAACACTTTAACTAATCCATCAATAAGTAATTCTCAAAACCTTTCTCAAAGAGACATTTTGAAAACATAACATAAAATGAATGAATAATGCATACAATTCAGGGTTTTATAGAAGGATTTTGAATTTAAAGAGTTTGTTAGTCACTAACGACGAAAATGGCTATGGCAATATGTAGCAATACCCCGTTTTGTAATGATGCATTTTCACTTCATCGGGAATAAAGATGAAAATATTCCTCTTTATTAGCAAAATGTTGACTGCATATTGTTTTCTTCAATTCAAACAAAAAATCATAAATCATTACGAAAAAGAGGATAAACTGCTTCTAAAGAGTATTTTCTTCTTGTCTTGTAATGGCTATCTAATGTTCTGTGCACTGTGTTAGATGAGTGTTTGAATAGGAGTATTTATGGATTAACTGGAACATACCGGTCGCACAAAAAATCATTACCTGATAATAGGCTAATATTTAACATTAACCCTTAGAATGCTTTATAATTTTCTAAAAATGGATTTATGTGTCGTCTGATTTCCAAAACCTTATAAACATCTGATTAATGTTGGTGAAGAATGATAGTCAGAGTAGCAAACAGGTAAGACCACAGGCCAGCTGCCAAGTTACTTGGCGGCTGGCCTTGATCTAAGCTGTCTGCATTGCATAAAGTATGAAGTCGGTTCCAGCACTATAAGGGTTAAAGACCCACTAATCAAGGAATGCCTAAGAATTCCAAGACTCAACGGTGTGTTTGTCAATATAAAAGGTTTTTCTTCTTGATCCAATTAAAGCGCCTTACATGGCAGGTGCTGATGAGGACTTGCGGCAATATCATATTGATCATGTATTGATATTATTTAACCCTTATAGTGCTGGAACTGACTCCATTCTTATGCAAACAGGTAAGATCCAGGCCAGCCGCCAAGTAAATTGGCGGCTGAGATGTGAGCTTACCTGTTTGCTACTCTGAGTATCTTTCCTCATCAAAATTAAGCAGGTTTTCAAGATGTTGGAAAGCAGATGACAAAGATCTATCTTAATAGAATTATCCAGCATTCTAAGGGTTTACCCTTTAAGCTAGGAGACTGGGGCCTGTCTCATTCAGGTTCATACAACAGATTTCCTTGTTAATTTCAACATAAAGAGGAAAATAGTACCTCAGAAAAGAGTTTTACTTGGACATGCCTGGAACATGAGTGCTGTTTCCTGTAAAATCCTTATCCATATGACAAAAAGTGAAAGTCAAAATAAAGTGTCATTGAAAGAATATTTTTATATGAAAAACAATTAAAAGTAGCTATCTACTACATATTTTTTTCATCAAGCGTCATTACCGGTATATCTTGGTATTCACAGTCTGTGAGCTTTAATTAGATCTCAAAACCTTTGCAATACTTTTTGGATTCAAATGTTTGCTTTCATTGGCTAATATCAAGTGCATACCATACAACCGTACTGCTGTTGTATGGTTCTAAAGGAATTAAGTTTTAACTTAAAAAGTTGCTCACGTCTGGCAACAAGCACCTTTTAGAGTTGTATATCACCTTTTTTCCCCTCTTCAAGCTTCTAATATTGTGAGAATAACATGTTACCCATATCTTAATTAACATCTAAAATCATTCATTTACTAAATGGTTCCTTCAGCATACTCTAATAGAAAATACTGGAAAGATAGTTGGTTTTGCTTTATCTAATGTTTTTAAGCCTTTTAAAAGTAATTATGCCAAGTATGCGTTGATCAGAAGTATATCTGATATATAAACATAATTCATAAATGTAGTGAAAAGCAGAAATTGCCATAACAATAATTAAATACAAGCTGTTTGTAAAATACATGTATAGTTAACATGTCCTTGACACTGACAGGGGACCCGTTAAATAATGAAAGTGGTTTCTTTGGTTAATTTAGGTTAAAATTTTACTTAAAGCCATACTTGTGCTCATTTACACTTAAATTGTGAAAGTTCTAGAATAATTGAAAATTAACTTAAAAGTACTTTAAATTCCCTTTTACAGAGGAATTGAGAATGTAACACGTTCACATGATGCTTTTAAAAGAGAGAATACTTTAAGGTTTGTTTACAATAAGTGATAACACAAGGTCAGTAGAGAAACGTTGGAAACCAATTAAACCCAAGCAATTCTCTGTTTTGAATGTTCACGTTGTTAATATTGGATAAACAACAGTATTTTTATGTGTTTCACATGATTTTTCAAACCAGGTGATCTCCAATCATTAATCTGAGCGCTCCTTGCTATTTTAGATGTAACTCGAATGTAAACATTGAAGTTAAATTGGTGGGCACCAAATTTATGAAAATAGCACATTGAAAAATAGAAAATAAATAGTACAGGTGTCATATTGTTATAATCCTGTTGTTTCACCACATTCTTTATAACTCATATTACCCAGTTTTGACATTTTTCTGAGCGCTAGCTAGTATGCTTCTAAGGTAACAGGACAAATTGCTGCTAGTGGGCAAAGATATCCTTTTGTCATATTGGTTTCTTTCAAATATCATACAGAAAAAATAATTTTTCCTTGCTCTTGCTTTGTCTTCATCTATTTTTTTTAACTTGGACCAGCCGCAAATTCGCATAGGGGTATGAAAATAGAAATTTACAATTCAAACATTACAATATTGTGTAGACCTTGAGCCTCGAGATGTATATATGTTACCTCTATTTGAATCTTTTAACAATGGGGAAAAGTTGAAAGGCTGTAAATCACAAAGGTATTTCAAGATGATAGATGAGTGTAAAGAAGATAAACTCTTTCCTAAACAGCAACAAAAAACAACTCAAACTCAAACAGCGTATCCTTCTAAGCAGATGACATTTCGAGGGTTCAGTGCAATACTTTAGTAAGTGCTTCATGTTTATGAAGCACTTACTATAGTCTTGCACTGAACCCTCGATTTTAATTAATTGTTAAAAAATGAAGACTTTGTTCACCATCACAGGGGCTTGAATCAATGCATAACTCTCAAAACCATGTATATATACAGTCAAGCCTCGATAGTCCGAACATCGTTAATCCGTATTATTCGCCATCCGAACAGAATTTGTAGGGAATGGTCATTACCTTCATTAATTCCACTGTTTAATCCAGAAAATCCGCGTTCCGGATCCGGACAATAAAAGTCAGGAACCAAGCCCAACTTCTAATAGAATATGCACAGGACTTATCCGGAAACCAGCATAATGATTATTTTTTTTGCGGTTGCCTACGTTGCCAACATTCACACCTTTGGCAAATTTGCACATATGCTTGATCATAAAATGTCACCAAGTGTAGTGTAATGAAAGGTGTTGATTGTTTCTAAATCGGTCATTTAGTCGTTAACTGGTCTAACCTATTTGTAATTATCGTCGCATGCAGAAAGTCGAGTTTGTAAAAGGTGTTAACTCGCAGCATTGACAGCGATAAGGAGACAATGTCAGGCAATCATTTTCAACTATAACGTTTTTTTTACTTCATAGTAGTTATTATGAAAAACGGTGTATAGGTAAACATTTCACTGGAAACTCGCCAATTGTTTATTCCGGATTATTCGTTAATACGAACATTACTCCTGGGAACAAAAGTGTTCGGATAAACGAGGCTCGACTGTACTACTATAATACATACATATATATTATAATACATGGATTTGGGAATTATGCATTGATTCAAGCCCCTGTGCTCACCATGAGCAAATTCTCTCTTCTTTATTTCAAAGTTTTTAATCTCTTACAAGCAAGGGAAGCATGCGCATCTTTAGTAAGTGCTTCACACACAGTCTTGCATTGAACCCATGAGTTGTGCAGTTTCAAACATGTTTTTGAGTGCTTTGATATTAAGTTTTTGCGTCTTCTAAATAAAAAGACAAATCTTTTAACTCCTATACAACTCTTCTGATATCTCTGTAGATATAAAGAAACCACTTACACAAATGGAGAAATCAGGGATCTATAGATAAAAGAGCCTGTTAGAGCCTTAGACACACAGTCTTTAAAAACCTTTCGAGCAAAATTCTCAGATTGTGCATTATTCATTATAACCATCTTCATCAGACAGTTCTAATGAATACCCAGGATATAGGGTTTAACCCTTTACCAAATGCGAACATTTGACCGTCCCAAATTGAAAGAGCTTGCAGAAGACATTTCATAATGTGATGAAATTGAAAAATTATCTTTTGATATGGCAGAAAACATTGTTTTCCAGAGTCAAGTGCAACAAACTGGTTAATTGTCGATATTGTTTGGTAATGGGTTAAGAGGAATTGTAAATAACTTGGCTAGAGGAATACCCCTCTTATCTGGACCTCTGAGTACCAACAATATTTTGGTCTGGAAAATCCATGATGAACTAGCCAGGGAAATATTATATGGAGCTAAATATAAACCTCTGAGTACCTACAACATTTCTTTTTAAGAAGCCACGAAGAAACTATCCGCGGGAATACTACTCTTATTTCCACCTCTGTACATTGCATATTTGATTGCTTGTATGGAGGTTTTACACCAAGTCAACAGTATTTCAATTATTTTATTTTACAAGAGCAAGGCAGAAAGAAAGCGTTTTAATGGACACCCGAATTTTCTATCAATTTGGACCAGTCACAATAAGACGCCAACATGTGGAAATAGATAAATGGCATTATGGGTAAATTTTCTAGAAAAACCTACCATCTTCGTTATGCGGTACGGCATCCAGGTCCTCGTAATTATGAACGATGGTTTTATACATGCTCTTAATCTTCCCTACCGCTACCGAATCCATTATTCCTTTATTAATTATTTCTCCCTTATAATTCTAAATAATCACTACACTTTACCAGTGATCCCCTACTGACAATGCTTCCAACAAAACACTTGATAATAATCACAAAAATAATTAAATCAAGCTTCTTTTCTTCAGTTCTTTTCCATTTGTGATTTTAAAAATCACTGCACTATATAAGAAGTACTATGTTGATGATGCTTTTAACTAAAGACTTGAGCATGGTTACAAAAGGCATCAAAATAAATATCTAGTTTTTATTTCATCCCTTGTAATTTTGAAAATCACTGCACTATAATTATCAAATATCATTCACCGATGATGAACTTTACCAAATACTCGATTTTGGCCACAAAAGGTATTGAAACAAACTTCTATGCATTCCTTTCTATCCTTTATAATTCATAATTCTGATAATCACCACACTATATCAGAAATCCCTCACCGAATGCACTTAACCAAACACTTGATCATGGTCACAAAATGCAATTTTCATGTTCATTATCCACGAGGCTGCTCTTTTGGCCGTCATGTGTTTACGAGAGAATAGTCACCTTCGCAGCATGCCAGCCAATAACTAAGTGCCATTCCTCATCAATTCATTCCCTTCCTAATATGGATCTTTTAGTCCTTTACTCAATATTGTCATAGAATTTAGTGCAAGGTAATGGTTATTCCTTCAATTTTTTTTTATCTGTTTATATATATTGGATTTAACGCCATATCAACTATTTTACAGTTATGTTACCGCTTTCCTGGATTCACGAGTACTAGAATAAAGCTCTCAAGGGTCTCACCAAAGGACACTTCCATGAGAACCAAAGTCACTGGGAGGGCTTGAACCCTAGACCTCCAAGTTCTTAGACCTCCACTTTTACCTGTGCAAATTAAGGTACCATTATACACATAGGTACATGTACATGTGCATAGGTACACATTTTCTATTAGAGTTGCTTATGTCTAACACTGACACATTGATATCAAATGTTTCCTCAAGACAACTGTTTTAAACAAGTTAAATATTTTTTTCTTTTTCCAGAATATTTACGGACATTTTATCACTATGCTGTGTTAACCTTTTAGTATGTATGAACACATGTAAACCCACCTGCAGCAGATGCTTCTGGAAACCACTGTGACAAAAGGAGAAATTGCTCATGGTGAGCAATTTCTCCTTTTGTCACAGTGATTTCGACCAAATAGTGCCAAAGAAAATGTTCTTTTGCGTGTATTATTCTATAAATTCCATCCACCTATGCTTTCAGTTTTGACCTCCGTTAAATTTTCATATATGAGAGAAACATTTTACCATTCACATAACAACACCTGGCTGCTGCAGACTTCTTTAAAAAAAATATCTCTAATTAAGGAATATTAGGAGAAATACATCATAATAATCACTTATTCCTTCACACACTTTCCATGATAAACATTTTTTTCTCCAACTGTAGCAGAAGCTGTTAAATAAAATCAATTATGATTTCGATCTATAAACTATTCCTCAAACAAGTGAACATTTTTCTTCATGAATGGAATAAGCAGACTTTCAGTGTTGAAGGAGGAGAACATTATAATCTTAACTGTTTTTGTTGCACTGTTTCCCATTATCAAAATGTTTTCGAGACTAAATTCACATCACTTCTTAGAATGTCCAAGTTATGAATGCTCCAACTTTCCATATGAGTAAATGTGAGAGATACAATGAATTTTGAAAACGTGTCCCCACAAAGTTAAGTAATGTCACAAAAGATCCACATTGAGAGTTTATTATTGTAGAGCATAAAGATCATGTATGAGCCGAATCAAATTACACATACTCTTCACATTGCCCTATTCAGAATTTTGAATATCCTTATTTGAAAACATCAGCATTAAGGTAAATTTTTAGAAATCCAATTTTCAGCTCCAAAATATAATGAATTGTCCCAGATTGACAATAATTGAATATATTGCTATTTTAATTTTGATTATTATTGATAAAGAAGAAAGAGCTTCTCTCAGAATAATGTCTGGGCAGCTTATAAAATCAGTTAAAAGTTAAATTTGATGAAAGCTTAATTTGAAAATGGTAGAAAATGTTGTTGCATGCAGAGAAATTGCTCTTTACCAATCATTCATGTGTCAAATTTGTGCCTTAAGGCATCTACTGAAGGCATGTTAAAATGAGCAAAATCTTAGAGATCAAATTTATCACAACTATTTATAGAAATGCAAATGAACAATGTCTTATATTTCCACACTGTTTGTTTCTCTTTGCACAATCGAATCGCAATTTGTTTTTGACGAAAGGTAAAGTTATAAAGCAATATCAAATATTTCCATCAATGCAAGAGACAATGCAATAAGCCACAAGGCTTCTGTAGCTTTCACAGCATGTTTTTAATAAATATTTCCTTTGAAAGAAAATCAGTGCTGCCGTATTGATTGAAAATGCTTTGGTTTTGTTATGCACACAGAGTTTGTCATAAACACCCACTCAAAACTCAATCGCCATTCCTGCTAATTTTCATATTGATTGTTGGTCAAGGTTTTACATCATGTCAACAGTATTTAACCATTTCCCAAACAACAAATTTTCGACTGTCCCAAATTGAAAAAGTTTGCTGACGAAATTTCAAGATGTGATGAAATAGGAAAGTAATCATTTGATAGAGTAGAAAACATTGTGTTTTTGAGGGTCGTCTGCATTAAAGTGGTAAAATGTCATTATTGTTTGGTAATGGTTTAGGTTATACTTAGATACCTAGTTCATCATAGATGGAGGAAGCCCCCAAGCTAAATTACTGCCCATAAGCTAAATTACTGCCCATAAGGACTGGTCAAAACCCAATTAGACTATCACTTATGAAAATCAAGTAGTACCATAACTAAGATTTGAAGCTAAAAGAATAGGGGCCATACTGTGATTTCAAGTTTGAGCTCCCACCACAAGCTAAAGGAGGCCCCACTTATTTTCAAAAGAGAACATTAAAGATGATTGTTCACAGAAGGGAATAAATTGAAAGCAAAAATAAAATGTCCCTGAAACAATACAACTTTTTGTATTGTTGTTTGTTAAAGGCCCATAAAAGGAGAGTAATGCTATATGAAACTATATTATTTGGTAAACTTTTGGACAGAATCAAATAGTTATCACTAGAAAACACCATCAGCACAACTTAAAATGTGAAAGTAAACCAGAAATAACCCAGATAAGCAAGTTTTATAATTCAGATTTCCTGAATCTTCAACTCTGACCTTGACAGTTGATACACACATTTTTTAACCGAACAATCAGAATTCGTTTTTTTAAATATGTAAACAAAGTGGTTGTTGATAAACATGATTGAATTGGAGACAACTATATTTCAAGCACAAAATAACTTATTTTAAATGATGAGTCTTTTTTATAGGGTCTGAATGCATTCCTAAACTAATTCTCATTACTTTTATGAACATTATTAAATAAAAGAACTCCATATATTTTTTCAGTAATTCATTTGTACTCCTCTCCTTTGATGTGCCTTTAAACAATTAAAAGTAGCTATTAAAAGCATAATCAATTTGGGAAGCGTCAATTTATCTAAGTATGGACAGTCTGTATGCGGTAGATCTCAAAAGTGATGTGACACTTTCGGTTTAAAATACATGGAAACCATTGAGACAAAAGACCAATGTTAAAACTTACGCTGAGTTCTTTTCGTTCATTAAAATCTTTCATATATGCTAAACTGCTCAAATAAGTATTCAAAACTATCTATTCAAGGGAAGGATATTAACCTTTATAGTGTTGGAACAGACTTCATGCTATTTCAAATAGGTTTAAGATCCATGCCAGCCGTGAGGTAAATTGGCGGCTAGTCTGTGATCTAACCTGTTTGCTTCTGTGAGTATCCTTATCAAAAGTATGCAGATATTTAAGATTTTGGAAAGCAGACGACACAACAATCTATTTTAAGAAAATAACCCAACAGTTCAAGGTTTAAAACAAGCCCCTTTAGCAGAACATTAATCAAGGATGGAAAAGGAAACCTTTATCCAAAATGATTGACCTATTCCCCATGACGGAGTTTGTGACTGGTTCTAATTGAAGCAAAAGCAGGTGACATAATGAAGAAAAACCTATGACTTACTTATTTTCTATATTTGATAGGAATTATTTTGACAAAAGAAGAAAATTCCTCAATAGGAGCAAATCATCCTTTTGGAACATTGGTTTCTACAGTTTTCTACAGAAGATGTGGTAAAATGAGGTATTATAGTATAAAGATATAGTAGTTTTCCACAGACATATTTTTTTGTATGAGGTTTTACACCATACCACCAACTACAACGAAACCAGCTAGAGGTCCAGTAAGAGATCAAACCCAGAACACACTGGTAACAAGTCAAACACCTTAACCACTAGGCCATGCTGGCCATACAGACACATTAAATCCATAGACAATTCTGTAAATGTTAAAACCAGCTTTATAACACATCCAAACAGTTTCTTTGAGAGCCGAACAGTAGACACAAAACACTGAAGTATTTCATACCAAAAATCTCCAAATGAAAATAAAAATTAAAAAGTTTGATCTGATCAAATGAATGGCAGAGTACACGGTCACCTGACCTTGGGCAAACTATGTTTGTTATTATAATCATTCTATACTTTAAAATCTACTCTTCACTTAACCTTGTACTACAACAAGATTTTAATCATTCTTAATTAGAAGTCGACAATTGAAACAAAAAAATATCTAATTGGGAGAAATTCCTTGAGGTACCTTGTTTACTGTTAAACTTAGATTTCAAACTTACAAATGTATTTGATTTTACCCCCATTTAACAATGTCTAAAATATTTACTATGTTTGAAAGATATTTCTCCTCTCATAAAATTAATAAATTGGGTTCTACCAAAAATCCAAAAGAGAAAATGAACTCCAACAATTCTTTATAAGTGATCTTTGCTAATGATTTCGATTCAAACAAGCCAAGGATTATAACATCAGTCTGTAGCTAGTCCAACTTGGGGTTGTAGCCCAAGGGTTCTGCGTTCGAAACCAATATTCAAAATTTCTTATTACAAGCAATTTTTCACTCTGTCACAATATTTCGACTTCACACCTCAAAGCAAAATGTTATTTCTATCTATTTCTATATTCTATCATTGTCAACTGCTGATTACAAAAAATGAAGGAACCGGGTTAAATCTGCTTGTTCATAGATGTAGGGAAAAAACTTTCGAAAATAAAGGAATATAGGAATACCAGGGAAACCAATAGCATATAAGATGAATTTTGACATTTTTTCATTTTATAAAAATCCTATACCTATATGTATTTAGTGTATGACGTCCAGGATCTTTAAAAGTGCACAACAGCTGTGCTGTTGTTTGACATGCAATAGTGCTAATGGCAGCAAAATTAGTTTGTATTAAATCATTTAAAAGCCTGTACACACCAAATTAAAATGTATTCAAACACAAAAGTGTTGCATCGCTTTTGAGATCTACAGCATATAGACTGTATATAATTAGATAAATTTATGCTTCCTGACTTAACTATTCTTTCAATAGCTACTCCTATTTGTATATCAACGAACAATACCAAAACTGCATTGTTTCAACAGTACTTTTTTTTTTACTTCCAAACTCTCCCATATGTGAACAAGCCCCTTTAATCCATTACCAAACAATAACAACATTAAATTATGACCAGTTTGTTGAAGACGACTCTAGAAAACATTGTGGGAAATGGAGAAATTGCTCTTAACGAGCAATTTCTCCTTTTCTAAAAATGTCAATTTTTCCTTTTCCCAAAAAGTTTCCTGCCCTATTTTTCAATTACATCACATTTTGAAATGTCGTCTGCAAACTCTTTCAATACGGGACAGTCAAAAATTTGGCGTTTGGTAAAGGGTTAAACCCCCAAGACCATTAGTCCACTTCCGCTATAATTCTCACTCAATGTGACACAGAAGCTTGTTTTCTTCGCGGATAATAACTCTCCACTCACCCAGAAGCTTGTTATAGAATTGCGAGCAACTCAACAATCAATGGAAGCCCAAAAGAAAATAATTATACAGAATGACAATACTGGATGATGAAAAGTTAAGAAAGAATGTCTTTTTGAATCAATACCTGTTGTTTTGAAAGACTATTTTTTGAGTAAAAAAAAAATAAGTTCTATATCAAGATCGTTTGTTGATGAAACATACAAAATGACAAATTATTTTGACAGAAAAATACAAACCGTGATGAATTAACCTTAAAAGCATACTAGCTCTAAAAAACCTGCAAAACTGGGTAAAATGAGTTATAAATTATGATAGAATATTATAAGCCAAACGCCATTACAATGTAACACCTGCACTATTTATTATCTATGTTTCAAAGTGTTATTTTCACAAATGTACCCACCAATTCAACTTCATTGTTTACATTTAAGTAACATCTAAAGTAGCAAGAAGGGCTCACATTAATGAGTGACGATCATCTGGTTAAAAGAATCATGTAAAACACATGAAAATTATACTGTCATTCATCCAATACCCACAACATGAACATTCAAAATGGAGAATTTGTTGTGTTTCATTGATTTCTGACGTTTCTTGGCTGACCTTCGTTTAAGGCTAATTGTAAACAAACCTTATCATATTCTCTCTAAAAAAGCATCATGTGAACGTATTACAGTATCAGTTCCTCTGTAAAAGGGAATTTAATTTAGTTTTAAGTAAATTGTCAATTATACTATAACTTTCACAATTTAAGTATAAATGGGCGCAAGTATGGCTTTAAGTCTTCCTTAAATAGACTCAGGTTCTGTCACATGACCATAATTTATCAGTGGTGAGAGCTGAATTAATCCTATTGCATTGTCTTCATTAAATGTCAAAAAGAATATTGGAAGAGTTGGGTTTCTAAAAGATGTAATGTTGCCAACCCAATATCAGCCACAAGATGTTACGACATCATATCTAGGTTTCTAAGACAGGACCCTGCAGATTTTACCAACTGACATTATAATCCTCAACTTTTAATCTTAACCCTTTCCCAAACAACAAATTTTCGGCAGTCCCAAATCGAAAGAGTTTACAGAATTTCAAAATGTGATGAAAATGGAAAATAATTTTCTGAAAGGCCAGAAAACATTGTGGGAAAATGAAAAATTGCTTGTCCTTTTCTCACAATGTTTTCTAAAGTCGTCTGCAACAAAGTAATCAAATGTCGTTATTATTATCTTTTGGATATGATCATTTAACCCTTTACCAAACGCCAGTCCCAAATTGAAACAGTTTGCAGACAATATTTAAAAATGGGATGAAATTGAAAAATAATCTTCTAATAGGGCAGAAAACATTGTGGGAAAAGGAGAAATTGCTCTTCAAGAGCTATTTCTCCTTTTCCCACAATATTTTCCAGAGTCGTCTGCAAAAACTGGTCAAATGTTGTTTTTGTTTGGTAATGGGTAAATGTGCATCTTTTACATGATAAGTTCTCTCAATCATCATACAGGGATGGGCGGGCGTGAAGGAATTCCTAAACTTCCTTTTCGTAATGCTCTTTGGTAATAAAACTGTTGTTATTACAGCATCTCACAGAATCAAGCCTTGTTTTTACACCCTTACAACACAAATTGATTTGGTGGCGTTGTCATACTTTCTCATTTCCATAATATAAATATATCAGGAAGATCTCATGGGATAGAAGATAATTCCAAAAGGCAAGCTAGATTCTTCTCAAATTAAAAATCATTTTATCTTTTTACAAGTGTATCTTCCATTAACCCATTACCAAACAATAATGACATTTGACAACTTTGTTACAGACAACTCTGTGAAACACTGTGGAAAAAGGAGAAATTGCTGTTAACGAGCAATCTCTGTTTCCCACAATGTTATCTACTCTATCAGAAGATTACTTTCTAATTTCATCAAATTTTGAAATGTCGTCTGCAAACTCGTTCAATTTGCTACAGTTGAAAATTTGGCGTTTGGTAAAGGGTTAACATCATTTGTAGCTTTCAATTTGGACCAATAAGTTCAGTCTGAATGGAGTGATGGGTGAAATGGCATAAAAGGAAGTCATTTCCTTGTGGCATCAGACAAGACGCACTTCTCCTGAATCCTCTTTTTACCCTTTTCCCAACAATAAGCTTTTATCATTCCCTTATTAAAAGCACTTGAGGATTTTTTTTTTTATTACTGTTGGATAAAAAATCGTTGCTGGAGAACAACTTTTTTCAGTAATTGACAAACCCGAAGATTTCTTTAAATTCTAGGATCTTTAATTATCATAGAAGGGGTTAAATGAGTTAAGTATTTGACAATTATTGCAAAAAACTCCATTTTAGCAGTAACTTAGTGTTCAAATCAAAGTGACAATGAAGAACTAGCAGCTCAGTGCTAATTCAAACTTTTGTCCATAAGACACAGTTTTGGGAACTCTTTTTATGCTATGGTTCAATGGTTAGTAGCAATACAATAAATGGATGGTGTCTTAAGGCAGCTATGGTCATTAAGTGTAGTATCAATACAAAATGGTGTATATCAAGAGTCCAAATACTTCACGTTTGTAAAGAAATTGTCATTATGAGTCTTGCATTGGACGATGATTTTCAATACAACATGAAGTACAGAATTGGCCACTTTTTATTCAGATATTCAATGATGTCAAATGCAACATGATTAATTCTCTTTGCACAGCTTAAAGGCACATCAAAGGAGAGGAGTACGAATAAATTGCTGGAGAAAAATATATGGAGTTGTTTTATTATGTTCATAAAAGTCACGATAATTAGTTTATGAATGCATTGAGACCCTACTAATAAGTCTCATTTAAAATAAGTTATTTTGTGCTTGAAATATAGTTGTCTCCAATTCAATCATGTTTATCAACAACCTGTTTGTTTACATATTCAAAATAAAGAATTTTGATTGGTCGGTTCAAAAATGTGTGTATCAACTGTCAAGGTCAGAGGTTAAGAATAAGGAAATCTGAATTATAAAACTTGCTAATCTGGGTTATTTCTGGTTTACTTTCACATTTAAGTTTTGCTGATGGTGTTTTCTGGTGATAACTATTTGAATCTGTCCAAAAGTTTACCAAATAATATAGTTTGATATAGCATTGATCTCCTTTAATGGGCCTTTAAGTTAGAATACCCATAACTGCCATTTTGGAACTCTTTCTTTTGTCGAATTACTTCAGCCTTTCTCAGTATACATCAAATTTGGTTGGAACTTTTCAGTTGAATGACCAATGTAAACTGGCGATAGAATGAGTTTCAAAACGGCAGATTATGGGTATTCTACTTTAACAACTGTATTGATGTCGGAAAATTGTCCATGGTTTTGAAAGAACGCTTTTAAATGCTGAAAATCATAAAACCCTAAATCTTAAGTTCAAACATTTGTTAAAGAGCCAGCTTCCATAGTGTAGAGGTATGGGTACAGAACTTAAAAAATAAACTTGGTTCATCTCTACAACTGTTTGAATCCCTGTACAGCCAGATTTGGAGAGAGTCTTCCTACTACACTAAGAAACATCTACTGTTCAAGCCCTTAATGACAGTTAAGCTTGGCTATTTCTCCATTTACATTTTGTTTATATGAGGCTTAAATATAACATCATGTCAACAGTATTTGAGTAAGTTCACAGCTTTCCTGGATTTCACAAGTACTAGGCAAGGCTCTGCAGTGTCTTTCCCAACAAAACTCCTATGAAAAATCCCAGTGTCGCTGTTGAAGATTGAACCTAGGACCTCCTTGACACAAGATACACATTAACCACTGGGCAACCCAGCACCCCTCCGATCTCATTTGAGCAAGGCTAACCCAAAATAACTGATAAACAGTTGACAAAAAAAAACCCAAATTGAAAAATAGAGAAAAGAAAACCAGCTGAAATAATACAACACTTGATCCAGTGCAAGGCTTTTGGGGTTCAAAAAAGACTGTATTAAGCCTTTAACAAAAGTGAGGGACTTCCCTAGTGAAAAACACCATTGGTATTCCACTGGTTTACCAATGGTATTCCACCGGTATGCCGGTGGTAAAGTCTGCCGGTATTTCATTGGCTTTCCAGTGAAATACCACTGGTATTCCAAGGTAAAACCACTGATATTCCAGTGGAATACCACTGGAATCCCGGTGGAATACCACTGGCATTTCAGTAAAACACCAGTGGTAAAATCTGCCGGTATTCCACTGAAAACCAGTGGCAAACCGGTGGAAACCACAGGAATACCAGTGAAATACCACTGGAATGCAAGTGAAACACCACTGGAATACCAGTAAATTACCACTGGAATACCAGTGAAACACCATTGGAATGCCAATGAAACACCACTGGTATGCCAGCAAAATATCACTGGAATGCCAGTGAATCACCACCGATATTCCAGGGAAATTTACTACTGAAAAGATCAGTCTGTTTTCTTCTGACAAATTAAACAATAAATGCATTGGCTATATACACATGTAAACTAAAATTGTAAAAAAAATTCAGTGTCAATTATACAATGAAGCATTAATGAACATTTAGACAAATAAAACTAGAATGACATCTTTAATGCTAATAAGATTAAATATAATCATCAATATTCAAATGAATTGTCAATTTTCATTTTCTGTATCCTCAAAATTATATCACCATCTTTTTCTTTATATTCCGGATCTTGTACTTAATTATGCTGCTGAATTCTTCCTAATCCACATCTTTAAACATCTGAAATATGTGAGCTGAAAATAAACAAAAGGTCAAAACACAATTAGAGGCAATTGTAAAACGTGTATGTCTCTACTGTCCTAAGTTGTTTTTTTTTTATCTTATTACCACCTGCAAGACAATTTCTTACTTGAAGCTGGTGACTTAAAAAAAGCTTTGTAAAACATATCAGTGTTGATGGTGTGTTGATGTTGTGTGTGAATAGATTGAAAAAAGCATTGTGGCAAAAGGTGAAATTACTTGTGATAAATAATTTCTTCTTTCGCCACAATGCTTTTTGAAAGTCGTCAGCTGCAAGATGCAAAATTGCGGTGTTATGTGTTAAGGAAAGCTTACAGAAGGATGCAGTAAATATCATAGTTATGACCGCTTTGAAAGTGACAATGCTTACTAGAAATTAAATAGTCTTAAAGACTATTGATACAATTGGCCAAAACGTTTAACATGCAAATGCTTTCAGTGGAATTTAGGTTTTCGAGCTTATGGAACAGGTTTATCCATTTAAACTGATTTCTTAATCACCTGCAGCAGAAAGAAGACTACTCTTACAAAAGGATATATTGCCTCTTATGATCAGCTTATTATATAATGGTTAGTTAACACATGTCAATTCATTCTGACAATGTCATGTTTTTTTTTATTTAATTACACATACAGTACATAACAGGTTGGTTCATACCTTTCATGATAAAAGTGGTGCAAATGTTGTAGTTAGAGCATTCCAACAGTGGGGCGCCTTCATTCACTTGTGCATATCAAACAACTCCAGAAAACTCGGTCTTTGTTTGAACATGAAGTTAGGGTTCTAATGCACCTCTGAAGCTGAAAATAAAATCAACCACAAGTCCATTATTCAATTTAATATGGGCTTGATTGACAAAATGCATTATATATAATGGTAAACAGACGAAGTCAATGCCTTCATCTACAACAAATACACATATTGAATGGAAAAAATGGTGTAAAGAACCATTGCAAGCGTAGAAATCTGTCAAAGAGTGAAAGACATGATCCACATCTGATCAGAAATTTGCACCTCCAAAACAACTTGTCCTCAGCATTGGCCAATGGAAAATATATTTATGTTGGCAAGCTAACTCTTATAGAAAGAGAAAGTCATCACATCAAATGACCATTGCCATTAATGTAACAAACTTAGCAAACAGACAATCTAAAAAAAGTAATCACATCTGATCATGATAAAATCTGTCACAACTTTGTTTTGTTTGTTTGTTTTTCCATTAATGTACTCATTGAAGGGCTTTTTCTCGTAATATAACAGCCAACCGATAAAACGCATCTTCCAAACTGGAAGTTTCTTTAAAATCATGCAGTTTTGTAAAAAATTCACAGATACATGACTTCAGCAATTTGGTTTCCCAATTAAGCAATTTCATTGATACAATGTCCAAAAATCAACAAGCCTTTTCCCAATTTATGAAGAAAAAAAATTCTGCACTGTAGAGTTATAGTATTAGTGTACCTACCAGTTTTTAAAATCATGCAGTTTTCTAAAAAATTTACAGACACATGACTTTAGCAATTTGGTTTCCCAATTAAGAAATTTCATTGATACAATGTCCAAAAATCAACAAGCATTTTCCCAATTTATGGGGGAAAAACCCACTGCACTGTAGAATGAAAGTAAGTGTACCTACCAGTACTATGCTAGGATACATGTCTTGCCAAATTAAGAACACTCCCCAGTGAAATAGTTGATTGCCATCGTGAATCAAACCTGATTTGACTGGTCTTTAGTCCTCAGGGCTAACCATTACCCAACCGCAACTTGTTGTAGTGTGCTAACTGCAACACCCGTCCTGAATAACAGTGTGTAAATGTTCTGTAAAACATAGAAAAAATGGGCAAATCAAAATCTGATTCCGTTACAACATGTGGAGACCTAGCAAAATCATTAATCATATATATATATATTGAATGTGTTTATTTAAAAAGAACCACCACCTTTCAAAACATAAACTTAAGAAAGCCTTCACAGACTATTTTGAATTACGATCATGGAATGACCCAGGCCCCTGTGCTTGAGACAACTTGGGAAAAAAAGTTGAAAAGATTCTCTTTATATATCAATAAGGCACCAACTGTATGTTTCAAACTAAACGCATATATCCATGAAAAAAGATTTTACTCGTGATTCTCATGATAAATGCCAATAACAACATATATAATAAGACTTTCAAGGTCTATATTCAACTTGTGTTAACACGTTCAGGAAGATGTCTTAAAAATATTATTACACATCAATAAAAGTCAACTTTGTATGTCATAAGACAAAATTGACACAATCAGGGCAAATATAGATTTGAGGGGGAATTATGCTCGATCAATTTGGGTAAAATGACGAATTGATACTTCAAAAACAAAACATCATCTCTCTTGAGATAATAAAAGGATAGAAAAAACTTAGTACTTACAGCTAAAATCAATAATGATTCCCGGGGATGTTTAACTTTTACTGTGTAGTTCGCCATTGTGGATTTGACGACGCGTTTTTCTTCGAGAAAGCTGCAGTCTGTCCGAAATTGATTTTAAAAAACGCGGACTGTTTCATTTTGGCCAATGAAAACCCGATTCCAGATTTGCGCATGCGCATTTACTACTTCCTGATTAGGGCAAAGACCCAGGCAAAGGTAAATAAACTTGTTCCCCGATACTTTACATGTATATTTTTCGACGAATTATACGTCTTTTGTTTTCCTTTACAGGTGAGACAGCATGATGAAAACACTGGTCGATTTTTGGATACAACAATTCATTAAATTGTCTGTTAACATTTCTAGAAATCACCCCGTTGTGATATTTTTTTTATGTAGGTGTTATTTCGACCGTTCCACCAATTCGGATGGCCGTGAACATTGCATTGCTTTTTGCATCATCCACGGATAGTTGTACTTCTGCATATTTTTTTTACACAAATTATTGACTTCTTGTTTCCATGCGAGTTTGTGTGTGGTAAAATATGATAAGATTCTAATCAAGAGGCAGTGACAAAGTATATATACTTGTATGTTGTTCATCATTGCCACTTATTATGGTTCCTGACGAAGTATTATTATGGTTCATTATCTTCATAATTGATTGGTTGACAGGATCTTTGATATTAGTTTGGAATTTCACCAGTACTAACATAGCGTTCTGAAATTTGATGTCAAAGGACCACAATGTGGTCAAATATTTTAAGGATTTGATTTGTTTCCTGTCTGCAATGGTCATGTAATTTTAAGCTGTGTTTGACAATCAGTTTCCTCCTTCCTTTTATGTGTTAATTATGTCAACCAAATTGAACAATTAAATGAACTGTGTGTCTATATCTCTATATGGGGTTTAATGCAATATCAAGATATTATGCAGTTATATTACAGCTCTCTTGGGATTTTAATTACCAGTATTATGCAAGTGCTTTGATCTAAGTGTCTTGGGTCACAATAATTGATTACAAATATGGAGATATTTAAGCATGCAGTATCATTGAAATATTACTTATAACTAATTCATGAAGTCAAAATAGTAAGATTTTAAGAAAACATATTTAGAGTTACAGCTTTTTTTATTTGGTCATCACATTTAAAACATAACTTTATTTTTCCAAAGACCTAATAAACACATTTTTCAAATGATCAATTTTATGGTTTTCTTCTTTATTCAAGATGAGGTCTTACGTACAACACTGCAAGTGAAGGACAGTTGAATACGTCATGTTATGGAAGCCAAATGTTAAGTTTTGCAGATGAAATTGGATAGTGTGCGGGGAAAGTCAAAAGTGTTTTCAATAACAAACATCCTGTCTATACCTGACCTTCATTTGAAAATAGGTGGGTATTTTCATGAAATTGTCTTATAAAATGTGACATAGTTGCATACAGAACAATATTTATCTCATTGATGTCAAATGTTAATAACATCATGTATCTGACGGTAGAGTAAAAATAGTTATTTTTTATTGAAAATTGGAAGAATAAGGAGAGTTTAACTTCTTCATCTGGAGTAACATCAATGTGTTAATGGTTACAGATTTGTGTGTGCAAGTTAGTATCTTATTAACTACCTTAAGAAATGTCTTGAAAGTGAATTCTTTTGGTCATAGTATATGTTTTTATGAAGACTCCTTTTACTGCCTAAGAAGGTGTGTGAGGATTGGTATAACCACCAGAATTTCGTTCTGTTAGTTAGCTGAGTCAGACACTACCTCTCATTAACATTCAAACCTTGTGTTACCATAATTTGAAAACATGCTGAGAGAGGCATCGTGATTTGAAGTTTATGTTCATAAATGTACAATAAGCTTCCTAAAATTGAGCTTCACTGTTCTTATGATTTCAAGTTCTGTTTTGCAATTTATAGTCTTTTCCAATATTTTGTTTGTAGACTTTTCGTATATCTTTTTAAAGAAACACATTTGTAAATCAAAGTTTCTTTTTTCGCCTATTGATTTTAGGTCTCGTTTGCTGTGGGAATGTCAAAGTATTCTTCTTAGATTGTTTTGATGGAGTTGATGAAGAAATGCGACATATATCTCAGCAGCTCAGTTCGATATTATTTGGTAAGATTACTTTATAGAATGAAATTTAAGTCTTCAGAGCTGTGCTCATAAAGTCAATCGGAATTTCAATTTTTTCTAAATCATGCCGTATGATTGATCTTAAATGATCACATAAGGAATTTGTCTAAAAGGGAAGAATTTTTCAAGAACAGATATATAACATGTGCTATATAACTATTCAGGACAGCCACAGGACACATTTGATGCACCTAACAAGACTGTGTTTTCAGACTTAATTTTCTTTATCATTTCTGCTTCAAAAGTATCTTGCCTTGCATACAAGAGAGCACATTTTTTTTGTAATTGTAAGCCATCTTAGAATAGTTTTGTTTCTTGATCTTATCAGTTATAATTTGAAAAAGAACCTATGTATATCATAATACATCAACCACAGTGTAAAAAGCTTTTCCCAAACTTCATCTAGATTGTTATTCATGGGCAAATAAATATGATCCTTCTCCACCGCTCTCATGTTTGACCTCTGGTAGTCCTGCCTCCAAAACACTTAAACAATGATGCTTGTCATGACTATTCTTTCCTTCCCTTCCACCTTTTCATTAAGTAACTATCTCACGAATGTTGGTCTGTATAAACTGATGTGTGGATCTGTTGACCATTTTTATCATGTGAATATAAGGGCCTTCAAGAGTCCATATACATGTAAGCTACAGTCTGTCATTAAATATCTTTTTTTATCATTTGCAGTTAAATCTTGGTAGAACTTGGAGAATACATCTAAATTGCAGACAAAGGCGACTTGAATCAACCAACACAAGACATGAAGACCCCCTGACCACATGTGACCCATTGTAATGTATCAGGAAGTTACCTAAAGACACTGGTTTCTTATTTCCATGCATTTCGTTTACTTTAGTTTGGGAAAAATGTGCAATGTGCTCTTGGGATAACCATAGTTATGCAGTGGCTGACTAGTGTGATTGACTAGAAGCTGGAAATGGAGCACACAACTGTACTGCTAATCTTGACAGAGTATTTATATTGTTATTCAACCATGAAAAGCAAGAATTATCAGGATGTCTTTTATTAGCAAAAAGTAAAAAAGGTTTCAACTCATTCTAAGAGTTCTTGTTTTGACTCCCTTTTGTTACTTCTGAAAATGTCAGTATATGTGGGGATTTTCAAAGTCATTCAGCCAATATTCCCAGAGTTTTCTTGATTTTGGAAAATAAAATCAGAACAACTTAAAACAAATCTTAATTCAAAAAAATATTTCTGGAGATAATTAAGCACTACTCAGATAATGTTCAGAAATTATTCAGACTGTAAACAGCTTGTGTCAGACAATATTCAGATGTCTGAATCTAACCTCAAGACTGTTTTCAGAATCAATCCAGACTACCTCCAGACAAAATTCAACATAACAGCTTCATGAGGGAATGCCACTGACATACCAGTGGTACTGTTCTCACAGGTATTCCACTGAAATGCCATTGCTAGTGGCATTAATGCAGTGGTATACCAATGAACAATTGCCAAATTCCACTGAAATACCACTGAAATACCACTGACCACTGGAATACCAACGTGATACCACCGGTATTCTAAATACCAGTGGATTCCAGTGGTATTCCAGTGGTATTCCAGTGGTATTCCACTGCCATTTTCTGTGGGGTTACTATAGTCTTGCACTGAACCCTCAATATCACTACCTGAATCAGGTGTATTGAAGGTTTAATGCAAGACTATAATAAGTCCTTCATATTATATATGCAGCACTTAGTATAGTTTTACACTGACACTCCATATCACTATGCTATAATCATGCAAAGCGAAGATTCAATGCAAAACTGTGATAAGTTCTTCATATATGTGAATCACTGACAATAGAATTGTACTTAAACCTAAATATCTCTGTGAATCATGCATGAAAGGTTCAGTGCAAGACTATGATAAGCCCTTCACATGCATGAATCACTTACTATAGTCTTGCACTAAACCATTGAGTCACATAGAGGGTTCAGTGCAAGACTATGATAAGCCCTTCACATGCATGAATCACTTACTATAGTCTTGCACTAAACCATTGACTCACATAGAGGGTTCAATGCAAGTCTATAGTAGGCCCTTCACATGCATGAATCACTTACTATAGTCTTGCACTAAACCATTGACTCACATAGAGGGTTCAATGCAAGTCTATAGTAGGCCCTTCACATGCATGAATCACTTACTATAGTCTTGCACTAAACCATTGACTCACATAGAGGGTTCAGTGCAAGTCTATAGTAGGCCCTTCACATGCATGAATCACTTACTATAGTCTTGCACTAAACCCTTGAGCTGTCACATAGAGGGTTCAAAGCAAGGCTATATTATAGTAAGGCTTTCACGTATACATGTGAATCACTTACTATAGTCTTGCACTAAACCCTTGAGATGTCACATAGAGGGTTCAATGCAAGGCTATATTATAGTAAGCCCTTCACGTACATGTGAATGACTTACTATAGTCTTGCACTAAACCCTTGAGCTGTCACATAGAGGGTTCAATGCAAGGCTATATTATAGTAGGCCCTTCACGTACATGTGAATGACTTACTATAGTCTTGCACTTAACCCTTGAGCTGTCACATAGAGGGTTCAAAGCAAGGCTATATTATAGTCAGGCCTTCACGTATACATGTGAATAACTTACTATAGCCTTGCACTAAACCCATGAGCTGTCACATAGAGGGTTCAAAGTAAGGCTATATTATAGTCAGGCCTTCACGTATACATGTGAATAACTTACTATAGTCTTGCACTAAACCCTTGAGCTGTTACATAGAGGGTTCAAAGCAAGGCTATATTATAGTAAGCCCTTCACGTACATGTGAATAACTTACTATAGTCTTGCACTAAACCCTTGAGCTGTCACATAGAGGGTTCAAAGCAAGGCTATATTATAGTAAGCCCTTCACGTACATGTGAATGACTTACTATAGTCTTGCACTAAACCCTTGAGCTGTCACATAGAGGGTTCAAAGCAAGGCTATATTATAGTATGCCCTTCACGTACATGTGAATCACTTACTATAGTCTTGCACTAAACCCTTGAGCTGTCACATATAGGGTTCAAAGCAAGACTATATTATAGTAAGCCCTTCATGTACATGTGAATGACTTACTATAGTCTTGCACTAAACCCTTGAGATGTCACATAGAGGGTTCAATGCAAGACTATATTATAGTAAGCCCTTCACGTACATGTGAATGACTTACTATAGTCTTGCACTAAACCCTTGAGCTGTCACATAGAGGGTTCAATGCAAGGCTATATTATAGTAGGCCCTTCACGTACATGTGAATGACTTACTATAGTCTTGCACTAAACCCTTGAGTTGTCACATAGAGGGTTCAAAGCAAGGCTATATCATAGTAAGCCCTTCATGTACATGTGAATGACTTACTATAGTCTTGCACTAAAACCTTGAGCTGTTACATAGAGGGTTCAAAGCAAGGCTATATTATAGTAAGCCCTTCAGGTACATGTGAATAACTTACTATAGTCTTGCACTAAAACCTTGAGCTGTTACATAGAGGGTTCAAAGCAAGGCTATATTATAGTAAGCCCTTCACGTACATGTGAATAACTTACTATAGTCTTGCACTAAACCCTTGAGCTGTTACATAGAGGGTTCAAAGCAAGGCTATATTATAGTAAGCCCTTCACGTACATGTGAATGACTTACTATAGTCTTGCACTAAACCCTTGAGCTGTCACATAGAGGGTTCAAAGCAAGGCTATATTATAGTATGCCCTTCACGTACATGTGAATCACTTACTATAGTCTTGCACTAAACCCTTGAGCTGTCACATATAGGGTTCAAAGCAAGACTATATTATAGTAAGCCCTTCATGTACATGTGAATGACTTACTATAGTCTTGCACTAAACCCTTGAGATGTCACATAGAGGGTTCAATGCAAGACTATATTATAGTAAGCCCTTCACGTACATGTGAATGACTTACTATAGTCTTGCACTAAACCCTTGAGCTGTCACATAGAGGGTTCAATGCAAGGCTATATTATAGTAGGCCCTTCACGTACATGTGAATGACTTACTATAGTCTTGCACTAAACCCTTGAGTTGTCACATAGAGGGTTCAAAGCAAGGCTATATCATAGTAAGCCCTTCATGTACATGTGAATGACTTACTATAGTCTTGCACTAAAACCTTGAGCTGTCACATAGAGGGTTCAAAGCAAGGCTATATTATAGTAAGCCCTTCACGTACATGTGAATAACTTACTATAGTCTTGCACTAAACCCTTGAGCTGTCACATAGAGGGTTCAAAGCAAGGCTATATTATAGTAAGCCCTTCACGTACATGTGAATGACTTACTATAGTCTTGCACTAAACCCTTGAGCTGTCACATAGAGGGTTCAAAGCAAGGCTATATTATAGTATGCCCTTCACGTACATGTGAATCACTTACTATAGTCTTGCACTAAACCCTTGAGCTGTCACATATAGGGTTCAAAGCAAGACTATATTATAGTAAGCCCTTCATGTACATGTGAATGACTTACTATAGTCTTGCACTAAACCCTTGAGTCACATGTGCACATAGAGGGTTCAATGCACTAAACCCTTGAGCTGTCACATAGAGGGTTCAATGCAAGGCTATATTATAGTAGGCCCTTCACGTACATGTGAATGACTTACTATAGTCTTGCACTAAACCCTTGAGTTGTCACATAGAGGGTTCAAAGCAAGGCTATATCATAGTAAGCCCTTCATGTACATGTGAATGACTTACTATAGTCTTGCACTAAAACCTTGAGCTGTTACATAGAGGGTTCAAAGCAAGGCTATATTATAGTAAGCCCTTCAGGTACATGTGAATAACTTACTATAGTCTTGCACTAAAACCTTGAGCTGTTACATAGAGGGTTCAAAGCAAGGCTATATTATAGTAAGCCCTTCACGTACATGTGAATAACTTACTATAGTCTTGCACTAAACCCTTGAGCTGTCACAAAGAGGGTTCAAAGCAAGGCTATATTATAGTAAGCCCTTCACGTACATGTGAATGACTTACTATAGTCTTGCACTAAACCCTTGAGCTGTCACAAAGAGGGTTCAAAGCAAGGCTATATTATAGTAAGCCCTTCACGTACATGTGAATGACTTACTATAGTCTTGCACTAAACCCTTGAGATGTCACATAGAGGGTTCAAGCAAGACTATATTATAGTAAGCCCTTCAGTACATGTGAATGACTTACTATAGTCTTGCACTAAACCCTTGAGATGTCACTATATTATAGTAAGCCCTTCACGTACATGTGAATGACTTACTATAGTCTTGCACTAAACCCTTGAGTTGTCACATAGAGGGTTCAAAGCAAGGCTATATTATAGTAAGCCCTTCACGTACATGTGAATGACTTACTATAGTCTTGCACTAAACCCTTGAGCTGTCACATAGAGGGTTCAATGCAAGGCTATATTATAGTAAGCCCTTCACGTACATGTGAATGACTTACTATAGTCTTGCACTAAACCCTTGAGCTGTCACATAGAGGGTTCAATGCAAGGCTATATTATAGTAGGCCCTTCACGTACATGTGAATGACTTACTATAGTCTTGCACTTAACCCTTGAGCTGTCACATAGAGGGTTCAAAGCAAGGCTATATTATAGTAAGCCCTTCACGTACATGTGAATGACTTACTATAGTCTTGCACTAAACCCTTGAGCTGTCACATAGAGGGTTCAATGCAAGGCTATATTATAGTAAGCTTGCCTGATAGCCAACTTATACAATGACATCACCACCTTTGTCACCATTGTCTCACGGTTGCCCGGCGACAAAATCCCCGTCATTTACATATATATGGGAATTGATTTCGTAAGGACAGGAAAGGAATGCACAACCAGTCAAAAGTCTATAATTGGCATCCTTTGTTTTGTTTGATGCTAGCTATTTGAACTGTCTACTCCCGGACAAACTATAATTTAGTATAAATTACTAATACAAATTAGAAGACATTTTCATAGCCCTTAATCCTATGAATGCTGGGTAATTTTCTAACAATAAATTTTTGTGTTGTCTGCTTTCCAAAAACTTAGATATCTGCTTACTTTTGATGAGGGAAGATACTCAGAGTTTACTTGGTGGCTGGTCTGGATCCAACCTGTTTGCATAAGCATTAAGTTGGTTCCAGCACTGCAAGAGTTGTTAATGCAGACTTTTGCCAATCAATCTGAATTAGGCGAATTAAAAACATCCAAGCTCTCTGCCTGGCCCAAAGGTAAAGGTGTAGGAATTGGTACACAGCGGTCAAGAGTTCAATCCTCTTAATCGGCACTCAGATTTTACGTGGGAGTGTTCTTGTGCAAGGCAATGCAGAGCACTGTGTAGTGCTGGTGACACCAGGAAAACCATAGAATGTCTGAATTACTGTTGACACAGCACTAACCATAAACAGACAAAAATATCCATTTATGACAAATTATAGAAATAACTTTGTTTCGGGATATTGCACGGACACAATGCTACAAATGATGTCAATGCTTGTGACATGTGACAAGCTATAACTCCTTTTGTCACCACGATTTTCTTTAAAAACATTCAGCTATGGGAAAATTTAAACAAACACATGGTTATGAAGAAATTGGTTCAATCTTATAGGAAAGATAGGAAGGAATGACAGATTGAAAAATCAGAGATTCGTTGACCGATTGATGAATACATAATGAGAGGATGGCTTGGCGGGATCCCAGCATGATAATGGAATGGAATGGGAACGGTAGTTACCAAACACATTTGCATATGCTGAAACAAAACCTGTTGGGATACCGACCAGCTGATAACATAACTCTTTAACAAAGAATATATCTTCTAACCAACCCTATGGAGCATTTTAGTTCAAGACAATGGAGAATGAAACAGAATTGAATGGTATTCCTCCAGGTAAATAAAAAGTGTTTGTGATATTTCCTCTTTTCTCATGAAAATTCAAAATTTATGGGCGGCAGGCCCAAAAGAATCATGTGATTATCTTATTCCATACAACATGATTTTGATGTATATGCTGCAAAATTCTTTTAAAACAACTGTGAGAAAAGGATAAAATGCTCCTATCGAGATTTTTCTTTTTTTGTCATAATTGTTTCAATGCAATAGCACAAACAAAATGTGTATTACAAAGAAAACAAAATATAATTACTGAGGATTTCAATTAGTGTATTATGTATGTTAGAGGATGGATCAAATAAGCAATCCAAACTATTCTTTCAAAAAATAATGACGCCTTTATGTATAAATTCCCTCAGAGAGTAGATTGATTTTTCCTTATCAAAGCATTAGAAAAATTAAGGTTCAAGGCAGGACTATAATTATTAAGTCCTTTACAAACATGACACACTTACACCAGTCTTGCATTGAAGCCAGGAAATGGACTGTTCTGGTTAATGAAATGTATCATTGTACATGTTAGAATTAAAGAAAAATAATTAAACCAAAAAATGATAAATAAGTGGTCAAGAGTATTTTTTTATTTCCTTAGTAAAAAAGTTCCTTTGGTTGTATGATTAATGAAATGTCTCATCCAACATGTTAGAATTGAAGAAAAACAATTAGAGTAAAAAAAAAAAAGAATAAAATGGTTAAGAGTCGTATTTCTTTCCTTAGTCAAAAAAGTTCCTAATAGGCTGTTACACTGTGTGTCCATTAAAAAGTAAATACTTTTATTAGTAAAAGAGTAATAAAAGCTAATAGCAAATAAAGAGTAATAACTCAAATAACAAAGTAATGGGGAGAAAATATTCAATAACTATGTTTCACATTTTCCAACTAAACCTTATGTTGTTGGTACTGTACCCAGCGCAGTAAATAACTTTAATAATTTTATAGATGACATCTAGAGGGTTCAATACAAGACTATAGCAATTTAAGACCTTCACAAACTTGAAAGACTTACTATAGTCTTGAAATGAACCATCAGCATATGCTTAAATGAGTCAATGCCAACCAGGCTGCTAGTCAATGTTTGTAACTTGTTGTAAAAAAACACTGAAATGAAAGGAGCAAATGTTTTTTTTTGACATATGGGTTTTACTAAGCGTCAACATTATTCCAGTTATTTTGCAATGTCAGACTTTTATTAAAGTCGATTTTCCACAAGGGCTGGTCAAGGGACTAAGTCATCCCTGAGAAAAGAAATCCGAGGGAAAGTTACTACATTGAGTATAGGAAAAGTGCACTCGTCCTGTTTGAATTTCTAAAATGTTTAAAAACTAAAGTTAGCAAAGTTTTCAGCTGGTTACAGGAGATTATCAAAGTCACTGTTTATTTTCCATTTGATGTTTTTATAATGATAATAAATCAACTTTTGGCCAAAAACACCAAGATGATGTTAGAAATATGAACAGCATTGCGAAATCATTATCCTACCTCAACAGGTGGGAAACAATTTTACCCATAAACAGTGTATATTGATGGACTATTGATGGACAGGGGATTGTGTTTGCTGTTTCTCTTTGTATTCACAAGCTAGCTATTTTCAAAGGAGTTTCTAACAAAAGAATGTATTAGCACAGAAAAAAATAATAATTTTCCTTTCAATATAATGAATCACAAAATATTTGAATCCATAACAATTAGTTGATTTGCATTATCAAAACAGACGTAATTGCATTTCCAATGTTGTTAGTTTTCCTTAAATCATTTCCTTTATAGATCTTATGATTGTTTTAGATTGAAAGCAACAGCAATTGACAAATACAAAAGGTGAGAAAAAGATCCTTTAGATAGTGACAACAGTGACAAAAAAAGGAATTGCTTTAACCCTTTACCAAATACCAAATTCTTTACTGTCCCAATGCGAAAGAGTTTGAAGACAGCATTTCAAAATGTGATGAATTTGAAAGATAATCTTCTGATAGGGCAGTAAACATTGTTGGAAAAGGAGAAAATGCTCATTACGAGCAATTTCTCCTTTTCGCGCAATGTTTTCCAGAGTCGTCTGCAACAAAGTGGTTAAATGTTGTTATTGTTTGGTAAAGGGTTAAACAAGCAGTTTCTACTTTGTTTCACTGGTTTCTTGAGTTCTATGTTACATATTTATTTGTTGGCCACATGAAAGAGCATTTACGGAGGCAGACTTTGTATACTATAGTACTTCTCTTTTCTATTGTTAAATCATCATCATCTGATTATTTTCCATTAACAAAACTTCAGGTCTGTCAACTTAAGCAACTCTATCATATCATGAAAGGTTCAAACTGAAAGCAACAACATGAAAGCTGCTACAAAGTATCAAAACTTATGATTTCTTTAAGGTCTATGGCAAAAACCATTGTACCAAAGTGAGCAATACCTCCTAAAACTTGTTGTTTATATGGGGTTAACCCTTTCCCAAACATCAAATTTTAAACTGTCCCAAATTGAAAGAGTTTGCAGGCGACATTTCAAAATGTGATGAAATTGAAAAATATTCTTCAGATAAAGCAGAAAACCTTGTTTGAAAAGGAAAAATTGCTTGTCACGAGCAATTTCTCCTTTTCCCACAATGTTTTCTAAAGTCGACTGCAATAAACTAGTCAAATGTCGTTATTGTTTGGGAGTGGGTTAAATGCAAGTTTACAATGTTTCAGTTCTTTAAGAGCCCTCCTGTATTCAGCAATAAAAGGCTAGGGCTCTGAAGTGTCCTGACAAATGACGACCCTATGAAACCAAAGGTACTGGTGGGATTGAACCCAGCACCTCTTAGTATCTAAGATTGCCACCTTTACCACTGCACCCCACTAAAAATCTCCTGAAAAGCATTGTAATGTTTTCTATGTAAATTTGTGAAATCTGAAAGAGAAAATTGTGAGTAAAAGAAAAATTACTCATAGGCAGCAATTTGACTATCACCTCAAAAATATCTGCAAGAAGTCCTAATGTTAAGTGAGGGTTACAAGAAATCCACACTTGTGATGAAAAGGAAGAAAACTTAATGAATGATAAAAGGTTGCAACTCACACGTCTGTTCCAATTAGATGACAAATCAAAAATGTATTACAATTAATCATAACTCATCTAGCCTTATTGTTAAACCAAACCAAGCGTAAAAACACACAGCAGTAATTTAAATTCAGGAAAGCAACTTCAACAAGGATGTTTTTCTTAATATTTGTATGTCTACACTTTACCACATGACAACTCTCATTATGCTTGCAATATAGACAGTAGAATATATTTTGTTAAAAATTGGCCTAAATCAATAAAATAAATTTTTCCTATTTCCATAGTGTATTCAAATTTAAGAAAGTATAGATTTAGCTTATAAATGAAATTTGTTTGAGAAGATACTAAGCAAAATTCTAAAATTATAATTGCATTAGATGACACCAAATAAGGTCAAACTATATCGCAAAATCCCGGGAAATACAAAGAGCGTCATTGCAAGACTACATAAAGTAACGCCTTCACAGACATGTAGAAGTGGCTTTAAACTTATATTGTACCCTCCATATTCTCCATAATAACAGTAAGGAATGCGTTAGCCCTTATAGTGCTCGAACCCACTTAATGCCTATGCAAACAGGTAAGATCCAGGCTAGCCGCCAGGTAAATTGGCGGCTCGCCTGTGATCTAACCTGTTTGCTACTCTGAGTACCTTTCCTTATCGAAATTAAGCAGGTATCTAAGGTTTTTGAAAGCAGACGACACAAACATCTATTTTTAGAAAATTACCCAGCATTCTAAGGGTTACACTTATTTCGGTGAGTGAAATAATTTTTTAAAAAAATCGAAGCTAAAATAAGGTTGCTTTCCATAAATTTCTTTACTGTCTTTACCAGAACTGATTGTCAATCTCGGAGACAGAAGACTTTCTTCTGTTGATTCCAATATACTAGGCGACTCAGCGATGCTATGCAGCTGAGATACAGGGACTGAAAATGGTAACATTGACATATACAATTAAAACAAAAGCAAGTTTACATTTTAGAGTAGCCTAGGTAAAAAAGACATGTTTGAGGTCTTTCAAACGCTATACGAAGAATGCATTTCAAAATACTAACAGACAACTCCGATTTTCATGGTACAAATTAGAATTGTCTCACAATTCTTTTAACCCTTTACCAAACGCCAAATGTTCGCCTGTCCCAAATTGAAAGAGTTTGCAGAAGACATTTCCAAATGTGACGAAATTGAAAATTAAACTTCTGATAGGGCTGAAAACATTGTGGGAAAAGGAGAATTTGCTCTTTAAAAGCAATTTCTCCTTTTCCCACAATGTTTTCAAGACCCGTCTGCAAAAACCTGGTCAAATGTCGTTATTGTTTGGTAATGGGTTAATGAGCTTTGTGGAGTCAAACCAAATGATGACTCCATGTCTGATACATTTTACTAATGCGGATACCGGAAGTAGTATCTGACTTCGGTTGCTGGGCACAAAGAACGCTCTTTTTCCTCCATAAACCAACTTCTCAACATGGCCATTCCTGGCGCGAAGAGACAAGGTAGACTCAGAGAGTCCTAGTCAAACTGCATTGTTTCTGCCAGGAAGGAATGCAACCTCGTCAGTGTTAGCACATTGAACAGAATTAATTGGAGATATGGTACCAGAATAACTAGCCACCTGCTGCCCACCTCAGTGACTAGGACACCCGCAGCAGATTACAAATAAAATCAGGAATAAGTGAGTAATGTCAATATATGATTTTAAAGGCAATACAAAAGTTAGTAAGGGATATACTCTCTGAGAGGATTCTAAGGAATTCACAAAACTTAGAGGTTCAACACATTGTTTGCAGATTGAATTGTACAGGGTCAAATGTTGTGTCTGGGTCAACAATTTTTCCAATTATAAAACAGGGTTTGAGCCCCACCAATACCTCTGCTTAAGTCGGATTGTCCTTTGGCAAGACACTAAAAAGTTCAAGCCTAGTAAAGGTGAATGAATGAATGAATGAATGAATGGTGTTTTAAGGCGCATTGACAGCTAAGGTCATTTAGCGCGCATTATGATGATGTGGATGAATGGATATTAAAAATATTAACAGGTTAAAATGTATTTGTTTAAAGAACAAATAAATAAGAATTTGTATTTAATGAACAAAAGTAGATAGAAAATTTGTAAAAAATTAATGATTGTTCATAGATTGTTTGTAATGAATGTGTGATATGAAATAAATAGTGTGTGATGAAAAAATGATAATGATAAATGTATATATATTTAGAATGTGTAAGGAATCACAATCTATTGTAAACTCCAATCTCTTTGAGAAAGGAAAGAATTAATTCAATCCTGACAGTGTCAAAAAGCTCATAAATAGTGTTGACATTGAAATATTTTGCACGAATTCTTTGAAAATCAATGCAATCGAGCAATATATGTTTGATGGTGAAGGGTGCATTGCATGGAATGCATTCAGGTGCATCTTCCTTAGCCAAGAGCCAGGAGTGTGTAATGTGTGAATGACCAATTCGGATTCGTGCAATTGTAACTTCCTCTCTTCGTACGGACCTGTAAGAAGGGTACCATTCTCCGAGGGTAGGCTTAATTGAATGCAATTTATTAAAAACATCATCATTCCATTTTGATTGCCAGATGGATGTGATGTAAGTTAAAATAGAAGGTTTAAAATCGGTGTATGGTACTTTAAAATCTGAAATGGGAAGGTTAAGAGCTGATTTAGCGGATCTATCCGCATGTTCATTACCCATGATACCAGTGTGGCTTGGAAGCCAACAGAACACAAGTCTGTTTGAAGACAAAATATGAGAGATCCTTTGAATAATTTGGCATACCAAAGGGTTCTCCAACTTTTGATTCGATAAGGCTTGCAGTACTGATAGAGAATCAGAAAATATGATAAATCGGGTGGAATTTGCATTTTCCACCAGGTTAAGGGCTAGATCAATAGCCCTTATCTCTGCAGAGAAGATGGAAGACTTGTCTGGAAGGCGGCATTTCTTAACCCTTTCTCCATATACAGCTGCAGCTGCAACGAAATCACCGTCCTTGGATCCATCAGTGTATATAGGTTTGTAGGAAGAATATTGTTCTTTTATCTCTCTATATTTACTGTGAAAGATAGCTCTATCTGTTTCTGATTTCTTATCAGAGGTAAGATCAAATAAAAAGTTTGCTGTGTCCAGTGTCCATGGAGGTATGTCAGATAACTTGTACTGGGCTATGGAATCAGTGTCTACCCCAAGATTATCTATAATGGGCTCCATGCGAATACCAAATGGGGCAATAGCATTTGGTTTCTGTTGAAAAAGGCGTTTGTATTGGGGGTTAAAAACTACTCGATGAGTAGGGTTAAAAGGATTGGATTTCAATTTTAAAAAGTATTGAAGAGATAGTTTTTCCCTTCTGTAATATAGAGAAGGTTCATTAGCCTCTGCATAGAGGCTGTTAACAGGAGATGTTCTAAAGGCGCCTAGGGCAAGCCTTAAACATTGGTTTTGTATTGGATCTAGCAGCTGGAGATAGGATTTACGGGCTGATCCATATACTATAGAACCATAATCAAGTTTTGATCGAATAAGGGATCGATATAGCCTTAGCAGGACCTTCTTATCAGCTCCCCAATCAGAGTGTGCAATAACTCTAAGAATGTTCATTGCTTTTTGGCATTTCTTTTTAAGAGATTTAATATGAGGTAAGAAAGAAAGCTTTTTGTCAAAAATGACTCCAAGAAATTTGAATTCTGGCACAACTTCTAGTTTAGTATTGCCTAGAGTCAGATCGGGGTCTGGATGCAATCTACGAAGATTGCAAAAATGCATACATTTGGTTTTCGTTTTGGAAAACTTGAACCCATTTTCATCTGACCATATTTGTAATTTATTAAGGCATTGCTGTAGTTGGCGTTCAATAATATCCATGTTTCTGGAACAGAAACAAATAACAAAGTCGTCTACATAAAGGGAGCAGTCCACTCCAGGGTTTATAGCTTTAACAATGCTATTTATCTTAATGCTAAAAAGTGTAACAGACAAAATACACCCCTGGGGAACCCCCATTTCCTGCTCGCGAGCACCTGACAAGGTGTTCCCAACACGAACGCGGAAGAGCCGTTCATCCAGGAATGCTGCAATGAATATAGGAAGGCGGCCTCTGAGGCCAAAATCGTGTAAATCTTTAAGTATACCATGTTTCCAAGTGGTATCATATGCACTTTCCAAGTCAAAAAATACCGATACTACATGCTGCTTTTTAATAAAAGCTTCTCGAAGATACGTTTCGAACCGAACAAGATGGTCTAACGTACTTCGTTGTCGGCGGAAGCCACTTTGAACAGATACAATAAGGTTGTTCGATTCAAGAAACCAAACAAGCCTATCGTTAACCATCCGTTCAAGAGTTTTACAGATGCAACTTGTCAAGGCAATCGGTCGGTAACTGTTTGGATCTTTTGCATCCTTTCCTGGTTTCGCAATTGGAATGACCAAAGCCTCTCGCCAGCTGGATGGAAATTCACCAGTCTGCCAAACATTATTAAAAATATCAAGTAAAATAGAAAGGGATGAATGTGGTAAGTGCTTGAGGAATTGATAGTGAATTTGGTCCTGACCTGGAGAAGTGTCATGGGATTTCTTCAAGGCAGATTGAAGTTCTTTAAGAGTGAAGAGTTTGTTGTAATGCTCTTCATTTTTAGAAGTAAAATTGAGCTTTGTTTTCTCCGCTCTCGTTTTAAAGGTCTGAAATTTTGTAGAGTAGTTCTCAGCAGAGGATTTTATCGAGAAAGTCTCTGCCAAGGTATCTGCTATGTCCTGAGGGTTATCTATTTCTTGGTTGTTTGAAGTGAGGTGACTAATATGAGATGGACCTTTGCCATTCATTTTACGAATCATGTCCCAAGTCTTTTTGGTTGAGGTGCGACTATTAAGTCTAGAGACATAATCTCTCCAGGATTTGCGCTTACTTGTTTTAATTGTGCATCTTGCCTTTGCACGGCGGATACGGAAGTCGTTAAGGTTTTCTTGTGTTGGTCTCAGGTTAAATTTCCTGAGAGAGGCCTTTCGTTCCCTAACGGCTTCCTTACATTCAGAAGTGAACCAAGGTTTATCTGGACGTTTGGGATTTGTCGAGGTCTGAGGTATAGACTGTTTGGCTGCATCAAACAATAAAGAAGAAAAAAGGAAGGAAGGGTCCTCACAGTCCTCAAACGCATGGTGAACAATATTCTGTTCACAAAGCATCTGGAATTTACTCCAGTTTGCTTTGGACAACTTCCATTTTTGAGGACGATCAAGGACTGAAGGTTTATTTTCATTTAAAATAATAGGGAAGTGATCACTTCCACAAGTGTCTTCTAAACATCTCCATGAAAAATCAGGGAGAAGTACTGGACTGCAAAAAGAAAGGTCAATAGAAGAATATGATCCTGAAGCTGGATGCAAATATGTTTTTGCACTTGGATCGTTCAGGAATGAAAGAGAATTTACAGTCATAAAATTTTCTATTTGATCACCACGGCGGTTCGTATCTGTACAACCCCATATGGTGTTATGTGCATTAAAATCACCAACAAGTACAAATGGTTGGGGTAGTTGAGATATCAAATCATCAAGACTACCTTGGTGTATAGGTTTATTTGGTGGAAGATACAAAGAGCACAGGGTAATAGTGTTATGTAAAGATAATCTCACAGCTACAGCTTGAAGGGAAGTATCAAGCTGTATGTGCCTGTGAGGAACACTGTTATTAACAATGACAGATACTCCACCTTGGGCTTTATTGCCTTCAGTGTAAATCTTGTTGTATATAGAATGAAATTTGAGGGAGATAGTGTCATCCTCTTTCAAGAATGTCTCTTGAAGACAAAGTGCAGCAGGTTTGTGTTTATTAATCAGAAGTGACAACTCATCAAAGTTGGCCTTCAGACCTCGACAGTTCCATTGGATAATTGGATTAGCCATTGCGCTAAAAAGTAAAATTAAAAAAGTATAAAAAAGCATTCTATAATTCATTGCAGCAGATTAAAAAGTTAAGAAGCAGGTGACTTGGGGTCCTTGGTATTTGGTTTTTTACCCCAATCATCCAAAGAACCCCCCCATATGGACTGCTCGACATCTGAAGAGTCGCCTTCAAGGCACTCTTCAGTGTCCATTGCATCAAGGACTTCAAAATTGTTTGAAGTTGCAATGGGGGTTCTTGCGACAGAACTTGTCGCAGCACCTGGGAGTTGTTCATCATTTGAACAAAGAGATTTTTGTTTGAGAAGGTTTTTCCTTTCTTTCTTAGAAAGAGAAGGGTTTGCCTTCGATCCAGAAGATGGACCATTGGAAGAAGAAATAGATTTTTGTTGTTGTTTAGACTTTGATTCAGAGGCAGGTTGTTTAGCTTTAGATGTTGATGCAGGTGTTGGTGCAGAAGTATCTTTTGGTGTAGTTGCAGGTTTTGGTGTTGCAGTAGAAGGTTTTGGTGCTGATTGAGGTTTGGGTGCAGAAGTAGATGGTTTGGGTGCAGTTGCAGGTTTTGGTGTAGGAGGTGGCTGTTTTGCTATGTATGATGATAGAAGTGGTGCTGGGACCTTGCCCTTCAGCTCCTCTGCCATTTCTGGAAACTTCCCCAAAAGAAGTTTGAGGAGAAGATCGCAGGTATGGCAGTCTTGCTTCGGGGAGGCTACTGCTGAGTAGCTGTTCCCACTGACAAGTCTTTCCTTGTCCTGCTTTTGTTGCAGGACAAGTTTGCGTGCTTCTGCAAAGGAAATGCCTTCCTTGTACTTGATGGTCAGGATATCCTTCTCATCTTTCCAAGTTTGACACTCCTTCGCATAGGCAACGTGACCAGACTTGCAGTTGAAACAGCATGCAGGTGCGGTGCAGTGTTCAGTGCTGTGATCTGCGCCTACAAATGCGCATTTAGCACAGACTGGTGTATTGGTGCATTTTGTGGTGTGGTGACCAAATCGTTGACATTTGAAACAACGAAGAGGGTTAGGAATGTATGTGTCTACTTTTAAGGATTCAAATCCAATTTTAAGTGTAGGTGGAACTGTGGGACATGAGAAAGTGATTATGTATGTGTTAGTGTTTTTCAACACTCCATCTCTTTTGACACTGATGCGTCTGATATCTGTAACAGACTGTGACTTTAAGTTGTCCTTGATGTCATCAAGAGAGGAGCAGTAATGGAGGTCCTTGCAACGGATGACTCCTTTACATGAGTTGAGTGATGGATGTGGGTATACTTTGACTGCTTGTTTGAATAGTGTTTTATGTTTGAGTATGTTGATTGTTTGTTGCTTTGTGAAGCATTCAATGAGTATGGTGTTGTTTTTGAGTTTTTTACTGATTTTGGTGTACCGAGAATACTTTTGATTGTTTTCTCGATAACAAATGGTGATATGTGTGTAATTGGTTTGACTGAATCTTCTGCTTCAACCACAATAAATCGTGGAAAATTTAGTGGTGACGGAGAAGATTCTGCCTCTGAATCACTGTCAGAAAGGGTACGCTTGGCAGCTTTTTTATGGGATTCCATATTAGTTTAAAAAGTTCACCATCCTTGGTCCCCGCCCACCATGGAGCCCAACAAGGGGACTTAATCTGGGGAAACCCATCGCAGATCAAGTCAGGGTTACAAGGATGGTATACTCAGGGTGAAAGGGCTAGACTGGACAAATGTGTCCCAAAAGATGTCATTCCAAGCAAGCGACATAAATTTGGGATGATACAGATGTCAATCAAACACCAAATCTTTCATCTGATTGACCCATGGGCCACCGTCATGGGGTACTAAAGGTGAAGAAATTTCAAATAAATTTGAAAATATGTTGTATGGTGGAAGATTGATGAAAAAACAAGTTGCCCATGACAAGGCATGACCAGCCGATTGATCAGGTCGGGCCTTCCTGACCTCTCGTTTAGCCCAAATTCAGGCCAAAGTGGTGTATTGAAAAAAACAGGGTATTAACTAGCCTAACCCTGGATTCTCTCAACCACCAGGATCCCTGCATCAGGCGACACGAGTCGCAGCCCACGGCAAACGGGCAGGCACTTGGTGGGGTTCTACCACTCAGCAGCGCAGTGGCAGGACAATTTCTAACCCCCCGCCCTGCCATGGGGGGGTAGTAAAGGTGAATCCATGCAGGAAAGCCGTAAAATAACTGAAAATAGCTCCATAGTTACAAAACAAATGAACTGAATTAATGAATTTTGAAAGGACTTATCTCTTTACCAAACAACAAATTTTCAACTGTCCCAAATTGAAAGAGTTCGCCGACGACATATCAGAACGTGATGAAATTGAAAATAATCTTCTGATAGGGCAGAAAATATTGTGGGAAAGGGGAAAATAGCTTGTTACAAGCAATTTCTTCTTTTCCCACAAGGTTTTCCAGAGTTCTCTGCAACAAAGCGGTTAGATGTCGTTATTGTTTAGTAAAGGGTTAACAAGGATAGATTACCTTCCAAAAGATGCACAAGCTCTTCTTCACTATCTTCCAACATCATGGAAAGTTAAATAACCACTATATAGGACATAAATTTCTTCCAAGGAACACTATCATGTCTCAATGTCATTTTATCAAGGAACACCTTGATAAGACTCCATATTGTTTGAATATATTTATCGATTATTTCAATGTGGTCATAATGTCACTCAAAAAATTATCACATGTTGTCACAATCATATTATTATCCGACACTTAAGTCATATATAACAACAAATTTATACTGTCTTTCGAAAAATATGACGTGTGGACGACATCATATTTGACCTTATATTTGTTTTTCCATCGGTAAGGTCATATAATTACGAACATACCATATCGTAACTTCTAACATATAACATGTGGTTACAGTCATATTCATCCAAGTTAACCTACCGTCAGATATGCTTTTGAATCTGAATATTTATTCATTCATTGTATTAAAGCTCTAAGTCCTTAAATACACACTAATATTACTTCCAATGGCTACTGTCCAGGGTACTGTTTTACTTAACAAGTTACGGAAAATATTTGCGTAAGTCATAACTGATGCACATGGATAATATCTTCAATGAAAGTACACTATTGCAATGTGACACGTCGTTGGAAGCGTCTCGGAGAGACGATTCCAATGATGTGTTACTTTGCAATATTGCATCGCCCATTATTGAAATAAGAGGAATTGTTATTTTTAGACTTACGCAAATCTTAACGTAATCTGTTTAGTAAAACGGTACCCAGAACATCTCATACAAGAGCACAATTATTATTAAACAGTTTTTACCCTTTGAATGCTGGGTAATTTTCTAAAAATAGATTTTGTGCCATCCGCTTTCCAAAAACTTAAATATCTGCTTAATTTTGTTGAAGAAAGATTCCTAGAGTAGCAAACAGGTTAGATAACAGGCCAGCCGCCAATTTACTTGGCGGCTGGCCTGGATCTTACCTGTTTGCATTAGCATGAAGTTGGTTCCAGCACTATAAGGGTTAAAGAAACAAATTCAATGTCAAAGTTTCCTCGAATCAGTGAACAAGCAGCTTTAAACTACATATCATCTTCTTATCACTTTCATTTCACACGGAAATAGATGTCCATTTCTAACAAGACAGGTACTTCAGTGTACCTTCACACCATTGCAAGAATAAACAAGCACAAAATCACTGCACATGCTCTGTTTAGTTCTGACTTGATGTATGGTACAACTGTTCAAGTCATTCTCCTCATGTACTTAACCCTTTACCAAACGTTCAATTTTCGACTGTCCCAAATTGAAGGAGTTTGCAGACGACGATTTCAAAATATGATGAAATTGAAAAATAATCTTCTGATAGGGAGAAAACATTGTGGGAAAAGGAGAAATTGCTCGCTAATAGTCCAAACTGGTCAAATGTTGTTATTGTTTGGTAATGGGTTAAATGACAAAAGGAAAGACAATAGTATTTACTCTCATTTAACCCTAAACTAAGATTATCTTTAATATTGAAACATTTCAAGGAGTCATTGCAAGACTATAGGAATTGCTTCATGTTTGTGAGAAACTTACTTAAGTCTTGCATTGAACCCCTAACATCAAGGGTAGGATGCCACTCTATGGTAAGTTCTTCAATTTTCGATATGGTTTAGCATTGGCAAGTAAATTGGCGGCAGGGCCTGTGATCTAACCTGTTTGATAATCTGAGTATCTTTCCTCAACAAAATTAAGCAGATATTAAAGGTTTTGGCAAGCAGACGACACAAACATCTATTTTTTGAAAATTTATACACAGCATTCTAAAGGTTAACATCATAATTCAAACTTTGTATCAAATGCACGTCTTGATACAATCATAGCAGGAAGTATGAAATCCCACAATGCTCTTAACTCATTTCCTCATACTTGACACTTCGACTGGTCAAAGGGAAAAGCAGAGGAGAATCATTAACCCTTAGAATGCTGGGTAATTTTCTAAAACAGATGTTTGCGTTTTCTGCTTTCCAAACCTAATATTTCGATGATGAAAGATATTCAGACTAGCAAACAGGTTAGATCACAGGCCAGCTGCCAATTTACTTGGCGGCTTACCTGGATCTAACCTGTTTGCATAAGCATGAAGTCTGTTATAGCTCTGTAAGGGTTATTAAAGATCAATATGGAGGGTTCACTATAAGATTACAGCAACTCCTTCACTTTTGTTCAGGAGGTGCTGTAGTCTTGCATTAATGCTCCATATATTTCCTCATTTTACATCAACTGTGTCAGTCTCAAGCTTGAGGCTTATCTAAAATCACTCTAAATGACTGGCTTCCATTGGGACAAGACCAGTACTTGCGCTAGCTTTTGGTTTGGCCCCAACATTTTCATCTCACTTCCAAATGGGGATCTGTTGTTTCTTCCAATTTGGATAAATCACAATTTCCCTAATTGGGTAATTGACCACAAGTAATTAGTTTGAATGGAGCAGTACAATACCATGTTATCAACAACATATCAATTAGATCGTCATTGAATCTATCCATTCTCCTGACATGAAAGCCTTCTTCACCAAGACCGTCTAGAATTATCAAGAGGTGACAAATGAATCAAATGCATCATGTCATATTAACTTGACCCTAAGAATGCTGGGTAATTTTCTAAAAATAGATTTTTGTGTCATCTGCTTTTCAAAACCTTAAATATCTGCTTTTAAATTTTGATGAGGAACGATCTTCAGAGTAGCAAACAGGTTGGATCACAGGCCTGGATTTAACCTGTTTGCATAAGCATAAAGTCATTCCAGCACTATAAGGGTTAACTGAATATTGGAGAGAAAATTTGCAAAGCATGGATTTCAAAAACAGCTCAAATTCCATACAGAATTTAGCCAATGATTGATCTAACAAGGCTCAGTCTCTACAAGAAAGCCACATTGGAAAACATGTTAATGTCGAATAAGATTCTCTTTTGAATTTGTAGTCATACTTTTATTGCTTGTTGCAACTGAACCACCTTTAACTGCACAATGGGCTTATATGAAAGAATATAAAGCTTTTATGAGGGAAGACTGGTTAACCCTTATAGAGCTGAAACCGACTTCTAATGCAAACAGGTTGGATCCAGGCCAGCTGCTAAGTGAATTGGCAGCTGCTGGACTGTGATCTAACCTGTTTTCATCACTGAGTATCTTTCCTCATCAAAATAAGGCAGATATATAAGGTTTTGGAAAGCAGACGACACAAAAATATATTTCTAGAAAATTACCAAGCACTCTATGGGTTAATATTTCAGCCTAGAGTTTTCACACAATACTTCCACTAAGTCCATTGCCATGGAAACATAAATACATATATAACTAGAATCCAGCTTAACCCCCTCCCTCATAACAATTTCTATACTCACCTTCAACAGAAGATGACAAATGAAATCATTTCAACAAAAGGAGAATTTGCTCACTGTGAATTCATGATAAAGATTTCATTTCCTTTCGTCACATTGATTTAGTCATATATCTTATCTATTGTACAATAATGGAGGATGATAATATTATTTGCTCATCATGAGCACTTTCTCCTTTCATTAAAAAAGATTTCATTTAATACTTTTAAAAACTCATTTACAAATGACAGTATTTTCCAATTATTATTTGTTTCTCTATCATCATTTACAAAAATAGATTTGAATAAGGAAAGAGAAATGTTTGCTTACCAAGGAATGGGGATTTGCAGAAAGGAAAAGAGATAATTAGATGTTGAAATAAGGATTACCATCAAGGATGGCTAATTTGAATGGGAACATTAGCTAATACCCATTGATTTTACTAGGAAAGTCTTTGTTGTTGATTCTTTGTAAAATGAGACTGTTCCACAAATTACATGAACAAGTTTAACATACTTATAGAAGACATCTCAAAAAGGCAATTAGAAAAATGAAGAAATTGTTATTTAGACCTTAACTTCTCAATACCTATCTTGGCTACATATACTGCTGAAGACTTAAGAAACCATTGTGACAAAAGGATAAATTGCTCATACTGAGCAATTTATCCTTTTGTCACAGTGGTTTCTACCCAATATCATTAAGAAATGCATTTCTCTTCTTGCAAATTTTAACCTTTTTAACTGAAGCTTTCAAAATGGATCAATCCAAATCTTCAATATAGGGGATTGGGTTTGCATTTTGTACCAATGTGTTGGATAAGATTTCCCAGTTTGTATATACTCAATGTATACTTACAATGTAACCAGGTATTTGTGGGAAGGAGAATTGTCTGACACGATCAATGTTTCCTTTTGTACCTTTCTTCTTTCTCTATATCTTGATTAATGTTGAAAGTAACAAATAGGAAATATTTTTTAGCTCATCTTCCAGTGCCTGTAAACACCCCATGGTAACATTATACATTCATGTCGGTGATAGAGACACTGGGAAACGAGTCAGTAGATATATGAATCTATCTTTTATTGCAGAAAAAGGTTTTCCCATTTACTTTTTTCATTTTTCAATACCTAAATCCAATCAAAATAATGATTTCATTAACCTATTACCTAACAATAATGACATTTGACCAGTTTGTTGCTGACAACTCTGGGAAACATTGTGGGAAATGTAGAAATTTCTCATAATGAGCATTTTTTCCTTTTCCCACAATGCCTTTTGTCCTATAATAAGATTATGTTTCAATTTCATTACATTTTGAAATGTCGTCTCCAAACTCTTCCAATTTGGGACAGTCGGAAATTTGGCATTTGGTAAAGTCTTAAATAAAGACAAGAAAGTCTTTCGGTTCAACAACATACACTAGCCAACTTACTCTGAAACCGTCTGGGCTCTATCTCCTTATTAGTGAACCCTGAGGCCGTCTCCAATCCCCGATCAGACATCACATCTAACAACTCTTCGTCGCTGCTCTGTCTTTGTCGACTCTTGTTCCCGCCGTTCAGGCTCCTCGAGGAGTTGAACATGACCTCCGTGGTTTCCGACTGACCCGGTTCCATGGTCGACCGGTAGTCGGCGAGGAGGGATTCTGTCTCGGTGCTCGACTCGTAATCTGACATTTAAAGTATCATGTGTCTCATGACCAACACGGTTGTGATTAAACGATGGGCTATGGTGTTTACACCTGAAAACAAAAGAAAAGGAAATGTCTTAAAATTGGGGACTACATCGTTTTCGACATTTGACAAAGATAAAATACTATATGCTTAATTATATGCATTGGAACAAGATTTTTGTTTACATTTGTGTTTAACTCTGTGTCATCAATTTTTCCATCATGTTATGGTTTTACTGGATTCAGCCATATGAGGCTTGAGCTCTGAAGTGGCTTGCATAAGGAAACCTCTAAGAACCCTGCGGTACTACTGGGACTAAAACCTGAGACCCCCGATTCTCAGACCTCTACCTTAACCACTGGGTAACATAGTAAGCAAATTAAAACGGCTTGGGCAAAACAGGAGGGCATATTCTGGTCTTGAAATGCTTTCAAAGGTTATATAGTTTTATATCAAGTGAGAATGAGGAAATATGGACAACACGTCACAATAATTCTATTAATATTCTTACTTAATTTTAACACCTTTTGGCATAATTATTTGCCTTATAATATAACAATGGGATGTGATGTCATATTAACTGACGTAAAAGCGTAACAATATTCAGCGACAGTGACATTATTGAATTTTTTTTCTTTTTTCTTGTCATATATCTAAAATATATGTGATCAGTTACCAATCAGATAACATGAAACACAGAACATCTTAATCATGACTTGTTTAGCCCCTCCTCTCAAATATACATAATTTAACAAGAACCAGTGGAGGAATCAATGCAAGACAGTAGATATGAAGTTCTTTCTAGATATTGCAATGAATACTCTACATACAACAAACAAAAATAAAAAATAATTGTATCACAATAATAAAATGCTTTTGACTGGTAATTTGTTCTCTTTTTCAAAATTGCTTCTTCACTTAATCATGCAAATAATGTGACATTTAATCCTCATCAACTTAACCATTTGGTAATAAATCCTAATTGCTCGTATCAAGCAATATCTCCTTTGTTCTCAAAGGCATCTTTATTGAGCATTCTGTTGTAGTTGTTCAAAATTCTATTCAAAATTGGGTTGTGGCAAAAATGAAGCAACTAGATTGAACAGGAATACCATCTATATTTCCGACAAAAATAATTGACAAAATCATTTTAAAAGAGGAATTTGTCTTTAAAGACACTATCATACAGCTTGGGATTTTAAATTTTTCAAATTATCTTTTTACCACCGATGAAATGACAACATTTGTAAATGTAAGACTAGATTATTGGCAGCTTTCAAATGCTGTTTATACCTGTTTAGAAAAGATAAAGAAGATTAATATATATCTTGCAATACTGTTTAAACAGGTTTTTTCCTAAACAAGGATCTAAATTTAGAATAAGAGGTGGTACCTTTAGATACAATCGTTACATTGTTGATCTTTGGAGTCATTTAACGGCTATTGTCATCTCATGCTAGTAAGCTGTTCGAGAAATAATTCCCGCATTTATTTTTAGATGTTATATCATAATCGTGATGTAAATCTATTTAATTCATTATATATTCAGTAAGTTTTAATTGGTGTTATTTCATTTAAATAAATGGGGGGGGGGAAGGGCTGGGCTATTTTCTATTAACAAGGCAGGGATGGCAAAATCACCTGTTCATATTGCCAAGCTTGCCCAAAAGCCTTGACAGACAAGTAAATATATACTGAAATTTTCTTTAAAACCATTACACTGACAAGTGCAAAAAAAAAAAAAAGATTTGACATTTATGGACAAGTACATAGAAATCAGATTTCGCCACCCCTGGAAGGGGAAGAGGTTGGTTTGGGTCTTGTTTGTGTCACTAGGTTTCTGATTCATGTAAACAATTCTTCACTTAAACTGCAATGATGGAGGAAGACCCCTATCTTAACCCATTACCAAACAATAACAACATTTGACCAGTTTGTTGCAGACGACTCTGGAAAACATTGTGGGAAAAGAAGAAACTGCTCTTACAAGCAATTACTCCTTTTCCCACAATGTTTTCTGTCCTAACAGAAGATTATTTTTCAATTTCATCTTAATTTGATATGTCGTCTGCAAACTCTTTCAATTTGGGACAGTCAAAAATTTGGCATTTGGTAAAGGGTTAACTGCCCAAATGGGCCAGTCAAGAACCATCAGCATTCCGTAGGTCAGCCTGAAGCCTACCTCTCATGTCAATTAAAATCTACTTTAACAATGATTTGAATCAACACAGAGAGGTCTTTTCATTTCAAGTCAAGTATTTTGACAACTAAGCCACAGGGACCCCTTTGGAATGGTTGGGGTTTACCTGGAATCCAACATGAATTTGAACATACATTTTAGCACTGAATATATTGGATATGTACAAATCATGCAAAACATTAAATAAAAAATATTACTATCTTGGCACTATTTAAATTGGATAGGAACAAATCATGCACAACATTTAACAACAAATGTCTGTGTAATAAAAAAAAATTAAATATCAAAAGGATTGGAGAGACACAAAAGATCTTAAGGACGTTCTCGGTAGTTTTTTCTGCGCACTTCATCTGCGCATCCAAGGGAGATAATAATCTGTTACCGAAGAGGTACTTGCATAGTAGTCGGATGAACTTTTTGATTCAGATGAAGCTTACTGTATGCAATTTTTTTCAAAGAATAATCATATTATCCATACAACTTTAAAAGGTTATTAACATTATTATATATTTCTCATGCAAATTAAGCCCCCAGTTTTTTTTTTCAAGTTTAAATTCATTTTAATTTTTTTTTTTTAAATTCAAATATGGTAACCATGGAAACTGTCATTTTACAGAAAAAACTAACTGATCACCATATACTTTTTTTGGCATTTTGTATTTCAAGATTAAATTTTACTTCACATACTGAAAGATAAGAAAATTCTATGAAAGGAATTTTTAAATATCTTCATTTATTTGTAATATACATATCAATTTTCATTGTTTTTTGTCAAATACAAAAATTTGAAAAACGTTTTTGGATTACAAAAATTGTTCAGATTGTAATAATTTGAAAAAACATTCAATTATAAAGTATTGAATATAGGAATTTATGTTTTTTGGGTTAATAAACCTTCCAGAAATTATTTTATTACCTTTGAAGATGGTATGGTCATTTTGACATTTTTGCCACAAACGGTTACCAAAAAAACTAACTCGTCGACCTGCATTTTTCTTTTCATTTTTGAATTCACAATAGAATTGTAAATAACATATCAAAAATTTAGAAAATTCTATGAAAGGATTATTTTCTTATAAAACTGTAGAACATGTCATTAAAAGCAAATATTGGTAATTTCAATGTTACATAAACTTATGTATGTTTATTATTTTGTTTTGTTTATTTTTTCCTAAGGCTCCACCCAGGCCATGATAAAGAAGTTCTCTCAAGGAATCTCCACTTTAACCTCATAGTGCTAGAACTGACTTCATGCTTATGCAAACAGGTTATATCCAGGCCAGCCCCCAAGTAATTGGCGGCTGGCCTGTGATCTAACCTGTTTGTTACTCTGAGTATCTTACCTCAACAAAGGGAAAGCAGAGATTTAAGGATTTGGAAAGCAGACAACACATCTACAGTCTAACTTGTGTTAAGCAGCCACCCTTTTAAGCAGCCAACCTGCCTTAAACAGCCACTACAAAAAGTCCCATTGTTAGATTTATAGAGTAAATCAATTTGTGTTAAGCAGCCAACCTGTCTTAAACAGCCAATTTACTCTGTCCCATAGGCTGGCCTCTTAACACAAGTTTGACTGTACTTTTAAAAAATTACCCAGCATTCTTAGTGTTAAAATATTAACCTACCGGTACTGTCAGGAATTAAACCCAAGCAGTACAATCTCAGATACACAATGCTTACATCTTTACCACTACAGATCCCTAAAAATGTTTCATTAGTCAAACTTATAAAGGTGTTTCTTTCTTTTTTTACGCCATCATTTCTCAAAAAGTCTGCCAACGTGTTTACATTCAATGCTGAAAAGACCTTGCAGGGAAAAAGGGAAACAACTGTATATAGACAGTTGTTAACATAGGCAGACTTACTTCCCTTGGATGAAGGAACTGTACAAAAATCATGCATGAATGATCGCACACAATTTCATTTTTTCTTTTTCTATTTCAAACTATAAGAATCTCAATCTGTTGAATGGTCCCTTTAAAGATCATTACTGCATACAGCAGTTTATTTCAAACTGTAGGATTCCAGTAAAAGGATAATGACATTAAAGGGAAATTTGAAAAAAGACCATGTAACTGTAACTTTTGTAATTTCTGAAATGCCCAATACATACCTTGAAATCAGATGGATCAAAATGTTCATAAATAATAAAAGTGCATGAAAAGACTACAAAATAAACATGACTGTAACATTTATCTCAAAAATAGCATAAACAAAAATAGAAACTAAGATTTTCTATGAGAAAAAAAAATCAATGTTGCAAACAAAAAACTGTCCACTCTTGTAGATCTAATTTTCAATTCATAAACACCTATCTATGTACATCTATTGCACAAGAATATCTATCAAACATGAGTCGTCCCACTCTGAATACTTAAATATCCAACTGAAGGCAGATCCAATAATAAGATGTTTTTAACAAAAAGATATCTTCTACAAGTCAAATGCAAAATATAACAATAATAACAAAAGTCAAATGAATACATATAAGTGCAATATTGGAAACCTTTAAAGGACTTTAAAATTATTAGAAAAATATATAATTTTCTTTATTCTCTCTCCAAACCCTATTATGCTGTTGGTATTCATTAGGAATACCTTTACGCGATAAAATTGTGTTTATTTTCAAAATAGAATTCATTGTATTGATTTTAAAACAATTTTTTTATGACTCCATATTACCACTTTACATTGCACTGTCTTGATCTTTGGCCTACTCTAAAGGTTGAATAATCGAGGAATTGGGACAAAAGCAGGAAAGGTGATCATCAGAAATCAAGACAAGAAACTCAGGTAGGGATGGAAAAACCTGATCCTTATTTACTTGCGTGTTAACCCAAATCCTTCTCTATACTAATCTGTATAACGGCTATATAGTAAATTTCACTGAAAATTCACTTATTCGTATAAGACTTTTAGACAAGCTGGGCAATATCATGAACAAAGGGTTTTGCCAACCTTTTGAGGCTTATCAGAGCCCTTAGAGAGCAGAATTTCAAAACATTATCATATGAATTCTATTTTAAATGTACTCATAACACAATACTATTGTGAACACAGAATATAGAGAAGAAACTATAATGTAAGCATAGTCAATACACTTCTTTTCTTTCTTATTCTTTGGCTTTACTTAACATGGACTATAACGGAATCGGATCAGAATATAGGATTTTGATAAGGAACAACAAGAGTAAGCATAGGTGAAGAGCCTGTCATCTTGTATATCCTCTGGTTTTACATTACATGAACTATAAAGGAATCGGATCATTTGGATAATACATACAGAGTCAGCGACATTTACAAGTACATACAACATTCATTTGTGTCTGGATAACAATGGCATCACAGTTCTTACCTCAAGTTAATTGTTAACACATTCCCTCAGGAAAATGCCACATAATATGAAAATAAACATGAACAAAATGGTTACAATACACTCCTAAAAAATAGGAAAGTGATACGAAGATAAAAATGTACTCAAAACTGCTTTACAGCAAGGAATACCTTAATGTTAATTGCATGTTTTGTCCAATCAGACCTTTTTTATATAATTAACATACAGGACTCATTATATGATGCTTTTGAGGTGCAGGGTCTTCCCCAGGTCTTTGAAGCGCTGTGGGGCCCCGGCGCCTGAATTGATCCCATTGTGGTAAAAATATGCCCACAGCACTTTAAATTTGTCCCAAAGCTGATCAACATGCTTGTAACACTGTTAGCTACATTTGACTTTGTTAAAATAGTATTTTTGCCTTTTAATTACAAAAGAATCTTAAAATTTCACCATTTGAGGATACATCTGTAATTACCCCAGCGCCAGAAAAAATCCTGGGGAAAACCCTGTGGTGTGTATGCAATGTGACACTGAAGAGAAAACAATCAGCGGTTTCCATTAGACCATTCTGTTAAAGCAATCAACTTCATTAAATTAGGTTGATTTCAAATGCTGTAAAGTGCCATTAATCAATGAGATTCATCTTTTCATATAAATGTTAACAAATATCAGTAATTTGATGTTTACAGGGTTTCTTATCTTTCATTAAAACATGGAGTGTGGTTTGTTTTGTGTTTGTTGTGCTATGATAAATCATTTATTCTGTGTTTGCAGATTATGACAGGGGAATTCTTCCATGTAGGCAAATTGTGAAGAAAGGAGCTTTCTTTACATTGTCATTTGAAAGGGAACTTAGTTCCACAATGGCTTTATTCTGCCATTGAATTTTTAGACAAAATGCCTGTGGAATGTTAATACTCCACTAAATAGCCTTTTTGTAAATGTAACGTTTGTATATTTGAGTACTTGTGTATTTCCCAGGAACCATCATTAAACAAAAGCATTCTTCCAGACATGATTTTAGGCCAGTTTCCCCTTTCGTATAGCAACTTGAGTGCTCTCCCTTTGTTAGAAAGCGGCCATTTACAAAAACTACTGCTAAATTGCATCTTAAAGGTTAGTGTGTTTTTATATAAATATATGGTAACTTACAAGTATATCTTAGTGATTATGGTCTTTCCCCATCCCTAGGATGACGTATCCGTAGCTAAAGTATATATCATGAGCCAGTTTTGAATTGTCTTACTGGAAAGACGATGTTATGAAGGTTGAATTAAAAATATGCAGATTCAGCTAGTTCCGGTATTATTCTGGTATCTACGGATTCTGCTAGGTGGCGTTGTTGTATAGGTCCATATAAATAAGGCTTCCACACAGAAATTCGAGCAGATTGTGACTGTATGTTGAATGGGTCACGCTACCAATAAATAATTATATTGGAAGAATACATTAGCGGGCAACTTTCCTACATTACGTTAGGCTTTAGAGCTATAGGTACTGTCCATGGGAAGGTATCTTGTGAAGCATCGCTTCCTCGCACCTTCTTCGACAGAGTACCGTGCAGCTCGAGGTCTTTTCCTACGTAGGACATAGCTAGAGAGTAAATAGACAGTGAGTAATATTATTACGTCGCGCTGTGACTACAGTGCTGGAGCTACATAGCGTTTAAGAATAGCCGCAAAAGAACAGTTATAACGTCATTGCGCTGTGAAGATAGCCCTGGAGTTGTAGCAGTCGTAGATAGGTGTAGAGTTTGGCTACAACGTCGGACGTTCCTTGCGCTGGGGCCCGTATTTCCAGTATAAATTTGTAAAACCCGAAACCCCAAAAGTTAAGCGATCAGGTACATAGGTATTGCCATTAGCTGGAGCCTAGCTACGGCCGAAGACATTTCAGTAGAGAAGAGGTGTGCATATATGTACATTATAAACTTATCTTCCTATTCGGTGTTTGATACGTTTCTCAATTGAATGGATATTGAAAGTTGCATTATAGAGTATATTTGTTCAGTTGTAACAATAGTGGCAGCATTGATAACTCCAGTCCTTCTCATATAGCTGCCATGCAGGTGGAGTTTCAACAGCCTGAGACATGAAGACTTGATTACTGGGTTGGCAGCAATTTGATTTTTCTGAAACATTTATCTATATAATAAAGTCTTCTCATTCTTCAGTAAACAGGAGTACTCATACCAGTTCTGTGGTTGAGCTTTACTATGTAACAAAATCTCCAAGGATCTGTTTGCCTGGTATAAAATTTAATGTGGAGATGAACAAATTCCAATTTTCAAGAAGAATTAACAATTATACTAATTTTTTGTAATGGGAAACACAAAGAAAGAATTAAATGCATCTTATAAAAGAGTGACAGCTAAATAAGAAGTAGTTACATAAATCATTGTATGTCATGTATGCATACAAGTTCCGCCCCTTCTACCAAATTACCTGTTTGGAGTGTTAATCCATAAATGTTCTTTCAATCAGGAAGCATTGCTTATGAAAAGGTTTTCTGGGAGAGCATGTCACTGTGATCAAGTTTTCTTTGATCTTAGACTGAAGCGACACTTGTTATCCCATATCCTAAGTATGTTTATTTATGCAGACTAACACTTGTGGGAAGTGCGTCATTATCACCATGTAAGATACATTTCAAACACCGAGTGACATTTACAGATACTTACACGTGAAAAACTAGTTGAGTATGACTAAAACTTTATGTTGATTTTCTGATTCGCTGAACTTGAGTGCAATTAGAAGACCTTTTCCGATTTTCCTAGGCAAATGTTCTAGTCTTGACAGCTTTCAGTTACCTTCTATTTTGAAGAGCTTAGACATCAAAAGAAAAGTTGCCTCCCTTTGAGGTTTCACACTAGCAATTCTGTATATCTAGTTGATAAAACTGGCCAAGTTTAAACTTTGATTTTTCATAAGTTTGTGAAATGAAACATTTAAAAAATTACAAAGCATATAATCATTGCTATTAAGATCATCTAGATTCATGATATCAAATACAACACTGATCTGAAAAATATAAATACGCACAAAAATCAAATATGCAATAAACATAATTGCACAGTGTGTAGTCCGATTGAAAACAAACGCGGAATATTTGAAAGACGGAAGCCAATGAATTAGTCACGTTTTTGTTTACTTTTCATTTGCACCTTCAAGTATGTTACCTGGAATCTTTTACATGCGATCAGGATAAACAGCATGATGCAAAGGTAAGCGCATAATACGTGATCAGAAGATCTGAACAATGTAAGCGCATACATAATACGTGATCAGAAGATCATCTATTTATCTTGAAAATGGGGTTTTAACCGTTTAGTTCTGATGTCTCGATTTCTTTATCGGTAGTCTAATTGGGATCACATTTTCTGTCTTTAAAAAAGTCTATTCAAACCAAAACATTTGACGACGTTATGTAATGAACTTGTTTGAAATAAACAAATTGCTATTCTGCTTGTTAGAATTAATGAAAATCGGAAATCTCACTGCCAAGTCAACTGATAAAGGTAACGCTGTGATTTACAGTCAAATTGAATAAAGTTCGTTTGGCAGTAACGGATCGCTAAGAACGTCGGCGATTTATGCGTCTTAAAGTACGGCAAATGAATCGTATCAACATACCTTTTTGATAGAAAAAAGTGTTTTCTTCAAGAATATGTAATCCTTTCTCATGTGTTATCCGTTTTCTAACGTGAATGAGTTTTCAACTAACACATTTCACGGCAGTACCGGTTAGATTACGGGTGGAGTGGATTTTTGACACTGTCCCCATATGAGGGGGATATCCTCAAGCTGTCTAAACATTGTATATTCGTAAATTTGACCCTTTCAAATCAGATAATTATTCAAAAGTAAAATATACCTCTGCAAACTCATTACGGGTGATAAAAATGGTATATTTTGTCAATTGCTGCCTTAAGAAAGACGCTGTGTTCGATTAGACTTTAAACTTGTTATTTTCACAGCTTACTTGTTCATGCAAGAGGGAGGGGGAACGTTATTTTTTTAAACTTTTTTTTTTCCAAATTTCCTTAAAATCGTTTAGTTCACATTAAATGACGAGTTTCTTTTGCCCAGAAAGGCCCAATTTGATCTATTTTTATTTTGTCCTCTTGTTATTTTTTGCGCTATCCGTTACTGGCTGAATCACATCCACTTGTATTTTAATATTTTTATGTAGTTATAGTGAGTTATAGTGCACATGCTTCATTAGATACGATGTCGTAACGTCTTGTGGCTGCTATCTGGTTGCCACCGACGTTACGATTCCACGCTCATCACTTGTTGGAGCAAAATCAATTTCAACAACCACATGATAGATAACCTTTTTATGATAACCCTAGCACAGTATTGTCTAAAATATCAAATCAAACAGCTTCATAGATAGAAGCTAAAATTTCTTAATTAAGTTGTATTTCTTAATTGTTGGTGAAATTTCGTGAGAAACAAACCGTTAGTGGCCATTTTGATTATTTCGCAACTTCTCGCACTTTCTGCTTTAAAAATATGGTAATTACCCACTGAACATGAAGGGCTCATCCAATGAAAACACATATTTTTCCCGCCTTTTTAACAACCTTACTACAACTTCAAAATATGGAATACACCTACAGGGTAGCTCCGCCCAATTTGCCCAAATTGGTTGTCAATTGTTGCAGGATAGTCCTGGATATCCAAATGAAAACCGGAAGTGATGGATTTGAGAAATGAAATGTATAAGGATTACGAAAAATGCTTCTATTCTCTTAAAATAATGGAAAAATATTAACTTTTGGACTCTGAGGTATGAGATTATATGCATATGTTTAATCAGGTGAAGTTTTGTTGCATTTAGTTGCCCCATTTTTGAATTATCGTAGCGGTTGTGATACACAACCGGCCTGCTCCAAAGAGCTAAGAGGGCGGATTTACTACCGTGTCCCAAACAGGACACGGTAGGAACATTACTTCTAATGCTTCATGACTGTGATAGAAATGACAACTGGTCATCGGTACATAGTGAAAAAAAAGGTGAGAATATTTTCTCTGAAAAAGAAATGATCATGAAAATAAATCTGCCTGTTACAGATACGTTATTGAATTGCGAAACAGGAAATGACCTTGATCCGAAACTAGGTCATTTACAGTATCCTTTTCATGGCACGTTTACGCTTATTTCACAATATTGCAGCTGAAAGACCATTTCATCAAATGGTAAACTCAAAAGATTGTGATAATTCGTTTTGGTTGTCTAATCTCAGCTCAAAGTCAGCCTTATCCGCTATTCACTCAAATTTGTTTGTGCCGGACTAACTTGTGACGAAAGTTTTTGTTCAATGTTTGAACACCCATATTTCCATTATCACTGTAAAAAACTAAAATATCAAATAATCACTACTCATAGTTGTAAATTAAGCCTTCTTTAATCAATCCATGCTTTGTAAGAACGGTCTGATGAACACCAGGTGACGATTTTCTGCTTGTCCCGAGTCCCAATAAATAATTGCTTTTCACTTTCTGATGGAGCAATCAAACGTTGAGTATTTAAAGCAACAAAAGGGGGGAAGATATTTTACCAAATTTAGATTTTGGGATTTGTAGCACAAAATGGTCATTCAAAGTCAATTGATAAGACAAGATATGTAAAATAGACGTACATGCCGTCAATTGCTGTCAGAGAATTATAAACTTCTTAAGTGTCAAAAGTCTTCGGTTTTCACATGTTATGGGGAGTAGGCAGGCATAATGTTCACACTGTACATGGTAAATGGTATACCCTTGTCATGTAGTAATAAATATGATGCCTGGTTGCTTGATTTACCCAGTACATTATTGAAGGGTGTGTGGAAGAAAGCCCCATTCAAAGCAGAACTACAGTAGCTACTGATTGTTTGGGAACTAATTAGTAATGATTTGTAATACTTAATTTACATGGTTTATAAATATATGCCATGAATCCAGACTTGATTCCCATCCCCAGCCCCAAACTACCGGGTTACTCGAATCACCGAAATACCGTAATCCCACCGAAACACCGGAATACCCCTGAGATATAGGCTAACAAGAGTTATTTTATTATAATACCTTTTACCTATATAATTACATAAAAGTATGTAAGAGGTACATCAAGCTGAGTGATTCCTTTTTCAAAGATCATTTTTGATGTATTAAAGGAAATTATCGAGTACAAAAAATTAAAGTTCATACAACTTGCCTTTACTAACGTATTACCTTAATACATATGTTTATGCATGTTCCGCATGTAAGTTGAGCCGAGTGCTAATTAATTTATAATTTGCAAGACCACTTTTTTAACATAAGCTGTGAACATGCTGTCATCTGTGAACTCACTTGCGCATGTGTTTGGATAAAAAGCTTCAATGAATTTACGTAACAAGCTATTTTTTCACAATTACATCAGTTAAAACATGCCATTGTTCCTGTATTACCAAAGGGTGTTTAGGTGTTACTATGATTTAAACGGGTATTCCGGTGTTTCGGTGGTATTACGGTATTTCTGTGAATCATGTGACCGCAAACTACCTGTCCGAAAAATGATGAATTTGCCCTGGTATTATGCTTTGAAAAATATTTCACTGTCATATGAAATATATTTACCTCCCACTTGATATTTCTTTAGGACAATTTCCAACCTGAAAGGCACAGAGAATGTGAACAATACGACACTGGAGTTGCAGCAGGATCTCGCCAGGAGTACGCCCAAACAATGCGTCACCTTGACCCATAGTGTGCCCTCGGTGCAGATGTACTATGCACTGAAAACTAAACTCGAAAGCTGTACAGAGACATGGCTGCAGGTAAATACACTTTTTTGGTAATCTAGGTTTATGGTTCAGATGTACATGTATCTATTTGAATCACTGCACTTTCAGTACTTTGATTATTAGTTATTGTGGTGATATCACTGATCAATCACTTGAACGAAAGAGCCATCTACTCCATTAAAGCTATGTTTGAAATCCAATCAGTATCTTTCGTTTACATGGTTATCTGGATGTATTGATAGACATTTGTGATGTGAGTCCAGTTGCATATCGGACACTAGACAGTTTATATTTTTGAATTGGGAAGAGACGTTCTAAAGCTTTTTATTTTGTTTTTTGAAAAATTTATCACTGAAATTGCTTAAAACTGCTAACAAGTTTCATATAAATTTCTAAATTCTTGTTTAAACATTTTTATTTACTTCCTTTCTCTTCAGCGTTCAACACTTTTTTACTCATCTAACTCAAAATGATTAACTCTTGTCAAGACTCTTCCCATCTGTACCCACAACATAGGGTTAAGAGAAAGCAGTCAAAAATTACCCAGGGAAATATATGCCTCTAAGCTGAATTTTTCAGTACCCCATAGATATAGATTTTAGAGAAGCTTTAAAGAAATATGGGGAAGGGAAATGCCCCTCATCTGGTTGTCTTAGTATCCACAATATTGAATTTAGAGAAGCAGTATAGAAATTTGACAGGGAATAGGCCTCTAAGATGGGTGTCTAAGTACCACATCTTAGGCTTTAAAGAAGTAATAAGGAAATAAGGTTGGGGAAAACGCCTCTATGCTAGATTTTTGAGTACCCACAAAGTAGGGTTTTAAGAGAAGCAATTTATAAAAGAAGTAAGCAAGCTGGAAGTGCCACTAAGTTTGACTTTTGAGTGACTATAGTTTTTCAAGAAACAAACAATAAGTTAGCCAATGAAATACATGTATACCCCTTTCTGGACCTCTCAGTACCCACAATATAGGGTTTTAAAGAAGTTAGCGAGGGGGATAAAACTCTTGTCTTGACCTCTAAGTACCAACAGTATAGGGTTTAGAGAATTTAGAAGTTAGGGAAATATGTCATCTTGTCTAAAACATAGGATCTACAGAATCAATTAAAGAAGTTAAACAGGGACTACACCTATTATCTGGGCCTCTGAGTACCTACAACATAAGGTTTAACCCTTTACCAAACATTTTTGACTGTCCCAAATTGAAAGAGTTTCCAGAAGACATTTCCAAATGTGATGACATTGGTAAGTAATCGTCTGATAGAGTAAAAAACATTGTGGGAAAAGGAGAAATTGCTTGTTACAAGCAATTTCTCCTTTTCTCACAATGTTTTCCAGAGTTGTCTGCAACCAACTGGTCAGATGTCGTTATTGTTTGGTAATGGGTTAAAGAACAAAACATCTTTATCTAGACCACTGGTGTACTTTTACTCTGTTTACCCGCCCCCAGGAGTTCCTACAGCTGGACGGGTTGGACAGTTTACTGGAGTCGCTGAGTCAGATGTCTGGTCACGGGTTCACATGCTTCTCGGATGCCATACTGCAGATAGACTGCCTATCCTGTATCCGGTCTATCCTCAACACAAACATAGGCCTCGATCACTTCATTGCCAACGATGTCTACACCAAGAGATTGGCATCAGGTTGGTAATCCGGTCAATTGGTTTGTTTTAATTGTGGTTTAACCTTTTCGCTACCAGCTCTTGTTACTCTTACGTTTACCAAGGGAAAATGTGGATAAAAGGGAAAAAAACAGAATTTACCCCTGCATTGCCTGTAACAGATGCTTAAATGACTTCACTGATTCATAGAAATTGATATCAAGTTTTACAGTACACTATATACCAACATTCTATACTCGAATGTGTACCTAGTGCTTCTATACATACAACCGTATTAGGCCGTTCATTAACAGCAGATATGGTTTATAAGTTGCTAAAAGTGTGCCAGATATATCCTGTGCTTTAGAAATTGATATCAAGTTTCACAGTACACTATATACCAACATTCTATACTCGAATGTGTACCTAATGCTTCTATACATACAACCGTATTAGGCTGTTCATTAACAGCAGATATGGTATATAAGTTGCTAAAAGTGTGCCAGATATATCCTGTGCTTTAGAAATTGATATCAAGTTTCACAGTACACTATATACCAACATTCTATACTCGAATGTGTACCTAATTCCTCTATACATACAACCGTATTAGGCCGTTCATTAACAGCAGATATGGTATATAAGTTGCTAAAAGTGTGCCAGATATATCCTGTGCTTTAGGTAGTGAAAGGTTAAGTTTCAGTCAACATTGATTCAGTTATATTGCAATGCCTGGTTCTTCATGGACGGAGAAAGAGTCCTTACAACAAAGGCACATCGCTCTTAGTCAGTTGGTGGTTTCATGAAAATTCAAATCTAGACCTATTGTTATTTGAAACCACAAAGAGATTGGTTATGTTATTTTAAATTCAGTTAACTTAAAACTCTGCCGCAAAAAAGGCCTGATTATCAACATATTTATAGAGACCATTTTGATGATTGTTGTTATAAACTGAAAAATGTTGACAAAGTGTTCAAAAAAGGGCTAATATATATACTTGATTGTCTATGAAGGTACCATTTTTTTCGATGTGAAGTTTTGTTTGACATTGATTCCTCGTAAATTGACTAAATCTATGAAAGCATGGCAAAATGTGAAATAAAGAAGGAACAATGACAGAGAGATGATCCATCCTTATATATGGTGCCATTTTTTACGGCAACAACATGTTACAACACTCTTCATTAACAAACTTCCAATACAAGTCATAAATTTTAAGTTGGCTGATTTTCATTGTAACCTTTTAACGGTGTGATTTGATTTTATAGGTATTTGACCTCTTTATGAGATGATACCATTTGTATTTCAGCTTTAACCAGTGACGAGACATTGCCCAAGAGACATGTGTTTGAGATCCTCTCTGCCATGTGTGTGTACAGTCAAATTGGTTACCTGCGAGTGTTAGAAGGGTTGTCAACAGTCAAGGTAGACTGCCATTGGCATCATTTCTGTTTTTGTTTACTTCTTTACTCATTACCAAACAATAAAGACATTTGACCAGTATGTTGCAGACAGCTCTGTAAAATATTGTGGGAAAAGGAGAAATTGCAATTTTTTTTCCTTTTCTCACAATGTATTTTGCCCTATCTGAAGATTACTTTCCATTTTCATCACACTTTGCGATGTCATCTGCAAACTCTTTCAATTTGGGACAATGAAAAATTAGGTGTTTTGTAAAGGGTTAAAGGGAATATCTCTCAGGTATTGTTATACAAGTAGTAAATGTTAAAATGGTGATTTGAACATTTATTATCTCTTAATTTAGCGCCTTTTTTATTTCATCATTCTAAAGCTGCTGACCTCCTATGCTTTCATTTTAACCCTTTACCAAATGCCAATAAATACTCAATCCTTCTCTGCACTTGTCTGTATAACAGTTATATAGTAAATTTCAGTAAAAATTCACTAGTCCATAAAAACTTTTTGACTAGATATGCAAAAAAGACAAAATTGCTTTTGCCATCCCTGATGAGACACAAGAATTAATTCTCTCATGTTAAAACCCTTTGTATTTCAGAATGAGAGTGATCAGCTGCACAGGTTTAGTGTGATCGTTCATGATCTCATGAATTCTGAGAATGTTGCACACAAGGTCGCCATATTAACCTTCATCAACACCCTTGTAAACTGTACGCCAGATGTTGCTGAAAGGATTCGATTAAGGAATGAATTCATAGGTATATAAAGAAGTTCAGATAAGAGGTGTATTTCCCTTGATTAACTTTGTAATTGATTTTTCTAAATCTTATGTTGTATTTTACTGGTATTCTTTGGAAATATCTTGATGAGACGATTCTATTGAATAGGCTTATAATTAAGTTGATAGGAATGAATGGGGTTTTAAGGCGCATCGTAAGTTGATAGGAAGGATTTTTTTTAAACACTGTGTGTAAAAAGGGCATTATACATCCCTTCATCTTGACCATCAATGTTTTTTCTATCATATTTTTGTAACTTGCTTTAATTTGATTGACTGGGATGAAAGATGCTTATTTTTTTTGTTTTTTATATATTTCTACATTTTTTATAATGCAAGTTTTGGTCCTGCTTATCCTTATGGTAAAGGTGGTGGACATTCAACCCAGAGTGTCCCGGGTATCTCCTACAGTGCGGACATTCAACCCAGAGTGTCCCGGGTATCCCCTACAGTGCGGTGTGCTTGGCTTTGGGCAAGTGCCCTTTGGCAAGGCACTATATAGCCATACCTTTATACTGGTGAATCCCAGCAATGCCATTATATAAGTTAAAAACTGTTGACACAATTCAACACTCCACACAATTTTGAGTTGGTTTTCTTTTACATTTACCCTGGATAATATCTTGATACATGTACATGTAAATGAAAAGAAATGGGTTTGTTTATTTTCTTTCAGGCCTCAATCTATTAGATGTTTTGTCACATCTACGGAAAACAGAAACAGATAGTGGGATACAGCTTCAGTTAGAGGTAATGTTTGGTTTCTGATTAGAAAACATAAATCCCAAAATTGGGTACAATGTTTTAACTGTGCAGTGTAGTAAAATTACTTATAACGTAAACAGTCTCAAATTCATCTCAAACTCGAGGTGCAAATTAAATGAAATGAATTAAAGAAAATTCTTTTAGGGAGATCGGTTTTTTTTTTGTTTTTTTTTATATATATCCTTTTTCCTAGCTTGGAAGAAGTTATGTTCAAACCAGTATTGTTTGAACAGTAATGGTTGTTTAAAGAAAAGTCGAAATGACTGTAATGATAAAAGATATTGTATTAGCGGAATTTAGCCAGTTTATCTTTCATAATACTGTTTTCATAGGTAGTGTACTGCAGCATTATCAAAAGAAGTATCTTTGACATATTCACTTAAACTCAAATCTATTATGATATGATTGCAGATTTTTCATGAAAGGAAAGTTTCTGATGAAGAGAGTGTCAATGCTGATATCAACTTTGATTTCAACAGCCCTCAAGATTTACTAGACCTTATCCAATCAAAGGTAATCGTCAGACTTATTTTTTAACCATTTCACTCTTATGGGTTTTTGTGTTTAATCCAACCAAAATAAAACAGTTGATGACAATTATTAAGTAAGATAAATATCTTTCCTCTGTTACATTTGGAAGAGGATATTGTGGCAAAATGAAAAATTACTCTTTATATTGTCAAGACTGCCAAATTGCTGTGTTAACGGTGATTAGATATTGAATAAAGGAATCAACATGGAGTTTGATAAAGCAGGGTTGAATTTGACTTGGTATGGTCAATAATAATTAGTCTGGAATTCATAGGTTAACCTTTTAATGGTAAAAGATTTATCTTAATTTTTAATAAATTAAACAATTTATAGTGTGGCTTAATATTTGTAATTTTTTATCTGTCAATCAATTTGCATGGTAACTCTGTAATATTTCATAAATAAATCAATATGTCAATTATTGATGTCATGTATAATCCCAATAAAATGGAAAGATTGTATGAATTGACTACATTTTATAACAGGTGTTTGGCTCTCCCAGAATGGTTAATTTTGTGAATATTCTACAAGATCTTCTGTCAATAGAAACAGTCCATGCCAAGCATAGGTGAGTGAGTGGACATCATTAGTATTTGTTTACTTATTACCCTTGTTTTGTGACTTTTCCAAGAATTAGTGTGTCTTCGTATTCGTTTTTATTATTTCTATTTTTATTTTTCAAATTGAGTTGTTGTCAGAGAAGAAAACCTAGTTTCTAAAAAAGAAATTTTCTCCTTGCACGCCATTGTCCTTAGGTTTCTTTAAACCATATTCCATGATACCTCATTTTGTCGCAACTTCTGCATGATGATTCAGAAACCATTGCCATTAAGGGAACATTAAACCAATGCAACAAAAGGTAAAATTAAACCAATGCAACTAAAGGTAAAATTAAACCAATGCAACTAGAGGTAAAATTAAACCAATGCAACTAAAGGTAAAATTAAACCAATGCAACTAAAGGTAAAATTAAACCAATGCAACTAAAGGTAAAATTAAACCAATGCAACAAAAGAAAAAATTAAACCAATGCAACTAAAGGTAAAATTAAACCAATGCAACAAAAGGTAAAATTAAACCAATGCAACAAAAGGAAAAATTAAACCAATGCAACTAAAGGTAAAATTAAACCAATGCAACAAAAGGTAAAATTAAACCAATGCAACAAAAGGTAAAATTAAACCAATGCAACTAAAGGTAAAATTAAACACTTGCAACTAAAGGTAAAATTAAACCAATGCAACTAAAGGTAAAATTAAACCAATGCAACAAAAGGTAAAATTAAACCAATGCAACTAAAGTTAAAATTAAACCAATGCAACTAAAGGTAAAATTAAACCAATGCAACAAAAGGTAAAATTAAACCAATACAACTAAAGGTAAAATTAAACCAATGCAACTAAAGGTAAAATTTAACCAATGCAACAAAAGGTAAAATTAAACCAATGCAACAAAAGGTAAAATTAAACCAATGCAACTAAAGGTAAAATTAAACCAATGCAACAAAAGGTAAAATTAAACCAATGCAACTAAAGGTAAAATTGTCACTATGGTTTTTACATTTTACCCTAAGACTACATTTTTTGTTGTCTACTTTGTAGCCTGAGTTTACTTTGAATTAAGACCAGTCAAATTTTTAAATTGGGGAATGTTTTTTGCCTCCACCTTTAAGTGCAATTTGATTAATATTCTAGAGATTCATGCAGCTACCTTTCATTAAAGATTAACAGTTTATATCTTTTTGCTGGAGCTTCTCTAAGAAAATCTAGAAATCATTATTTATTTATAAGTCTTGAAAGTTTTGTTCAAGGAGATCAACTATGCTATGAAATTTATGCTATGGGAGATTTAAAAGTTAAAAATTTAATATTTAACAATCATTGAAACTAAACCCAATACCGTTTTCAATCTCTTTATTTCTAAGTTGCTGAAATTCTGCATTTTAGTTAATAAATGTGGAACATTGCTAGCATCTCGTGACAAGAGCAGTTAACCTTTTCCAAAGACTAACACTACAATGGTATTCAAAAATATTGCGTCTTATTCTATGTTTGAATCGTTGTTTACGAAAATACCCAGTTTAAACTGTTAGGAATATCTGCATTATAAATATTCTATATCTTTTCTAAACAGTTATAAATGGAATTGGAAAGCTGTCAATAACCTTATCCTTTGTTACTTTACAAATTTATGTGGTCAATTTATCAATAGAAGAATTTTTTCTTAAAAGGTTAACATCCCAATCTGTGAGATAGTCCTTTTAAGAAAACTAAATCTTTTTAGGTCGGGGATGGACTTTATTTGATTGACAAATTATTTAGAAGTATTTTGTGTTTTCCATTAACAGCAGTAAGATCTGGCAGTCATTGGACGGACTGATTCACCATATAGTACATACCATGAGCGGTGAGGGTCTAGATGACATACAGTCGACTATACACAAGTTACCAGAACATGTTGGTTCCCTTCTCGATTGCATTTCTACCTACCAGGACACAGTAACACTAAACGACACACAGGGCACAGGTCATCAATGTAAACAGACTGGTTCAGGGTTTGTTGATAATAAAACCTTCTGTAAAGAGAACCAGACAAATTCGTGTTCTGGAGGCAAGAAATGTTGTGAGAATAACATCACAAGCGTCAACAGTGATGCAAGAAGGAAAAACTTGAGTAAATACCTCAGTGCCAAAATTCACCTGAAGGAGTTTGAGAGAGGACATTTGAAGAGCGTGGATGGAGAGAGTGGTGGTTCCCAGTCAAGCTTGAACAGTGACAATGCCTCCCAAAACAGGACTGTAATACTGAGGAAGGACAACATAGAGGTAACCTGCCTGAAAGGTAGTGTGTCAAGCGTAAACGATGAGACAGTTGTCATTAAAACCACCAGAAACTCCTCACTTGCATCGGACAATGGGTCCAGCTGTTCTAGTTCCGGAAATGAGACACATTCAAGCGAAGATAAATCCAATCCTGCCACAAGCTTCTATGACAATTTTGAAAATGGTGATAACAATTCTAACGGGACATTCAACATTTCTGAGAGTGAAAGTATCAACGGACTCAACTACAACACGAGTAAACGTAAATCCCATAACTATAACCAGAACAAGGTCGGCAGCAAACTCGGCTTCAAGTGCGACATCTTGGAGGAAGAATCTCTGAGCTTCGAGGAGTGTTATAAAGCCATGATTGGAGATGCTGCTGATAAGGTGGGAGACAAGTCGGATAAACCAAACAATAAAGTGCTACAGAAGAATATTGAAGTAAGCATGGTTGATGATGATGAGGAATGTTGCTCTCCCCTGGATGTGAAACACGTGAATAAGATCATGAGAGAGGAGGTTTCTCCACCGACCAGAGAGCTGCCCTGCCTGCGATGGATTACACTGCCTGATAATGATATAGGTAAGTCTTTTAAACATGACATTCTTAAAGTTTTATTATTCTACCAGGAATGGTGCACAGTATTCATGAAGAAATACCAATGGCACAGAAAAGTCTGCTGACACCTGTGATTTGACTGAAATACTGCTTGAAATGATATGCCATCTCAATACAATCCAATTATTCCTTCAAGCAAGACATTATTTATAATCTAGATTGAAGAATTTGGCTAACAATGGCTTGTCTTGGTTGTTACTTGTGATACATTTAATTGCCTTATAATATATTTCAAAACTGTTTGTATGAAAAAAAGTTTCTTTTAACAAAGTTTGTTTACATGACATTCAAATCTCAGTGACTGCATTTGGATTTTTATAAAAGGCAGTTTCCTGACTGACTGAATGCTGGTGGTTCTACACTGTATGGCCAAACTCAATGGGTAGTTAAGTATGATGTCATCCTACATCATTATGAGTTAGACTGAAATAATGTTGACGTAATGTAAAACCCATTTACATATGTTGATATGAATAAATTTATTTCAAGATTTAAAATATTTTGCTTGTGTATATTTCAGTTGGGCGGGAACCATGCATATGGCTACCTTGTCTGAATGACCAAGAAAAGCTCTCTGTAGATGTTCCGTCTTTAGAGCAAGCGTTCCAGATCAGTACATTACATAAATCACAGGCTGTGGAGGAGGTATGATGATTCTAACTTTCTCAAACCTATCCACTATCTTGTAAACGGTGCTTGTTCACACATGAGGCAATTTTGAAGTCAATGTAAAATTTCATTGAAACAATACAGTTTTTGTATTGCGGTACAACATTCAATAGAGAAACTGATGAACCAAAAATTGATTAAGAATGTGTCTGTATATCTAAGTTGTGTATAGCCGGTACACAATGGATTTCAAAACTGTAGCAAATCTTTTGATCTGCACACATATTAATTCACTGTATAGAGGCTCTGGATGCTTAAAGAAGTAATAGTTCACTCATTATAAAGAGAACAGAGAGCCCCATTGCACTGGGTCCCTTGTTTGGTCTAAAGGTTTTTTTACACTTCTCAAGCTGATGTGTCGAAATTTAATCATTAGTAAAATCTGCTCAATTTCTTAATTAAAAAAATTTTGGTCAAGAAAGGACAATTAAAAGCAATTTTAGTCCTTCTCAAACTGCTTAATGTTTAAAACATGTGTTATCAATTGTTTTTTGGACACAAACTCCAAGCTCTTATTTTTCATAAAATTTGGCTCGTTCTATATCACATAAACTTGTCACTTAAAGCCATACTTGCGCTCATTTTCACTTGAATTGTGAAAGTTCTAGAATAATTGGAAATTAAGTTAAAAGTACTTTAAATACCCTTTTACAGAGGAATTGAGACTTGAACACGATCAAATGGCGCTTTGAAAAGAGTAAATACTGTAAGGTTTGTTTACAATTAGCGATAAAACAAGGTCAGCCGACAAACCTTGGGAACCAATAAAAAAGCGCCGAAAATTTCATTTTGAATGTTCATGTTGTTAATATTGGATAAATGACAGTATTCTAATGTGTTTCACATGATTGTTTTAACCAGGTGATCGCCACTCATTAATCTGAGGGATTCTTGCTATTTTAGATGTTACTCGAATGTAAACAATGAAGTTAAGTTGGTGGGCACCAAATTTGTGAAAATAACACTTTGAAAAATAGATAGTAAATAGTGCAGGCATTGTATTGTCATGATCCTGTGGTTTTTCGCTATGTTTCAACATATTTGATCATAATTCATAACTCATATTGCCTAGTTTTGCCGTTTTTCTGAGAGGTAGTATGCTTTTAAACAGTTTTTCATTTTTAATTTATTCTCAATAATTTGATTCTCATGGAAGTTATGTATAACTAAGATCTATAAATAGCTTTCTTTTTATCCACTAGGTGGTGCTATTGAATGCCAATGCTCGTCTGAGAATCAACCTGTTCCTGAGCCGACTTGACTGTGGCGCGGAGGATCTGGTCCAGTACCTGGAGGAGGGACACAAGTTCAAGCTGACTCTGCCCATGCTGAGGTACCTCAACAAGGTGGTACCGTGCCAGGAGGAGGTAAGTTAAAATGCCAGGCAAGGCAGTGCAACAACTCCCAAAAAATACTTAAAGTGGTAGGCATTCAGTAAGGTGTAGGAAGGTATTTCACAAATCCTGTTAAAATTTATTTTTACAAAATGGTATAAAAAATGTAAAGCAGTGGGTTAAAACTAGTATGTTTAACATACAAAATAAATAAAGTAAGTCTACATGATATTGATACTTACAAACTTATCATGCAAATGGGACATATACTAGTTTACCAATATTGTAATGGAGTCTTTATGGATAATGTAAGATCTTCAAGAGGTACATGGTCTTGTCCTTGATCAAAGATGCCTTAAGATAATCTATATATTTGTTTAGCATTTCCCATCAAATTCGATTTAAAACACTGCATTGTAAGTTTGATTTTTTTCATTGAATATTTATAAGAAAAGGAGACTATTACTCAGAATCAAATTTCATACCCTAGGTAAGCATGTTGCGCTGTTACACGGGTCCTAGGTTGGAGCTGGGGATGGCTGAACAGTTTGTGTTGCTCCTCTCTGACATACCAGACTACAGCGTGCTCATCGAAGGCCACTTGGTGCAGGCGGAGTTTGACATCACCGTGAAGAAATGTAAAAATGCGCTAACAGCCATGACAGACCTATCCCATGTGGTCCTGAAGAGTGTCTCACTTAAGAGGTTGTGCCATCTAGTCCTACAGATTGGAAATGTCCTGAATTATGTAAGTTTTGTTTGTTTTGTGTAAGTTTTTTTTTGTTTAAATTAAGTTTGCTTGTTTTATTAATGTTTTGTTTGCTTTATGTAAGTATTGTTCTTTTTGTCTTAGTTATAATTGTTTAAGTTTTGGCTGTTTTTTAATTCTATATTTGAAAAAATGGCTCACTTATCAAAAAAATGAAAGCTGAGAGTAGACTGTAACATAATCTCCCAGAAAGGGTGACGATAATCTATGATTTCGGGATACAGTTTACGCAATTTCTCAGACAGTGACCTCTAATTCTGATATACCAGTTACATAGAGGACTACTTAATGAGTAACTTTAAACAGAAAGGATGCATGTACATTTTTGTGAAAATGAAGGTTGTAATGTCCTTGCTACATAGCCAGTATGACTTCATTTCTATGCACACAGGGGGCGTATAATGGTGACACGGCTGGGTTTAAGGTCACCAGCCTGCTACAGCTGATTGACGTGAAATCTACGACACCGTGTAAAAACATGTTACACCACGTCATACAGATTGTCATGGACCAGGATAAACAAGTATTGGACTTTGTAAAACAGTTACTTCCCCTGGAAACTGCTACAAGGTATGTTGGATTTATGATTAATCTCATTTTTAACATCGGCTCAGTTTTATAGCGGCAGTCACTGTACCTATCCATGCTCCTGAACTTTTCATCTCTTAAATTGTGCAATTCTTTTTTTAATGCCGACTGATTTCCCACATAAACATTATTGATATGTGGTGACAGACAAATAAATCATGTTACATTATCTCCATTAAACTCTGTGCTGAGCCAAGTTTCAAAAATGGTATCCCTGTATTTGAAGCTGGTCCACTGCAGAGTAAAATATTTAGGGTTGGTGCTTTACAGAAGGATAACTGAAGTTATCTTTCCAAAACTTGATGAATAAAACCTTTCTGAATGCAACAAAATTCTAGATAAGAGGGTTTCTTCCTTTCTATCTCTGTCAATAATTCTCTTAGCCATATTGTATGTATGAGAGGGTTCAATAGAGTCTCAACACAGTAGGGTTTACTGAAACTGTATTGAAATAATGCAAACAAAATACTCTTATATGCTGCCTATGTAAGGAGCAATTTATCCTTTTGTTACAGTGATTTACCAAAGACCATTGCCCAAGATGGCCGAGGGTTATCAAGGTATAATGGAGTAAGGGGTTAATGACAAATTCTTTCTGCTGTTATTTGGGCAACACAAAACCTTAGTTCAATAAATCTTAATAATTACAATAGTTCACCAATTTGATATGATGAATTTGTTATTTCAGCTGTTCAATGGAGGAAATGAAAGTGGAGATAAGTAAACTGAACAGTAAACTCCAGTCGTTCATGATGAACTTATCCCGGTCCAACTCAAGACTACAGAACATGTTCCATACATTTATAGAGGTCAGTACTTTATAAGAATACAGGCGAGTCTGTGAACTCATCCAGGTCTCAATTCCATCCATTTTCACCATGCTAAATACCATCTGTTTGAACAGTTATAGCTCAAATCCAGTAGAGGCATTTGGATTTTTATCAGAGGTAGTTTCCCGACTGACTTACCGAATGCCGATGGTTATACCCGGCTTGAGTAACCTATATAGGCAGTTAAGTATGGGATCTTCCTTCATCATAGTGAGTGGCCATTACAACATAACTCTTATAATATTGATATGACATAAATATGTAAGTAAATAAATGAGCAGTCACACAGGCACTATGCTCCTGTACTTTCTCATGTTCCTATTTTCAGTAAGCAATCTGAACACTTTCCATTTAGAGGGTTTAAAGTCCCTCATGACTGGAATTTGTACAGGGGTCTTGCCTTGCATGGAGATGAAGTCTGATAAAATACATACAAAACAGCTTTTAAACATTCAAAAGAAGACAGCAAAATTTCACAGTACCAATACAAATATGTACTCTTGGAAGTGAGACATTCAATATAAGATAGAACAACGATTTGGACTACAACAACTCTGAATTACTTCCACACACACACAAGGCCAACTTCCTGTGCAAATAAACCAGTCTTAAGTTATAAGACTGAGGAGCAGACCAAGTTAACCCTTTACCAAACACATAATTTTCGACCATCCCAAATTGAAAGAGTTTGCAGACGACTTTTCAAAATGTGCTGAAATTGAAAAGTAATCTTCTGATTGGGCAGAAACCATTGTGGGAAAAGGAGAAATTGCTCATTAAGAGCAATTTCTTCTTTTTCCATAATGTTTTCCAGAGTCTTCTGCAACAAACTGGTCAAATGTCGTTATTATTTGGTAATGTGTCAATCAAAGTTCTGATTGTCCAATCTTTCCAACGCTTGTTGATATCAACCTGATATGATTAAATAACATAAATCTCACCTTTAGTCACATCTATTTTTAGATTTTAAAGATAGAGTTCAAGGAGATTCAACAACTTACCGTTGACCTTCGAAGTTTGACGGATGACCTTGCTGAATACTTCTGCGAAGATGTCTCACGGTTCAATCTACAGGACTGTTTTCAGTGTCTACTGACTTTTTGTAAAGAAATCGGCAAATGTCAGACGGTAAGAGTTATTGGTGACATTTTGTACTTATTTTAAGTCTTTGTTTATCCTTTTCATTGGCTCGAATTTTGTGCATCTGCATCAAAAGACTATAGTAAGATTAGACACCTCTATGACAAAAGGATTACACAACATACCTGGCCACAGGCACTTTTCTTCTTTGTCACAACAACTTTTGATAAAGTTACACAGATTTTAGTTTATTAAATGGGGAAAATATGGTAAAGAAAGTGTTTTGCTTTGAAATCAAACTTCTATTTCAAGTCTTTTAGATTAAGCAGTTGTGCATAGGGATGAAAACTAAATAATGAAAAGCTGTAGAGGTAATTCTATATTTCAGGATATAGTTTGAAGTGTTTTGCTTTGAAATTTACTTGAAATTAAACTTTGATTAAATGTTCTAATCTTTAAGAATAAGCAGGTTTGCATATAATAGAAATCTAAGCAATGAATGGGGGTAAGAGCTGTAGTGTTAATCGTATATTTCAGGATATAATTTGTATGAACAAGATTCAGAAATCGCAGGACAAAAAGACAGGAGATGTGCTGAAGAAACGACTTAAGAGCAAGCTACTCTCTTTGGAATTCGGACAGAATGCAGGTAATTCTTAAATTTTGTCAAATACATCTAATCGATGTACTCTCACCATTTAAGATTGATAATGCTATGCTGGCTTTGCCCATGCTTGTGACAGTTTATACATGACAAAGAATATGTCATGTAAGGACATCTGCTACAGTTTTAATCTCAACTAGCTATTGTAGTCTGCACAAGTTTATTAGGGTTGCTTCTGTTATAAAAATGTTAATGTTATATGTCATTGAACCAGTTAGTGCGACAACTTGTATATAGGAGGTATTTATGATACAATTTTTTATATAACTTAATCTACATTTGTCCTGTTATAGATTTGATAGTCTATATTTTGATGGGGGGCAAATGACTAGCTGTAGATGCATTAAAACCCCATTAAGGAAAAAAGTCTTCTCACTTTTAAACATTACTGTTTTCTCCTGAATGTTTATTTTAAATAATATAATTTAGTAGCTTTACCATCACAAGTCACTTATATGGTTCTTGCAGAAGACACAACACAAAACACAGAATTTGCTCATCAAAGTAAATTTCTTGTTATCGCTACACTTATGAAATTAAATTATCTATCACACTGTTTTTCATAGACAGTTTGGTAAAGTTGATAACTTCCCTTAAAGTCACCTACAATAAATTTCTCACTTGTACAAGATTATAGATGTTCAAAAATGGGAAAATGTTCTTATCTAAAAGCTTCTTTTAAGAGGTGCCCTCTGTGGCCTGATGGTGAGAGTAAAGGGTACCGTTTTACTAAACATTTTATGCTAAAAATTGTGTAAGTTCAAAGCAAAATTCCTTCCCATTTCAATATTTTGCTAAGAAAAATAGCAAAGTAACGTGTCATCAGAATGATCCCTCTATGACACTTTCAGTGACGTGTCACATGGCACTATTGAATTTTCATTTAAGATAATATCCATGTTTATCAGTTTTGACTTAAGCAAATATTTTCCTCAAGTCGTTAGTAAAATGGTACCCAGAACTTCAAATCTAATGGCCCATCTCAGGGTAGGTTCAAATCTGTTTAGATGTAGATTTTGATTTTTGCCATCTTAAAGAGGTCAGACTGTTCTACCCGGCTATAATGAGACTGGCATTGCAATATAACTAGAATACTGTCAACACAATGTAAATCCCTAATTATCAAACTTCTCTTTAGCAATTTCTCTTTTTATCACTTTTTTTTTAACGTAACATTCAATTTTGTTTGTTTTTGGTTCAACATGAGTTGAATGCAATAAGTGTTGAGATGAAGCCAAGTGTTATCACATACCTACCTATAATTCTTTCAAACATTCTTCTTTGTACAGGTGCCAGTTCGTCCATGTTTGAAGAGAAAACAAAAGTACTGGAGAAGATGCTGGACCAGCTTCACCGTGGAAATTTCAACCCGTGTGTCAAACCAGAACACATCTCGCCCGATAAAGACACCGCCCACCCGTTGGAGATGAGCTGTATTCCGTTTGAAGGCAGTCCACTACAGCTCCGACAGAGGCTGAGTACCAACCAGACTGATAATGTATTCTTAGACACACCAGAACTGGTTTGTGCCGGTGAGAAACAGGTTTTATCTCTTTAATAAAGTGCTGAACAATTGTGCTATGCCAGCCTCAGGGTGTAAATTTATTTACCTATTGTTTTACATTGATTATGAAGGAAGCTTGAAGCTTGTTGAAGTCACTCTCGATGACTGCTTCCTGGATACTAAACAAGTACTGGCACTGAATTGTGGGTTAGTTCTGGCTATTTTCACCTCGCCTAACGGGGATTCGTAACAGTAACCCTAGGTACAAGAGGCCGACACTATCTCTGCACCAATGCTGTCCACACGAGGGTCGTTGGTTATTTTCATGAGGTACTTTTGGGTTGCTTATACAATGCTGATGGTTCTACCCTGCTTGCAGTCAAGTTTGGGGTCTGCCTTCATCATTATGAGCTGGGAACCAGAGGATTACTGAAATATTGTTTACACAATGTAAAAACCATATACAATACATAACAAAAAGAGTTGTTCATATAAGTTGTTCCACAATTGATTGAAAAAATTATTTACTGCATAACTTATACTTAGGCGATATAGTTTGATGAGCCTATATAATAGAACATGGAAACTTAAAGTTGAGTTTATGTTTATCTGAACATTAGTATGATCCTGAGAAATAGCTATACATGATCAGTACCTAGAAATCTGATAACGTATTTGAAACTCTTTCAAAGTCATTAATAGATAAAGAGAATATTTGGCATAGTAATTTTGATCTTGGCATAATTGAATTAATGGCTTTGAGTAAATCAAGTTAGGATAAGGATAATAATGAGTTTTGATTTTTTAAAATTCACTCAGATTTTTATGAATCTTATAGAAGGTCTTGTGTGGCCCAGTTGTTAAGATGTTGTGTGGACTTCCTTGAGAGTCCTGGGTTTGAGCCCTGCCAAAATCTCTGGTTTCATGAGAGTGTCCTTTGGCAAGATACGACAGAGCCTTAGCCTAGTACTGGTGAATTCAAGACAGCAGTAACATAACTGAAAAGATTTGTTGACATGGAATATAATACAGTCAAACTTGTGTTAAGAGGCCAGCCTATGGGACAGAGCAAATTGGCTGTTTAAGACAGGTTGGCTGCTTAACACAAGTTGATGTACCCTATAAATCTAACATTGGGACTTTCTGTAGTGGTTGTTTAAGGCAGGTTGGCTGCTTAAAAGGGTGGCAGCTTAACACAAGTTAGACTGTACCATATGGGCCATGTCACGGGAAAAGGGGCACTCGGACATAGCAAACAGTGTAGCCCCAGACCAGCCGCCACGTCACTGACGTGGCAGCTGGTCTGGGGTTACACTGTTTGCCATCTTAGAGGACATGAAGTTCTACCTTCAAATAAATACAAATGATAACTGTTGTAACTAGATGCTGGAATAATAGCGCTAAGAAAGAGCTGAGTCAGCGGTTTTTATTTATGTCCGAGTGCCCCTTTTCGCGTGACGCGGCCCATATAAACAAATGAATCTTTTTAAAATTCTTTGACTTTTATGAATGATTTTGATATTTCTTGTTTACAACAATGAATCATTACTTCTTCATTCAGGTTATAACTCAGGCAGCAGTGGTCGAATGACAAGAAGTAGCACCCAGAGAATTGTGCCTGTCACCACCTGCACCGCCCAGACCCTTCACAACAATGACAAACTGTCCCTGAAACAGAACCAGGCGATAACCCATCGCCACACTTCCTCGCCCATCAGGGGTGACCTGCCGCCCGCGGTACAGAGTGGTACCCTGCAGAGGAAACTGTTCCCGAACCCAGAGGTTAACGAAGCTGGGTTCCAGGAGAGGAAGATTGATGTAGACGGTTGTCAGCCGACACAGAGACCGAGACGCCAGCTGGAGTTGCCTGGTAGGAGGGGTAATCATTGTAGGAGTAGAAGCGATCTCACAGACTCTATTTGTGTGACAAATAAATGGATTGAGTACGAGAAAATGAGGAATGTTGGTGACGGGAGAAAAGCACCGATTGCGGAACCGGAGAGCACATGTAATATTTCCACGCTGAATCTGGAAACCAAAGGCAAGATTTTAAAGAATCGTGATTTGGGAGCATTTAACAAAGATAAAAAGAAAGAAAACCAAGCCTCACTGGAAAACTGTCAAACATTTCAACGATTTGAGAAAAACAGAAAATCCGAAAAGAAATCTTCTGTTGGGGGATTTTTTAGTCGTATTGGTCGAGCTGTCCTAAAGCCGAGAAATGTCTACTCGGAAGGCGATGAGAATGAATGGGCCGAACGTAAACCCCTAAAGGCAAGCTCTTCGGATAAAGAGAATCTTGCTGCGAAACCTAATGATGATAATGGCTTTAGTCGAGATAACAAGCGGTACAAGTCGGAGAATAATGGGAACAAGATGACCCGGTTTTTTAATCGCGGTGGACTGTACAGATCGTCAAAAATGAAGAAAAGGCAACAACAAGAACAAAATGCTTAGATTGATAGTATTGTTTTAAAGGTGCTTGTTCACATTTTAGACAATTTGCAAGTCAAAATGATATGTTGAAACAAAATAGTTTGGGTGTTGTGACATTGATTCAGAATATGTCAATATAATCTAAGAATATTCACGTAATTTATGACAGCATGGATTGGTTTTCAACTGTTGTTTTGGATCTGAATACATATGCATTCACTATAAATGGGCTCTAAATACTTATATACACACTAATTATACTTCCAATATGTATCATACAGCTGCTTTACAGTTTTATAGAAATAAAATCCAAGCTTGCTCTTATATGTGAACAAGCAGCTTTAAGAAAACTGAAAATGTAAAGATTTTAGCTTGAAGACTTTAGAGCTGCAAATAAGGGAAGTTAACTGATATTTGTTATTACGTGATGGCTATTAGCTGAGGTCTGAACAAGAATGGGTATAAAGGTCTTTTTCATGCAGTGTTTTAAAATGATTAAATAAACTCTACACTGTGCCAATTAGACTCATCTCGGCAAGCTAATACTAATCAGCACATACTGTATAAGGTTAAACTTATATGTTTGAAACTGAGATGATGGTAAAATAGCCATAATCCGCCATTTTGAAACTCAATCTGTCATCAGATTTATTCAGTAGTTGGTTAACCTTGGTCAGGGTCTGGAACTATTTGGTTCAATGCGAATAGTTCTGTCTCAGACCGAGGTATATTGAGAATGACTGAAGTAATCCGACCAAAGAATGAGTTTCAAAATGGAGGTTTAAGGGTATTCTCCCTGAATAATTGATAAAAAGGAAGAATTTTCTTGATATATGTTGAACCTATTTCATACATCTTGAAAACCATCACAATAAAAAGGGAAGTACCTCCTTATTTCTGTTCTTGTGACAACGGTTTTACGAATTTCTACTCCTAAAATATAGTTTATAGAAATTCTAAAAGTGCTTTCAATTTGGATCACTTTACGCTTGAACTATAAGCTTAAGCCTTTCAATCACGATACAAATAAGTTCTGAAATGTCTGTTTTAGAGCAAAATTGTAATATTGATCTAACGGTATGCGAATTATCTATTGATCTAACGGTATGAGAATTATCCATAATGTCAAAATACATTCAAATGTCTCATTTTGCAAACAAATCTTTAGGTATACGGAAAATGTCCATTTTGCAAGATTGATTATGCTGGATTCTGATTGGACAATTCTGTGTTGTGTTTATATTTCCTACTAAGGTTTCAATTATTGTATTTGCATCTAATTGAATATAAAGAAAACCAGTGGCTTAACATATTTTCCTCTTCATTTTTAGCTGCATTTTTTTGGAATGGACAGCATTTCTGTTTAACTAGATGTTATGTGTATGTAGTGTTTTGGTAGAAGCTAAATTGCATGCTTGTAATTTTGTAGCAATATGGTGACTATTTCATCTTAATGATGACAAAAAGTTAAGGTGTTATGAAAACCCACTCATCTTATACATAGTGTTTATTTGAGAATTGGTTGGAAATTAAGAAATTGCTGCTTTTTCTTACTTTCTAATATTTTTAACGAAAACCAGAGAAATATCCATTCTCATTTTAACGATGCTTGTTCACAGATGTGAGGTAATGTCTTTAAAACAGCAGAACACCTTTACTGTTATATGAAGAATAATCATTGGATACAAAATAAGATTTTTTTTAGTTCTTTACAGTGTGTATAAAGTGAATAAACATCCATTTGAATCCAAAAGCGTAACTTCAATTTTGAGATCTACCACATATAACCTGTACATATGTAGATGAATTGACGCTTCCTGAACTAATTACGTTTTTAATAGCTACTTTTGATTGTATATAAACATTACAAAAACTGTTTTGTTTCAACATTTTATTTTGACATTCAAATTTTCTCTGCCGTGAACAAGCACCTTTAATGCAATTATACATTCATGAAATTTGGAAAGGTGATGAATTAATTCTATTGTCTCATAAGGGATATTATAGGATTCTTTTGATGCTGTATTTCAAATTTTTTTTTTTTATAAAACTTGTTTAATTGGTACTCATGATAATTCTTTAATTGGGACGTTTCTATGAAGTTTGCACTATAAAGAATTAAGAGAAAACAATATATAAAGATGTTGCTATGGGATTTAGAGTTCTTTTAAAGAGACTATCTTACAGTGTTGTGTAATTAACAAATATAAAAAATGATTTCAATAATCCTCAACACCATGTTAATGGCCATTTGCAATATTTACATTCTGAAGATGCTTTCATTGAAAAACTTGGGTTTAATAATATAAATGGGTTGCTTGCGAAAGCACCTTATAAGCATCACATGATTAAAGTGTCAAAAACACCCTTTCATATTTAGGTTATTTCACAGGCCAGAAGTAAAAGATCATTGTATACGAAAAAAACATTTTCAACTGTTTAATAAGTCTGCAACAGTAATGTCCTATATCTCTACTGCATGATTATGAAAGGGGATGAAAAGAGTACCAATAATCTACTATTGTGAAACTTTATAGATCTGTATTGTCATTTATTCATAAAAGTCATATAATTTTTAGAAGAGTGAAATCTCAATCTGTGAAATGTCCTTTCAAGAAGATCTGTGTTTGAGAGAGTACAATTAAAATCTGGGGTTTTTTTTTGAGAAAGTAGATGCTTATTTTGGATACCATTTGGTTACGGGTTCATGCTTATGCTTAACTGATTTATGACCAAAATTATTTCAGTGAGAGGCAATCAGTCAGTTTCATGTCCTAGCAGTCTTCAATTTTTTTTTGTGAATTTTTTACTCTGCTAGTCAGATTTCTTTTGCTTTTGGTACAATAACACTCTGTTGAACAGTATGGTGTTTTTGTTTTTTTCATTATGTGCAATTTTTATCATGATTTTTTTTTTAAATTATACTTTGTTTAGTGTTGATGTACGATTTTTTTACTTTTTTCATAACACTTCCATTCACAGAGCTTGCAATTTCTGGTGTTCTTTGTATACAAAATATTCAATTTATCAGAGCTTGCCTTTCTTTCCCCTTTTATTTTTACACGATGATATCATTCATCAAAGAAATATGATTTACAAAAGTAAATTCATTAAAGCCTCGGTGAATATTTATTTATCATATAGGCACAATACAGGTGTGGAATCACAAGACCAATCTTTACGATCTTACGTCTGAATAAGATGGCCACATCACAGGTATTTTTGCTTTTTCACATGCTTTTGCCTATGATAGCATTACGTCTAACACTCTGCAGAGAAATCGCAGACAACGGGTGCGCATGTCCAAAATAGTTGTGCTTCGACTGCGATTCCTCTGCTGACTTGTTCGGACATAAGATTGTAAACATTGAACATATGATTTTCCCGCATGACAATACAATAGGTCATAATCTTTATTTAAAAAACAGCTTCCTCCATTGCTCTGCTCAGTTAGAGTCATGTGTTACATACAAGAATTCCCATTTTGCTCTCTACAAAAGATAATATCGCATGAAAAGTTTCCCGTTTGGGATATAGATATTTTGTTTCCTAGGAGGTATTTCTTTTAAGGGTCCCTCCGTGGCCTAGTGGTTAGAGTACAGAACTTGAAATCACATGGCCCCTCTCCGCGTGGGTTCAAATCCTGAGAGGGATATGGATTTTCATGAGAGGCAGTCTCTCGACTGACTTACGGAATGCAGATGGTTCTACCCGCCTTGACCAGCCCATATAGGCAGTTGAGTACGGGGTCTTCCTCCATCATTAAGAGTCGGGCATCGCTACATAACTGAAATAATGTTGATGTGATGTAAAACCCGTATAAAAAAAAAAAAAAAAAAATCTTTTAAGACATTCCAAGTGTCTGTGTTGTCAGGTTATATATATGTTTACATATTTTTGTGTATAATTTAATACATTCCATTTTACAATACTTTCTACGTTTTATTGCACCATATTTACATGTAAATACAGTATTCTATAATGGTTTAAATATCTTTTATAATTATGTACAATTGAGAAAGCTCAAGCACATAAGTTATTGTATTTCTGTCTACTTAAATTGTAAGATCACCAACATTAAACCAATGAGATCCAACAGTTCATTTTTACATGAGACGGTATGTATTTGAACAAGGAATATGAAAACCTATCAACTAAATATCAAATGCTAGGAATTTTCGAAATATGAAAAAATCATTTCCTCTTGTTTTAAAAATAGAGCCAAGCAATATTGCAAAGTAACTTATCATTGGAATCGTCTCTTAGAGACGCTTCCAATGACATGTTACATTGCAATATTGTACTTTGTTCAAGATAATAACCATATGAATTAGTTTTGACTTATACAAATATTTTCCAAGAGTCATTTGATGAAACATTACCCTGCTCATGGTGAGAAGTAAATCAGACACATACTGTATAAGGATGCCTTCATATTTTTTAATGCTAATGTGTTACTGAAGTAACGAAAACATAAACAAAAACAGTCAGTCATTTGATTACCATGAAGTTGTGTTCACAAAGCAAGGAACCATCAAATGCCTGGATAATGAATGGTACCCTGTTGCACAATATCAACAGGTGTTCTACAGGGGAACCATTATCTAGGCTTATTATTGTGCTTTAAGTCTTTAAAACCACTGGGCCCTTTATGTGTGACATTTCGAATAGGCTTTATATCAGCATCAGTAGAACAATTGGGTAAGCTTGCAAAATAACCTATTCTTTTTTATAATTGGTTGTACATAATATTACAGATTTGCTGTAGAAAAAAATACCAGATATAACAGCATTGCCAGAGAAAAACATGTTATTTAATCTTGAACAGTTACACAGGGTATTGAAAAGAGACATTGGGTTGTATCTTCAAATTTTCTCATGTGGTTATATTTATAATTTTATCATTTACACTAAGGAATATCACCTTCTGTCATGATGTGTGTAAACTGATACCTCCGTGTTGTGTAAGAAAATATAAGGTCACAAAAGAAATGGCTTTCATCAATTTGACGCTTATTTTATCATTTCTAGGGTGATTTATTTAGAAGCATTGCATCAAAAGGAAATAAATGGTCAAATGGTGACTCATATCAATTTTCATATATTTAACCATTACCAAACAATGACAACATTTGACCAGTTTATTGCAGACAACTTTAGAAATCATTGTGGGAAAAGGAGAAATAATTTCTCGTATCAAGCAATTTCTCCCTTTCGCACATTGTTTTCTACCCTTACAGAAGATTATTTTTTAATTTCATCACATTTTGAAATGTTGTCTGCAAACTCTTTTAATTTGGGGCAGTCAAAAGTATAGCGTTTGGTAAAGGGTTAAATATTTACAACATTTCATCCAATTCATTTTATGTTTGATCCGCTTATGTATTACATTTGAAACAACACATTTTTATTTTTGATTCTGGCTATTTATATGTGACTAGAGCTAATAAAAGAGTTTCTGGGGCTTATTGCTTTGTAGAAACGAGTGATCTTCAGTTTGTCTGTGTTATTCATTTTATTTCAATTTTTCATACAATTTTACTCAACAATTGAATTGAATTCATAAAAAGTCTCTCAGTACAAGGTTTTTGATAATTTATAACATGTCTGATTTAAGATATGTTTGCAGTTCATATGGTTTTACAAACGTTCGCTACTTGTACAAAATTATTAAGAATAATCAAACAATAACAACAATAATAAATGACAAGTTATATTGATAATCTAAAGTGGAGAAACTCTGGAAACATTGAGAGAACAAGAGAGCCATGGTGGCCCTACACTGTTCACCTATGTTTAATATAAGAAATATGTTTTATGCCATGTGCCCCAGTTAAAAACAAGATTTCATAAAAGCAAACATTTTGACCTTTTAAATGGGAAACATTCGTTAAAAAACATCGGAATGTGCACAACCTATAAATATTCTTTATATTTGCCTCTGAGTCATTAAAAAGCCGTTGGAAAGAGGCTTATTCATTACAGTGTAGTTCTTAATTGTTTGGTCATTTTTGTTGTTTGTATTATGATGGGGCCTAATAAAGAGAAACATTGACATTAACTGTCAGAAGTTGTGTACACCAAATGTTTCCAGGTAATTGACCAATCTGAATCATGAGTTTTACTATGACAATAAGGAATATTGAGCCTGCAATTAAGTATATAACTAATTGAGGCCTTTCTTTCCCTAGTACTGGGAAGAGACCTAGGCATGTTGATATAGGGATATTGTATCAATGATACTGCTGAATTTGGAAACCAAAAAGCTGATGTTACTTTTAATGTTTGGGATAGTTGCATGAGACAAACAATAACTTCATACTGGATGCAAGTCATGATGTTGGTCTCCGTCCATCTAGGAAGACGATGAATGCGTAGATATCATAATAAAAGGATTTTTACAGTCTTCCCTATATATATATATAAGTAATATGTTGTCATTTTAGACAAACTTTATTTTGCATTGTAAGAAATTGATTGTATCAGTGTCACTTTCCGTAAATGTCACATTGTCCCTCATCTATCATTCAACACTAAACAGTCTACGATTTTCTTTTCTTCTTTCTCTTTGACTTCTTTGACTTTGTTCTGCCATCTGAACCACTGGAATCCGAGTCCGACGAATCTGAACTCGAGCTATTTGAGCTTCCACTTGATGACGAAGATGATGATGAAGAAGAATCTGATGAACTATCAGAATCACTGTCGGAGCTACTTGAGGAGGAGGACGACGAGGAGCTGTCTGAAGACGAAGAAGACGATTCTTGTTTCTTTCTGAAAGTGAAAAAAAAAAAAAGTTAGAGTAGCCCCCCTTTGCTCAGTTGTTAGCGAGTGACATGGAAAATGTAGAGTGGCAAGGTTTAAAGGCTGGAACAGCAGGTATTCTGTCTGACCTTATAAGATACTTTTTCGGCTCTCTTGTCACCAACAATTGTGTTTTGTGGGAAAGCAGTCGATGGCTTGGATAGAATAGTTTGCAATACTAATTGGAAGGTACAAAGATCATACAAAGGGTGATATTAATTTCTGTCTTCTAAATGAATTAGACCCACATTCTTATCTGATAAATAGAGAATAGATGGTTGGTGTCGTGAATCGGAAATGTTATCGGGCAAGGCTTCGAAATATTATCCGGTGAGCCGAAGGCGAAACTGATAATATTCCCAAGCCAAGCCCGATAACTTTTCCCATTCAAAGACACCAACCATTATATTCTATTTATCCTGTTACCTTTATGTGTTCTTTCAAACAATCAAGATGTAAATAAAACATGAGAAAAAAGGAAAAATTGAGTAGAGAATGGTGTAAACATGCATCATGGCATTCTTATGACATCATGATTCGTCACGTGCATGTGTTATATGGTTAGTGCCGGATATCACAATTGTTATACGGCACCTAGTTAACGACCCCAAAATGACACTATTGACAGGATAAAAGCTACATTCTACGACATATTCAAACTTCTCTTTGTCTAGTGTTCAAAAAGTCATTTACCTCCATCTATAGACATAAGGTTGTTTTCCATATATAAAGAGAACATAAAATCACTAATCTGTGAAGATGGTGCAATAATGATAAATGCCATCTTATTCATTCATCTCTGAATCCAAAACAAAAAATTGCAGACATGTTTTGGATTCAGAGATTTAATAAGTTTAGTTAGCTTTATAAAACAACTTTTGGTCACCAAATGAACAAAGCTAAACATAAACAGATTTAATTCTTTCAATGGTTAAATTGAAGAGTTTAAACAAACAGACGTCAAAGCACGATTAATTATCAAACATTTCTTTAAAAATAATCATAGATATCAAGTATTAAGACACAAATAAAGTTTTTGTCAGTGTCATATAAACCTGGTGTGTCTGGTTTACTGTCATTTGGGAAAGCATTTAAAACATTATCATTTAATTCGTTGTTGAATGGAATGTGGGTGTGTTTACAGTCATTGGAATGAGGGCATATGAGATAGGATTTGGCAGATTTCCTGTTGGCTCTTGGACAGATTTTATAATTGATTCGACAGCTTTTTTTTAGTTAAAATTTTCTAATACCTGATACCTGCTACTAACAAATAAATGTTACCTTGATGCAGTTGTTTCAAACTGCCTCAGGCTAATATTAGGGCCTTTACTCTGGGTTAAGGGTTAAACTGGATGATTTAAAAGTCATTTTCAAAATTTTAAAATTGCTTTTTTATTGGTACCTGATTTACATAGCACTAAAACAATTTGCTTAAACATAATATTTCAAATCTTACAAAACATAAACTTACTTTTTTCTCTTCTTTTTGGACTGTTTATCCTTCTTGGACTTCTTTGATTTTTTATCTTTCTTTTTAGAGTCTTTTCGTATATTTTCAAGGACTGACCTGGACTTTGCGCTGAAAATATAATAAGAAAATTTCATTTTCACATCACTCTTAAGCTCAGAACTGACCACAATTTCTTAGTCTCACAACCCTTTCAATGGGAAAATTTGAAACAATTTACTGATCAATTGTAGGATTGCAATACAATACTGAGATGATTTCAACAAACATCAAAGGGCGGCTTTGGTGCAGTTGTAGACCGTCCGGTCTCTTGTACAAAATTCAATCCCATTTATTAAAGGTAAAAATTGTAGGGATTAGCCCACAGATCAGGGCCAGTACTGTTTAGTATCAAGGAAGCTATCAATGAGAGTGGATTTAATCAGATTCAAGCTTCCGCCACAATCGATGAAAAATTAATAAGTTTAAACTAAAAATATCAAATGAGAAATAAGAGAACTAATGGTGTTGCATATACTTTGGCCTAAGACACAAGGGCTGTAGGTTTGAATCCTGTTAGTCAGGGGGTCCTCCTCATAGTATTTCATTAAACCACATTTTGGCATGTATACAGGTCATTTAACCAAGACTCAGAATTGGGAGTAATAAAGCTTACTTAGACTTTTATACTTAGTACGCTAGGCTATAACAATAGCACATTTTTGTGAAGAACTCAAAGTATTGTACAAGACCCCTCATTCAATTACAAAATATGATAGTACACTACAGCATATCACCAAAGTCAACTAATTTTCAGATTCTCTTTCACAATAACATTTTCAAAGCAAGTAACATGCCATTTTGCTACAAAAGCATGGGAATAATTGTTCCAAAAGGAATGACTGCGCCTTCAATACTTTTGTGTCAGTTACATTTGTATATATATATATAAACAAGTATGGAGTAAACTAATAATAATTCTAGCCTTTACTGAATGGTTTCCAACCATACTGCTGATTTATTAAAAATTCCTTTCCTTGGTTGTTTCAATTCATAGCTATCAATTGCGGGTACCGTCAATTGCTATTGCTAAGAAAAGCACAAATATTCTGTCAAATGATTGATATTAACAAGATTTAAGTTTCACCGCTGAATAGATGGAAGGCCATGGTTGGCAAGCCACAACTTTCTTCGTGTTTAATACCAGCTCTATATGAACATTCAGTATCTATTTAAACCTTTATTTGGGAGATAAATGAAATGCATGTTTACAGAATATCTAGTTTCTGTTGCTCATCATCTTTTTTCATGCGTTTTACTAGCTCCTTGGTTCGGGAAGGTCTGTACACATATTTCCGCTTCCCTGTACATTCATATGTCCAGTGTCCTTTCTCCAAACATTTCTGACATGTGTAGTTCTCTGCCGTAGGTTGGCTGAAATGAAAAAAGGAAACATAGTTTGTTTTGACTTTATGATTGAAAAATGCTATTTTAAACTAGCACTGTGAATGAACCACTGATCCGACTCATATATTTAGCTCTAAATACTCCAGAAAAAGTTAAACATTATCAAACATACCTTGACAGTAGAGCTGGGACGGTTAGCAATTTACTACCAAAGGGATATTACATGCGGGTACCCGAGCAGAAATTGTTCTCCATTAATTCCCCCCTTAGATTACCGTTCAACTGTAGAATGGACGTGAGAAATGGTTCCAGGCTCTTGTGACTAACTGCGATGATCGGAATATAAAAATGTTGATAGTTTTGATAGCTGATGAGCAGCTTTCAAGTTGGAGAGTATAGTGTGAGTGACATATTTGCGCACATGTTGAGAAATTTGTTGGGGATAAGTGATTGCTAGTTTGGGATTTAGAAACTTCTGATTCACTAGTCAACAAGTGCTTATTCTGACATTAACATTTAAACAAGGTAAAAATATTGTCTGGTAACAGGTAGTGATTTGCTACCAGGGTAGTGGCCTGTACATGGCCCTTACTGGGGTACTTGAGTACCCGTCCCAGCCCTACTTGACAGTGATGTTTCTAAGAAAAAGAAAAGACATGCTGCAATCTTACAAATCCATCTAATGTATCTCCATATAATGACTATCCCACTTCAAAGTATTACTGTCAAAACAGATTAACATTTCCAAATCATGCCTCCTGAATATACAGACCAGTACTTGTGACCAATGTGAAATAATGTAAGGTCACAAAGTGGACCCCACTACTTACAGGATTCAAACCCATGACCTCCGCATGTCTAGGTCCACACTATCCATGGACAACTGGTCTCATGAAATCTCAATCACTATTTTGAAACTTTTTTCTTTTTGATTGCAGATAGTAAAACGCATTTGTCATGATGGAAATGGCAATATGGGAACTTACCCCCCTTGAAACAATACAGCTAAACATGGTATGAATACTATAAATGATACATGCAACTTATATTATTGTAACACATTATGTCATCAAAAACCTTTTACATCAGTCTGGTACATTTACTCTTATCAACATCAATCTTTTTCCAAACTTTTCATTAAAAAAAATAAAAATAGCATTAAAATGAATCAAATCATGATGTGTTCAAGTTAAGGCATTCGTCGTTTCCTTTTTAAAGTTCATGATAATGTCGCCGTTCACAAGTTAAAGTACCTCAATGTCATTGTGATAACATGATCTTCTCGATTTCTATTTCAATTAACATAAACTGGGCATGTTCTGCACTTCGTGATGGATAGCAAAATGCGTTTTTGATCATACCTCTTTTTTGACAAAAGCTGCTTCAAGAAAAATCTGACGCCGAAAAGAAAACGTCAAATGTGACTGTTTGAAGTGAATAGTTCTATCTAAACTTGAAAGTATTCTCTGATGAAATTATTTTCAATTAAAGAATACTGAGAAAGGTTTGTGCAACTTACTTTTTCTTCATAAACGAAGGCGCTAATGCCATTTTCTTCAAAAACGATTACCTACGTTTTTGTTCAGTTTAAATCGCAGTGGCTTGGTCGGTATTGTTGGTGCTGCGATAAATACCAATGCGTAGGAAATACAATGAGTTACAAAAAAAATCCTGTCAAATGATTTCTAAAACCAGAGACATAGATAACATGTAACTTATCTATGTCTCTGCGAAAACGTAAGAATAATGTTTCCATTCATCGCAATTATCATACCTTAATTAAGACATTCTTTAAATTTTGAACTTATTCTTTCGTTTTTTCGTTGACAAATGAATACACCTTGCTTAGTCTTTGGCCGTTTTTTTTTTAAAACAGATTGATCGCACCTGCTTCATTCAAATGAAGCATAAAAGCTGCCTGATACCGTCTCCTAAACCTGACATAGCCTTCAATTTGTGCTTCACCAGGGCAAAAAGATTGGTTGTGTTAAATGATTCTGTTGGATTTGAATTTTATGCCGTTTTCAACAACATTTCAGGCACATCGCGGCAGCCAGTGCACCAATAACTGTTCCTGATATTTCCACATGAGTACTGTACAATAATCATTTCAAGCTGCTTTCTCACATGAAATAAATTGGCCAGTATCGAGAGACGAAGGAATCATGTCGTAATGAATTTATTCAACACAAGATAGAATGTTGGCCGAACTCAGGAAACGCTATTGTCTGAGCCTACTAATATCAGAGACATAGATATATGTTGTCAATGTCTCTGCTAATATACACCTGCATTTAGTAAATTATACACTTGGGTTAAGGAAAAGGCGTGTATTTGATAAGTTCGATTTTAAAGTTTAATACACAGTAGTCGCTTGTTTTTGTTGCCAATATTAAAATGACTCAAAACAAAACTATATATCGAGCAATCGTATAATAGTTTCACAACACAGAATACGAAAATAAATACTGCTAGCTTTTAGGGAGTGATGGCGGATTCAAATTGTAAACACGTTATCAAGTCTGCAAAGTTTATTAAAGGTAAGGTTCAGTTAATACTCACCACCCATCATTACAAATGGTGTCCCAAAAGCAGTTGTTTGAATACAATATATGAATAGGTTTACGCTGTTTACAAAACTCTCAACTGTTGATTAGACAAGATTGTTTGAAAGTGTGGGTGGGGTAATCATACGATCACCTATTTAAGTTACTGACTTATTCAATTTGCTGACATGTGTTTGTCTCAGAAACTGTCATTTGAACCATTTTTACCAAAGTTCTATGAAAGACTTTCAAATAATGAGAATGGGCTTGGGCAATGTGCAGCTCTTTGTGTTATATTGAACAGCCCGTTTGTGCCACAGGGAGATATGTCATAATACCTTTATTAACACTATATATATATATACACAAGGGAAACAACTTCAAAGAGAAACCAGTTCTGACGTTCCGTGCTTATCAGTCCGTAATTGGTTTCTCTTCGAAGTTGTTTCCCTTGTGTATATATAGTGTTAATAAAGGTATTATGACATATCTCCCTGTGTTTTGTGCCTGACAATTGCCTCCAAAATAAATTATATGCACAATTTGGTGCTTGTTTCTATGTTATGTAGTTGTTTGGTAGAGTATATGTTCACTATATTTGGTTTTTATCTAGTCATTATTTATAAAGGTAGTGTTCTAAAGACCCCTTGGCCAATAATCCTCATAGTTCAGAGGCAAGGATTCAAGAACTGTGTTCATGATCTTTGCAAAGGAAAGTGACCATTCATGAACACAAAGGTGTTCTTGAGTAAGGTCATGAACATTAGGAATAAGTACATAAACAGCAAGAATATGTTCATAAATGTTTTGATGGACATGTTTATGTCCATGAATACATTTATGTTCATGCTCTCAAAGTTCATGAACATGTTCAAAAACATCTTTGTGTTCATGAATGGCCATTTTTCGTTCATGTCTGATCATGAACTTCATGAATAAAGTTCTTGAGTCCTTCACAGGGGACAAAAATCAGAGGCAATTGTCTTGTCAAGATTTTATGAAGTATAACAAGCATGTTAGTAAAGTATTTTGTATGAAGGCATGGAGCAAGACCCCTTATATGCTATGTTTTCAGCGCTAACTCCTATCTGTTTTTAGCTAAACCCTACCATATGTGGTGCATGTTAACCCTTTCCCCAAAATAACGATATTTGACCACTTTATTGCAAACGACTCTGAAAAACATTGTGGGAAATGGAGAAATTGCTTGTAACGAGCAATTTCTCCTTTCCCCACAATGTTTTCTGCCCTATCAGAAGATTACTTTCCAATTTCATCAGATTTTGAAATGTCATCTGCAAACTCTTTCAATTTGAGACAGTCGAAAATTTGTTTTTTGGGAAAGGGTTTAGACACATGTTTTCTCTCATGGAGATTGATTTTGCAATGGGAAAGTTTTGACAATTTAGAGATTAAAGAATTCAATAAGACAGTTTCATAAGGAGGCTTGGTTTGTTTTTAATATTGCCATTATCCTGACATTCAAGAAACTAGTAACAGTGAATGAAGGATCTATAGCTCATTATTAATATCAATACCATTTGTTGCAAATGTAACATGTATCGGGTCCCTCTCGGAGTAAAGCCATCGCGGGTCACCCATCAAGGTACTTGCCGCGATGTACGTTGCTTAACTTCGAGAGAAAGCCAACCACTCTACCGAATCACCCATAAAAGCCTGCTTCTACAGCAAGACTGTAGAAGTAGTATTTATACATAAACCCTATTACCGTCACATTTCTCCCACCTTTCTCTTGACTTCGTCCCGAAGTCACTAAAGTCACATAGACATACATGGGCAGTTACCGATTTTTTACAATTCAAGAAGGTACTACTGTCACTATTAAACACTGCCTCAAAGCAGAAACAAGGATCAAGAACATGCGACGAACAATTAAGGGTACAGGAATGATGGTGACATCAAACCACATCCCACCGCTGCTACAATTTTGTGACGTGTACTCTATGCCGAGCGAATTCAACCTGTATACGTCCTAAACTTGTACAAAACCTGCGCAGTACAACTGGGCTTTAGCCATGGTGTCAACCTAAGAAGAGCAAAATTAAAAGAGAGTATTTGACAAGACATCTGAAGGCCAAACATGGTGCCGGCCTAAATGTAAAGTGTACAATGAGAAAGCCAGTATCAGGGACTAATTCTAAAGAGGAGAGTGATTGAGAGGAAGAGTCGGATGTGGGAGTTGGGGAAAAAAAGAGTAGTGAAAGTGTGATGAGTGAGGTTTGCGCCCCCAACCGTGAGAAAACGGACATTGCCACATCCAGTTGTTGTGCCAGTGAAGAAAGCTGCCAATGCGTCAACAAGTTTGCTACCTCTGCTGGAACCAGCTTCTAGTATCAAAGGAGTAATGCATGCGATGGCACTTAAGTGTCAAGTCAATGATGGCCAGTGATGTTTGAATGTTGATATTGATGGGGAGAAGGTTATGTGGGTCAGTTCGAAGGTTAGAAATTTCTAAATCAAAATGACAGACTTCGTATCGGCAACAGCTCATATTAAGCCAGAAGACATTAAGTTTGTGGTGAATAATGACGGGGTGTCTATCACCGTTCAGTATAAATAGGTACTTACATGAACATTGGATTTTATTTTTCGTTTGATACGGAGATGTTTTACAGGTTGTAAAACTTTGTCTATGTTTGTATTAATGTTTATGTTTTACAGGTAGTAAAACTATCTTTATTTTAGTATTAATGTTTATGCTTTACAGATAGTAAAACCGTTAATGTTTTCATTCATATCAAAGTGTTATGTATGTATCTTTCATATCCCAATATTCATGTGCACGTTTGACACCACATCTGGTGTGGGAGATCGAGGTTTCAACCCCGATAGGGTCATACCAAAGACAAGAAAAGAAAAATGGTAGTAATTGCTGTCCTTTGTAGGAAAACGCCATGTGGAAACAGCATTACGCCTGGATAGCTAGTTCCAGGTTAAAAACAACTGGTAGTACTGGTTCGTATCCAGGGAGCATGAATAAGTGTGACAGCTAAAATAACATCAATCATGCGGGACACCTGAAATCGGAGATGTGGGTAATGTGACGAAATTACATTCCTTCAGTTATATTCCTTGTTGTCAAATAATGTCTGTTTAATTTTCCCTTTGCTCAGCAAGCATTTATTGACGAAGATCAACGAAAATACCGCTTTATCGACTAATACTACACTATTTAAACATCCTCCGGATTGTAAGTGTTTGCAATTGATATGAAATAAGGTTTCCTTTATTTATTTTCCCATATTAAACTGTAATGATAAGTAATCTTTGGAAACTTCGGCTCTGTCGATGTTCGGTAAAATAAAGTCAATAGACACTCATTGAGTTCAGTACAGTATTATAAATCACATGACCCATCACGTGGTACAAATTAGGGTACAAAACGCCTAGATGCGTTCAGTTATTTGGAAGACTGATCTTACAGCTCCGAAAGTTAACATCTCTGAAAACTCTCTCCTGGCAGTGACCCTCGCTAGTTTGGTTTTGGGAACGCGGCTATACACCAGTGGAACTCCCACATACTTGGAGCTACGGCTCATACTTGCTTGGTGTTCGGACGGTCTATACACAAAGCCTGGACTGAACTGGCCAAGTGTTTCACTGGTATAAAACCTGTTGTTTGAAACAAGAGATGGTTTGATACCAGTTCGGTACAATACTGTTTTTGTCCGTGCTAGTCTAGCACCATACACGTTCTGAGGTAGTCTAAGACTGGTTTGGAACAATACTAGTACCATACCAAACAAACCTCTGAGTGGTCAGATACTAGTTTGGTACAATACTTGTTCTGTCCAAACTAGTTTGACACCATACATTTTTCAACACCTTTTAATTTCGCTCTTCTTGGGTTGACACCATGGCTCAAGCCCAGTTGGGTTGAACTTATAAGCAATTAGTATCATTATTGTACTGTGCAGGTTTTGTACAAGTTTAGGACGTATACAGGTCGAATCCGCTCGGCATAGAGTACACATCACAAAATAAATGTAACGAACCAAGCAAATGAACCTCTCAAAGACACAAACACATCCAATCAGTGAAAAACACTGTCGGTCACTGAGCAGTTGTGTTGTCTATATATATAACAGCATGTTCTCTCAAACAATGCATTAAGTTCCTAATTTGCATAAACGTTCAACGAATGTTACACAAAACTTTTTACCCAAAACCACATTCAACAATATTCATCAATATTTATCAATGTTATATGCACTGGCTTTTAATTTGGGCATGACATAGACAGACATAGACATGTTTATTCAAGTACAGAGGCCATATGCCCATAGTACAACATACAGTAACATGATATACATACACAAGAGTGACAATCCACAAACAAATACATTACAATAGTTCTTCAATTAGATTTTGTCTAAGTTCAAAGGCTTTTACAAGATATGTTGATACTTTGAATATACTTGATTTATTATTACATTCCAAAATAGAATAAAAGGTTTGCTGATTTAAGTGTCTAAGCCATGACTTTTCAAAATACATATTGCGCAGCAGTTGGTAACTTTTGCATTCTAAAAAGAAATGATATTCGTCCTCAATAATGTTAAAGTTTAGTTGTTTACAAAGTTGGCAAAATCTCTGCTCTCTTTCTATCTTTAAATATCTACCCTTTTCAACCATTAAATCATGGGATGAACACCTAAAATTAGATAATGTCTTTTTTTGTATATGGGATAGGTCAGTATTAAGATATAATTCTGGAGTTAACATAGATTTAAAATATCTATAGTGCAATGCTTTTGGTGACTCATTTAGATCAGCAAACCATTTTTGTGTATAACAATCCTTAATTCTCTGAGAAAAAGCCTTTAAAAATCCATCAATATTTCCACATCATGTACTATCCAAACGTGTCCAAAGCCATAAGAAAATAAAAGATTCTTTACATATGTAGCCCATGTAGTTTTACCAGTTTCATCCATGCGAAATAACATGAAATAGCACTGCTTAGGATATCTGTTATTATTCATTCTTACTACATGCAGCCAGTATTTGACACAGTTCGACATATATGTTATACATAGTGGTAACCTTCCACATTCACCTAGAGCTAGGAAATCACATGTGTTACAAGATAATAAGCATAGTTTTTTACAGAACTTTATATGAACCTTTTCTATCCTATCAACATATTGATATCCCCAAATATGTGATCCATAGCACAAAATTGGCTTCGCAAGATATTTGGTGGTAAGTTTTGAAATAAAAGAATGCTTTAAACAAAAGAGAAAGTCATATTTGTACTTAACCAATCAGAGGTCATAGGAATTGCATGATATCCATGACCCTTATTAACAGTTTCAGTTTACAGGTACCTGCATTTGTAAAGTCTTAATAATGAAAGGAGTAGGAGAAAAGAATTAAATTTATGTCTGGTCAGAATGCTGGAATACTGAGAGAACCAAATTTTAAACCCTGGCATGGGAAATGTTGTTTAACACATTGAATTATGTGGGATATATAGTGTTTGATTTCTCACCATACAACAGTTTTGTTACTATGGGAAAGCAGACAGTGCCTTGGAAAGATTTAAAGAATATTGTGCAAAATACAAGAAGCATGGATATATACACGGCAGATGTTGTGATATACCTGTTATATACAGTGAAGCCTCGTTTATCCGGACCCTGATAATCCGGATGTCTCGCAATCCGAACGAAATTGTAAGAGAACGAAATTATTTGACCACTTTGTTGCAGACGACTTTTGAGAACATTGTGGGTAAAGGAGAAATTGCTCGTGACGAGCAATTTCTCCTTTTCCCACAATGTTTTCTGCCATATCAGAAGATTTTTTTTTAACTTCATCATGTTTTGAAATGTCGTCTGCAAATCTTTCACTTTGGGACTGTCGACACTTTGGCGTTTGCTTAAGGGTTATAAGTATTTACGTGCATACAGACCGTTTATGTCTCATTGTGTATATATGAAAAGGCTCTGCTTCATTAGTCCGGATAATTCGGTAATCCCGAAATTTTGTTTGGAACGGACGTGTTCGGATTAATGAGACATCACTGTATATATAAAGTCTTAGAACTTTATAAACCTTAGTTTGTTGTAATATAAAAATGAATGTTCTGTATTTACAGATATCTCATCTGGCCAATTGTTGAATGGGATCTTCCAAAATGTTTGAGAGAAACTTGTGATATAAAGAACATTAGATTTTAATGCTGTTGAATGCTTCTTCAAATGATGCAAAGTAGTAAGTTTAAGCTTTTTTTCATAGAGATTTTTAATGAGCCCTTGTGACCTCATTCAAACAACATTAAATTGCAACAGTAGTTGTTTTAACCTTTTACCAAACAATAATGACATTTGACCAGTTTGTTGCAAATGACTCTGAAAAACATCATGGGAAATGGAGAATTTGCCCTTAATGAGCAATTTCTCCTTTTCCCACAATGTTTTCTGCCCTATCAGATGATCATTTTTCAATTTCATCACATTTTGAAATATTGTTTGCAAACTCTTTCAATTTGAGACAGTGTAAAATTTGGGGTTTGGCAAAGGGTTACAACATTTTGAAACAAGGGAATTTGTTGCAATTGTTTAAAGCAAATACATGTACTTATGTCAGCTGTCGGGCGTCACACCTTGGCTAAGTTTTTACGTGCAAGTTTGTATCTCATTAACTACTGTATGGAATGGGTTGATACTGCACACATGTGTTCAGGGTCATAGTTTAAGGTCCTCGGCGGGGCCTCCGTGGCCTAGTGGTTAAAGTACAGAACTTGAAATCACATGGCCCCTCTCCGCATGGGTTCAAATCCTGAGAGGGATATGGATTTTCATGAGAGGCAGTCTCCCGACTGACTTACGGAATGCTGATGGTTCTACCCACCTTGACCAGCCCCTATGGGCAGTTGAGTATGGGTTCTTCCTCCATCATTAAGAGTCGGGCATCGCTACATAACTGAAATAATGTTGATGCGATGTAAAACCCATATTAAAAAAAAGAAAAATAAAGTCCTTGGCCAAGTTTCATATCTCTAATTTTGAATTTAAGCAAATTATGCAGCTTTTTGTACTAAGAAAATCTTGGTTAAGTTTTTATATGCAAGTTTGTATCTCATGAAATACTGTATGGAATGGGTTGATACTTCACAATTGTGTTCAGGGTAATAATCTAAGGTCCCAGGCCGCGTTTCAAATTTCTTGTATTAAACATAAGCAAATTATGCGGCCTATTGTACTTAGAAAAATGTTGGTTAAGTTTTTGCGTGCAAGTTTGCATCTCATGAACTACTATAGTGAATGGGTTGATACTTCACAATTGTGTTCAGGGTCATAATTTAAGGTCCCTAACCAAGTTTCAAACCTCTAGTTTTAAATTTAAGCACATTTTCTGGCTTTTTATACTTAAAAAATGTTGGTTAAGTTTTTATGTGCAAGTTTGTATCTCATGAACTACTGTATGGAATGGGTTGAAACTTCACACATGTGTTCAGGGTCATAGTTTAAGGTCCCTGACCAAGTTTTAAACCTATAGTTTTAAATCTTAGCAAATTTTCTTGCTTTTTGTACTTAGAATTATCATGGTTAAGTTTTGCGTGCAAGTTTGTATCTCATGAACTACTGTATGGAATGGGTTGAAACTTCACACATGTGTTCAGGGTCATAAGTTAAGGGCCCATGAACCACTCTATGAAATGGGTTGATACTTCACACATGTGTTTTAGGGTCAAAATCTAAGGTCCCTGACCAAGTTTCAAATCTCTTGTTTTGAATTTAAGCTAATTATGCGGTTCTTTGTCCTTAAAACTTCTTGGTTAAATTTTGCATGCATGTTCGTTTTTAACAGCTATTGTAGGGAATCATTGTTTGCACCCTCATATTTTAGAAACCATAATATTTCACTGACCTATACCCCTCTCCGACATTGCCGAATAGTTGAGCATGCTGTTTAAAGAAGAAATCACAGTTGGCAATATTGTATAAAACACAATAAACTATGTCTGGAATCTAGAAATTTACAATTCTAAAACTGTCTATAATTAGGCACACATATAAAACATTTTTCTCAATGAATCCAAACTAAATGGTGTCAAAATCATTATTAAGGCTTATTGCAATGATCTCTTAAACTATCCAAGCTAATGTTTTCAAACTTTATTCATTTAGTAACAATCATGTATGGGCTGGATATACCAAGTAAGATAACTATGTGAGAGTAATACACCACCTGTTTCCCTTTTGAGCTAAGCAATTTGATCAATTTTTGCATTTAGGTGTACTGTGCTCAATTTTATGAGAAATACGGATGGGCATTGGCATCACACCTTAGCGTATCTCATTATTTACTATGTTGAATAGGTCGAAACTGCATGCATGTGCTCAAAGTCATTATCAAAAAGCCATGATCAAGTTTTTATTGAAATTCTAATCATGGATTACTGGGGTCAAAATATACTTTATCCCGTTACATGGTACAAAAGGTGACGTGAAAAGGGGTGCTGTGAAAACTAAGTTATTCATGGTTAGTTGACATGTGACCTGCTTCATTTGCATATGGTCAAGCGAAGCAAAAACTGGCACATCGGAGTTAAAATCTATGAAGAGAAATGATACTGTTTGGTCCATCTAAAGTTTCAAGTTACAAATCATCATTGGATGATCACTAAATTCAAAGAAATCGAAGGTATTACTTGGAACTATTTGCTGCTTCTTTGCACTTAAGAACAATTCTATATTTTGATTAGTTAGGGAAATATACGTCAAAGAGACAAATCTCCGGTTTCATTACTTTTTTACACAAAATAAACACATGTCATATCCTCCACAATTAACACTCTCAGGACATATATTATATAAACCACCATACCTTTTCGATCACCCCCATCTATATGCCTTATCAAAATTTATCCACTCTACAATTGACAGAGAATACTGTGTGGCGACATTTTGCATCATTTGACGTCACTTTGTCTCGTGACTACTATTCATGCTTGTTCACGCATACTCATTTGCGTTTTATAAAAACTGTTTTCTCTGTTGTTTTGTTGAAATTGGGTATTCGAGAGGTATGTAACAGGATAAACAGAATAATAGGTTAGTGACGTTTATGGGTTAAGTTTTTCAGGCTTGGCTTCGGTATTTATTGGGTTCACCTTCGGCTCACCCAATAAATTCCTACGCATTACCTGAAAAACTTAACCCATTAACGTCACTAACCTATTATTCTCTATGTAAGGCTACTGACCAAATACATTTACTCTGCTTTTGGCTTTTAGCGAATGATGTCCATTTTTGGGCCTAGAAGATCTGAGTTAGATTTTTTTGTTAAACTTCATATTTCAGAATCATGCAATATACTGTTAAATACTGTTTCACTCTCCAACAGCTTGTCAAATAGTTGAGCACGCTGTCTTTTGCACTGTTCTTGTTTCTAAACAAGGAATGTGTCATAACAATATATACATGTAATTAATGTAAACTTATTTGTGTTTTTCAGATTGACCATAATACTGCTTCTGCTGCTTCTACTATTGTCACAACATCAAGAAGACGTGATAGAGCTTTGTCTGGCGTTCAATAGTCTCCAGTTACTAATGGGCTGGCCTATAATTTGAGGTATCTAATAATATTGCTGTTATAGCCTGACTGTGGAAGAAGTCAGATAATAAATTTAAACCATTTTAAATTACCTGAATTTGTTCCTATGTGATAAATTTTAGGTTTGTCGACAAATTGCTGTCTTCTGACATCACTGGTGGAGATTCTACCTGTTTTGCTTGCAAGGACGTCCCTGACCTTGTAGTTAGATTATAAGGGGCCTCCGTGGCGTAGTGGTTAGAGTACAGAACCTGAAATCACATAGCCCCTCTCTGCATAGGTTCAAATCCCACTGAGTGATATGGATTATCATGAGAGGTAGTCTCCAAACCGACTTACAGAATGCCGACGGTTCTACCCGGCTAGACCAGCCTTTATGGGCAGGTCCTCCATCATTAAGAGTTGCATGGGCATTGCAAAATAATTGAAATAATGTTGATGCAATTTAGAACCTATATAAGAAAAATAAGTTAAATTACAGAACTTGAGTTTGGTAGCAAGTCAGGGCTGGAACACAGAGTTCCTAGGCTTTTTGGTCTAGTGCTTAAAGCATAGAACTTTAAACACATATCAATTGTCCCGCTGTTTGGGTTAAAATCCCAGAAACAACATAAGAATTTTTATGAGAGGTAGTCTCACTGTTGACTTAATGAATGCCAATGGTTCTACTTGATTTGACCAGCCCTTATAAGTAGTTAAAATTTTGGTTTCCATCATTATTAATCTTGCATTGCAACATAATTGAAATATTGTTGATGAATGTAAAAAACCCAATACACTAATTGTATGCTTTGATACCTTTTTTCCAGTATTTGCATATTTTGTTTTTCTTAAATTCTATTTTACCCTTTTAATTTAAAAACGAAAAATTGCATTATATTGGTAATTTCTTTTTTTTTAGCTCACCTGAGCACAAAGTGCTCAAGGTGAGCTTTTGTGATCGCCCAATGTCTGTCGTAAGTCGTGGTTCGTGTGTCGTCCGTCGTGCGTCGTCAACAATTTCTTTAAACTTCTTCTCCTCCTAAACCATTGGGCCAATCTTAACCACACTTCACAGGAATGTCCATTTGGTGATGTTCTTCAAAAATTGTTCAAAGAAATAGATTCCATGCAGAACTTTGGTTGCCGTGGCATGAAAAAAGGGGAAATTCTGCAATTTTTAAAAAATCTTCTTGTCTGAAACCACTGGTCAGAATTTAAAATAATTTCACAGGAATGTTCTTTAGGGGGCTCTTTTCAAAAGTTATTCAAAAGCCGCCAGGCTGCGTTGAACTTTGAACGCGTTTTTGTTTTCACTATATACATTCTTACGGACAATGTCCGCAACGAAGCATAGCTAGAAAAATCCACTTTGGATTTTATGTCCCCTATGAGGATTCGAACCCGGTTCTCCCGGGTGACAGTCCAAGACATAACCACTGAGCTAAAGAGTCGGCTCAGTAACGCAGAGGTTACATCTTGTTCTGATTGATTGTTGCTATGCTGTAGAGAGTGAGGTGGTTACGTAACACACCCCCTCTTATAGAAGTCATCATTTATGATGACATGTAAGCCATTTCGGCTTGTAAGTCCATTTCGGACGATTTAATGGCTCAATGGCCAATCCCGGACGAGCCCCCATCTTACGGACAATGTCCGCAACGAAGCATAGCTAGAAAAATCCACTTTGGATTTTATGTCCCCTATGAGGATTCGATCCCGGTTCTCCCGGGTGACAGTCCAAGACATAACCACTGAGCTAAAGAGTCGGCTCAGTAACGCAGAGGTTACATCTTGTTCTGATTGATTGTTGCTATGCTGTAGAGAGTGAGGTGGTTACATAACAACATGTATGCTAAAATTTATAACTTTACAAACGTCTTTTATTTCCAAACCTCTGGGCCAATTTCAATGAGATATCATGTGAAGCATCCCTAGTTGGAGGGGAGAAAGATTTGTCAAAAGAAAATTAGTCATATGATCAAAATGGCTGCCATGCTCATATCTGGTAAAAACCTTAAAAAAATCTCCGTGTCAAAAACCACTGGTCAGATTTCAAAATAATTTCACAGGAATGTTTTTTGGGAGCCTCTTTTTAAAAGTTGTTCAAAGAATTTTGATATTTCGAAAAACATGGCTGCCAGACTGCGTTGAACTTTGAATGTGTTTTTGTTTTCACTATATACATGCTAACATTTATAACTTTACAAACATCTTTTTTTTTCCAAACCACTGGGCCAATTTCAATGAGATATCATGTGAAGCATTCCTAGTTAGAGGGGAGAAAGATTTGTCAAATATGCCAATATTTGGTAAAAACCTTAAAAAAATCTTCTTATCAAAAACCACTGGTCAGATTTCAAAATAATTTCACAGGAATGTTCTTTGGAGGCCCTTCTATAAAGATTTGTAAAAAAAATTGGATATCTTGAAAAACGGCTACCAGGGTGCGTTGAACTTTGAAAGTGATTTTGTTTTCACTATATACATGTATGGTAAAATTTACAACTTAATAAAAATATTTCCTTCCCAAACCTCTTGGAAAATCGATGTCATGCTGAGCATCCATAGTTGGAAGGGAGAAAGATTTGTCAAAGTAAAATTAGTCATGTTACCAAGAAAGCTGCCATGTCTATATTTGGTTAAAACTACAAGAAAAATCTTCTTGTCAGAAACCACTGATCGGATTTCAGAATTAATTCTGCAGGAATGTTCTTTTTGGGCCCCTTTTTAAAGATTGTTTTTATATCTAAAAAAAACCCATGAAATATGAACCTGTTTGCATTTTCACTATATACATGTATGGTAGAATTATTAACAAAATACATAAATATCAATTTTGATGTCCAAATATGCCAAAATGATAACCACAAAATGGCAACAATAGATCATACTGGAAAAAAGTGCAGGCTGATCTTCGTGCATACAATCTGTAAAAGTAAAATATTCAGTTTCTGCATTGTAAGAGTTATGTACCATTTTAATGTCCCACATCAAGCAAACAGTGTCCAACTTGTAAAATGGGAATAAAAAGAAGGTCAATGCATAGAAGCGCAAGAAACTCTGTGTAAACAGTAAAAGCAATATTTCTTTCTATTCTTCAAATACAGTCTAACTTGTGTTAAGCAGCCACCCTTTTAAGCAGCCAACCTGTCTTAAACAGCCACTACAGAAAGTCCCACTGTAAGATTTATAGTGTAAATCAATTTGTGTTAAGCAGCCAACCTGTCTTAAACAGCCAATTTACTCTGTCCCATAGGCTGGCCTCTTAACACAAGTTTGACTGTAGGTGGTAATCTCAGGTGAGCGGTTCTAGGGCCATTATGGCCCTCTTGTTAATACAATACTTTTCTCAACAATTAACTGATAACAAATAAGTATGATTGTTACTACAATGGTATTTAGATTAATACGAACATTAGGACCAAGGAAATAACATCATAGATTGCATAGATATTTTTTAAAAGTGATAATTTTGTTATAAATGAAAAAAAGTACATACCAAACAGATTGCACTTGTAAAAGATCTGGAGTGGTGTAATGGTTAGCCTCATAGACGAGAGACTGGCCAACCCGGGTTCAATTCTCGAGGGCAATCATCTTTTTCACCATGAAGGGTCCTTTGGCAAGACACATTTCCTGGCCTTGTACTGGTAGATCATCCAGGGAACATGTACTATAATGATCAAGATTGATTGGTGTACATTAGGTAGAAGAAGTAGAAGAATGAGGATTAGATTGTTAACAGAACTTTGATAAGTGTTCTTTCAGGCCCAAAAATAACCTGCTGGTTTTGTATTGCTATCCCAGTATCTCTATCCATGATGACCACAGCCATTGGAGAATATAGAAGAGAAGGAGCAGCATCAGTTGTAGAGGTAATCTTTGAAGAAATGATCAAAAACCCCATATTAATGAAAAAACTAGGTTGAAGAAATTTTGTCATGGGTAAGGTTCACTGTTATTTGACCAAAAGCTAAATTTGAACTTTCCACATGAATTGAAAACCTTTGGACCAAGGTTCTTTAGACTTAATTGTCTAATTTCTTTGGATATTTATCAACCTCACATTCTTTCAAAGTCATTTGATTAAGGGTAAAAATGTCTCAGTCACCCGGCCAAAGGTTAAATCTTCACTTTCCACATGAATTGAAGCCCTTTGGACATAGGATTTTGGAACCTAATAGTGTCATGTATATACATTTTTTATCAACTCCTTTTTATCAAAGTCATTTGATCTTCAAATGTGAAGGTCTCAGTCTCTTGGCCCAAGGTTAACTTTTAACTTTCCATGTGCATTTAAAACCTTTGGAACCTTGATTCTTGAAACTTCATAGTGTCATATATTTGAATACTTATCAGCTATGAATTGAACATCTTTGGACCTATTGATTCTGGAAACTTCATAGGTAATACGTCTGAATGAAATCCACATTATGTCAAGGTTAGATAAAGACAAGGACACCATCAAACAATTAAAGGTCAAATCAAATTTTGTCCTTTATCATAGATTCAATATACTTGGGCCTTGGTTCTTCAAACTCTGTGGTTGTTCACAAACTTTCTTAAGCTTTCATTTCCATTTCTGTTTTTTTATCCTCTGGTTGGCTGAGGGTCCAGCCTGGCCCAGTGGCCCAGTGGTTAAGGTGTTCAAGGTTCAGGGTTCAATCCTCACCAGCAGCATCGGGGTTTTTCATGGAAGTGTCCTTGGACAAGACACTGCGGAGCTCTGCCTAGTTCTGGTGAAATCCTGGAAAGCAGTTAAAAAAATGAAAAACTGTTGACTTGGCATTAAAACACATGCAGTTAAACTTGTGTTATGAGGCCAGCCTTTGGAACTGAGAAAATTGGCTGTTTAAGACAGGTTGGCTGCTTAACACAAGTTGATGTACACTATGAATCCAACAACGGGACTTTCTTTAGTGGTTGTTTAAGGCAGGTTGGCTGCTTGAAAGGATGGTTGCTTAACACAAGTTAGACTTTGTGTATACAAACAAAGAAATATGGTTAGCTTGAGACAATATTCTTTGTGAGGGTAAGCTAAGTTAAAACATTAATGTTCATGAAGGAAAGCAGAAAGAAGCATTGAGAGAATTATGTTCTAATTAGAGAGGAAAGACCAGGAGTATATATGCATTATTGTTTCTGGTGAGCAATATATTCTTTTGTCACAGTGTTTTCTTTAATTGTCATTGATTTTTCATCATATTGTCGTCTGCTGTTGTTTTCAATTTGGACCAGATATAAGTCTGATATGGGGAAATAGTTCAAGCAAAACACACTGTTTCTCACTGTGACATGATTGGTTTGCAAGAAACAATGGTTAACTTTGGTCCTTACAAGTGAACTGCACTTAAAGGCACATGAAAGGAGATATGAACAAATATATTACTGAAAAAATGTATGGAGTTCTTTTATCATGTTCATATAATTAGACATGAAAATTGATTTATTAATGCTGTGAGACCCCATTTAATGAACTCCTTTAACATATGTTATTTTATGCTTGGATAATAGTTTTCTCCAATTCAATCATGTTTATCAACAATCTGTTTGTTTACATATTTAAAATAAGGAATTCTGATTGGTCGATTCAAAAATTTGTGTATCACATGACCGGGTCATGGGTGAAGATTCAGGCCATCTGAATTATTAAAGTGGCTTATCTGGGTTTTCTTGTTGGCTTTCATGTTTACGTTGTGCTGATAACCACTTGAATCTGAGAAAAAGTTTTCCAAAAAATATAGGTTAATATAGCATAAGTCTCCTTTCATGAGCCTTTAATGTAATAGGAGATGTCTTTGATTATGTTCTAAATGATTTGTTTACAAAGCAAGTCATGCCAGATCAGTTAGAATATCCAAACTCGTTCACCCTGCTAAAGTTATCTTGCAATATCTTAGAAAGAAATCATTCTCTTTTTAGATGATTCTTATTGTGTATAGGAAATATCATCTATTGGGTAAGCTGAATTTGAGGGTTCAGTGCAATACTATAGTTTAACACTTTCACTAAACCCTCGAATTGGAAGAGCAATATTCTAGTGTTAAACTTGTTAGTTTGAGGCCCACACTGGGAGCATTATTCCTCTCAATTCATTCAGTCATTCACAGAAGTACTCATTAATCACAGTCCTCATTATACCATTCATCAGCAATTTGGTCATCATTGTAAGACCTAAAATGTCATATATTTGCGTTGTTTTTTTGCCTTGTGGTCATTTCTAAAGCACATCAATTGGGCCCCTCCATGGCCTGGTGGTAAGAGTACATAATTTTGTGCTTTAAATGGCCTCTATCATTGATTGTTTAAATTCAGAAGACATTATCTGGATTTTCATAAAAGACAGTCGTCTGGGTGACTTAATTTAACCCTTATAGTGCTCAGGAACCGACTTCATGCTTTTGCAAACAGGTTAGATCCAGGCCAACCACCCAGTTTTTACTTGGCGGCTGGCATGTGATCTAACCTGTTTGCTACTCTGAGTACCTTCCCTTATCAAATTTAAGCAGATATTTAAGGTTTTGGAAAGCATACGAGACAAAAATCTTCTTTTTTAGAAAATTACTCAACATTCTAAGGGTTAAAACAGAATGTAGACTGTTCTACCTGGCTTGACCAAGTATGAGGTCTTCCTCCATCATTATGAGTTGGCATTGCAACATAGCTGAGCCCTTGACTTCATGATGCCTAGTCTTTAATAAGATTATGTTGCTACATTTTAGTTTCACTTCAAAGCCCTAGCTTAGGACTGGTCGGTCCAGGAAAGTCGTTACATAACTGAAAAATTGTTGATAAGGCATTATAAGGACTGTACAAAAAAAATGTTGTAGTTATATAGCAATTGTTTGTGCAAGTATAACCATGACTGGAATGGCATGGCTTTAGGAAATCTGCTCCTGTTAATTGGCCATTCTTTCCTCACATTTTTGCAGTCTACATTACAACAAATGATATACATTGTTGTAAAATCTTTGATGACTTTTCAACTTGTGGCTCCCTGGTTCAATCCCTACTGGTACCTTTTGCGTCATTGGAGGGTCCTTTGGTAAGACTTTTCAAAGCTCTAGCTAGCATAGTACTGGTGTATCCGGAAAAGCCATTGCATGATTGAAAAATTGTTGACATGGCATTAAACCCCATATAAACAAACAAAGATCCATGACTAATTGAAAGATAATTTTTTTCACTTTTGTAAGATATGGAAATATTATTTGTTTGCTTTTTGTGACATACACATTTTACTCATTGTCTTATATTTCAACATTTCTTTCATCACCATACTTTTCATCTGTATGAGGCTAAATGACATACACAAAGGTAAGAATAAAATTTGCTGGGGAAAAAAACACCTAGAAATGCAAAGTATCAAGTCTCTGCCAGCATAAAACATAAACTTTTATAATCCTAGTTGCAAAATTGGTTATAGCCGATTAGGATAATCTTGATGAATACGAATAGAGCTTTTACAAATTATTACACAACAAAGCAGATTTAATTTAATTCCAGAGAAAGGTAGAATAGAATACATGTTTGTCATATTATTTCGAAAATGAAGTAGGATTATTTTAATAGAGACACATTTAAAACAGCCTTTTCTTCTCAAGATAAGTATCTTAAGACAAATCGGCAGTTTTAAATATTGAAGACTAGGTTTTGTGATATTTTTGTGAGTCTTCCTAATTATGTGAAATGTTTCTATGCTTTGACTGTATGTTATTTATGTATGTGTTTGTATTTTTGTGTTATTTAAAAAACATTACTGCATCAACAATATAGTTTGTACTCAACAAGAATCAGAGCTTATATTTCACTTTGAACTTTCTGTTTTCCTCAATTTGGTAACTAAAAGCTTTCAAGTGAAAAATATTTACAAGCCCACATTGACAAAAAGAGGGAATTGCTTGTCACAGGCAATCTTTCCTTTTGCTAAAATGGTTTTGAATCATTACTACAAAATAATATAATTTTTTTTAGAAATTTTGATTTCCTTTTCTTAATTTGGAATAGCCACACAATTAGTTTTGGGGATATCTTAATACATATCCTATTGGTATTGGTAAAGAATCACTTTAAGACCATGATTTATGTTATAATCTATGAAAATTTCAAAACTTTAAGATAAATAATTTGTTTGATGTACAAACACAATTCAAGTGATCCATGCAAAAATATATGAAGTGCTTCACGTTTATGAAGGACTAATTATAGTCTTGCGCTTTATCTTAAATTGCAGATGACCATGTAAAACAATGTGACTACTTTTGATGAACTGCTTTATTCAAACTTTTGATGAACTGCTTTATTCAAACCTTTGATGAACTGCTTTATTCAAACTTTTGATGAACTGCTTTATTCAAACTTTTGATGAACTGCTTTATTCAAACTTTTGATGAACTGCTTTATTCAAACTTTTGATGAACTGCTTTATTCAAACTTTTGATGAACTGCTTTATTCAAACTTTTGATGAACTGCTTTATTCAAATTTGATGAAAACTTTTGATGAATGCTTTATTCAAACTTTTGATGCTTTATTCAAAACCTTTGATGAACTGCTTTATTCAAACTTTTGATGAACTGCTTTATTCAAACTTTTGATGAACTGCTTTATTCAAACTTTTGATGAACTGCTTTATTCAAACTTTTGATGAACTGCTTTATTCAAACTTTTGATGAACTGCTTTATTCAAACTTTTGATGAACTGCTTTATTCATTACAATGTCAACAAATAAAGCAATTTATTTTTTTACTCCGCAATTAATCAAATTTATTCTGCTGATATTTGAAAAAAGTATTTGTAACCATTTGTGCATAAATGCCTTGTCGATTACTATGCAAATACTCATTCCAGCCTACCTAAGATGAGAAAATGTTGGGGCAAAAGATAATCTTTGCTTTTTACCTGCATTTTCTCTTTTTGTTTTAACATTTTCTTCTAGGCGCTATCAAACGTAACGTCTTTTTTACTGAATATCTGTAGTCTTAGATATGACCACAATGAAACAAAATACATCCATGAAAGGATGTTCAGTTAGTTAATCTTGTTGAGGAAAGATACTCAGAGTAGCAAACAGGTTAGATCACAGGCCAGCCGCCAATTTACTTGGCGGGTGGACTGGATCTAACCTGTTTGCATAGGCATGAAGTCGGTGTCAGAACTATAAGGGTTAATCCAGGACACAGGGTATGCAGAAAGCTTCTACCGGAGTCTTTTATCCATGAAAAGCGTGCTGTATAAACTAATTGCTTTTCTTGTTGAGTTATGGTTCTTGCGTGGCGGACTGGTGTAAAGTGCTTGACTTGTCACTCCAGTGTCCATGGTTAGATCACCACCAGTGCCATAACCTTAGTGGGAGTGTCCCTTGGCAAGACACTTAAGAGCCGAGCCTAGTACTGGTGAATCCCAGGAGAGCCATTATATAACTGAAAAACTGTTGACATTCTGTTAAACAATATACACAAAAGTTATTTGTAGACATGTACAGTCAAACTTGTGTTAAGAAACCACCCTTTGAAGCAGCCAACCTGCCTTCAACAACCACTACAGTAAGTCCCATTGTTAGATTTATAGTGTACATCAATTTGTGCTTAGCAGCCAACCTGTCTTAAACAGCCAATTTACTCAGTCCCATAGGCTGGCCTCTTAACACAAGTTTGACTGTACTCTACGTCAGTTCTTTCCTTAATGAAAATATGTTATTATCCTCTGCCAAAGGTGATATGGTAAAAGTTTCTCCCGTCACTCTAACCATTCATTCATTCATTCCAAGCATAACACAGATAGTACAAAAGGTATAAATTCATAGGACAATGAAACTATAAGCGGAGAATTTTGTGTACAAGAACGGATTCAAAAACACTATTTGGAAGAATGTATGAAATATTGCCCTTTGTAATTTTACAGATTTCTATTTTGTCCAGAGCATAGCTTGTAAAAGGATATGAGGTATCAGCATAAAATGTTATACATACCGGTATATATGACTAGAATTAAACAAGGAGAAGTGCAGTGCACCGTAACATGTGACTTGCTAATATCAAAAAGATGAATTAGTTTGTCTTTGCATGGTTATCGTTTACATTAATATTCACTGTAATGTTCTCAACAGACTTCTTTTTTTAAAACCTTTCAAGTCTCCTACATAATACTGTTCTATTACCATACACATAAGGCAGGGGATGGCTAACTTTATCATGGATCTTGCCATTATTGAGTTATTAAATAGACTTTGAAAAGATAAAGCTTTTTCAAAGTTGAAACATTTTTGTTTGTTACAATTTTGTATATAATGATTTTTGACTGTATGTATAATATTAATTTTTATATATTTTGTTTGATCCATTACTACATCATCAAAACATTGTGTACTACCCCAAAATCAAGAGTTGATATTTTTAATGAACCTTTATGTTTTTCTGATTTACATTTTTTTATTTGAATAAATTTATATTAATACACCTGCAGCCAAAATATTATATTAACCAACCACTGTGACGAAAAGAGAACTCTCTAAAACATTTGAATATACTCATATCAAAACACCTGCCGCCAAAATGTAATATCAATCAACCACTGTGACAAAAGGAGAAATTTCTTTTGACAAGGAATTTCTGCTATAATTGTCTTCATTGTTTCTTCTCAATGCATAAAGATAGATATGTTTTGATACTAATTGATTGTTGTCTGCTTTTGCTTTCAATTAACCATTTCACTATTTGTAAAATGAATTCAGGGAATGCATTAAGATTCATGTCATTGGTAATGTTTAAATACTCACTGTATACACCAAGGGTTCAGTGAAAGATTATAGTAAATGCTTCATGTTTGTGAAGGACTTACTATAGTCTTGCATTGACCCCTCAGAATGTTTCATACTTAGTTGTAATCTATGCAAGTTTACATAAAATGTATGTTAAATCTTGAAATCTTTGAACCTATGTGATACACATGAGCAGAAGTCAATCATAGAAAACATAACAATTAATTAAACAAATTGCTCTTTTCATATATTGTCATTTTGTCAAAATATTATGCAATTTTTGAATGAAGCATTAAATCATCATGCGATATTTGAATTATGATCTTCTGCTACTTTCAATTTGTAATTGCTCAATGAGACCAGTTTGTGTAAAGGGTTTGTAGATTGTTTTATAAATGATTATATTAATTTGAACCCAGCTTAGACAAGAAACTAGTGTGGTAGAAAAGATCATGTTTGCTTTGTTCCTGCATTATCTTGTTCTGTCACAATAATTTCTTCATGATTTAAAGAAATAACTTCTTATCAAGCGTTCTCTATCCATAGAATGAACTATGTCTGCAAGCTTTAGGCATTTCAATAAAATGTAAGAATCCTTGTTCATTTATTAAGAGGGTTAATTATATCTAGTCTTACTAATGTGTTATATTGGCCCCTTACTCCTTTAAAAATGATTTTGTATTACCTGTAGCAAATACCATACAGTTTGTTTACAAAATATAAGTAAAAAATGGTCTGCTCAATTTCTTCAAGAGGATTCATTTTCCCTGACCTATTGTTTCTGTTGTTTTTCAAGTTTAATCGAATACGAATACGAATATTTTATGGAGACGTAAAGTTACAAAGTTTCTTTAATCAATTACAATATTCTAACTTTATGTGGAGAAATGGGTTAAGTATTGTTGGAAACCTTGTAAAAAGGCAGGCATTTCACAGAATGTACAATCTCTGCCTTTGTTTTCATGGTTTTCTGCAATAGAATATATCTAAATAAGAACTTAAATTATTTCTTACGATGATGTAGTAATGGGTTTGTTTATTGATGTTATTGTTGTATTTGTATTGATGCCTGTTTTGTTGTATATTTTGTTTTCAGCAAATGACAAACATTGCATGAACTCTTCAAGTAGTACCTTCAACTTAATAGCTAATTATAATGTGAATTAAAGTTGCTTTTTCACAGATGAGAATGAAAAATTGAAATAACGCGACACAAAACATAATAATTGCTGCACTGGTGTATTCTACACAATGAAAAGTCACTATTGACAGCTAATTTGGTTCAAAGAGAGCCAAGAGTGTTTGCATCACATGATTAAGTCTTATCCCATGGCTACTCTTCACATCAACAATATATTGTTATTCAGCCAAAGAAGACATATAGTATGAAAGAAGGACACAATTATTTAGATTGATTTCTGCGTTATCGATCACAAAAACAAAACATGTAGGGTGAAAGGACACAATTATTGAAGATTGATTTCTGCGCTATCAATCTAAAAACATTAAAAGTGTAATGAGACATGGACAAAAACTAAGTATCCTATCAAATAATTCTTTTGTGATTTTATACTGTCTAAGTTTAAAGTAGAAGTGTCAGTCATTTTGTTTCTCAATATGGATCACATGGTCAATGTAAACTGCGACTAATCTCTGAGAGATCCAGTCTATTTTTATTACAATATTTCTCAATTGCTGAGTACATCAAGATTGGTTTAAGAGCTAAATCTATTGACTGAATAAACACTGTCTTAATGGATAATGAGTAAAGGACAAACCGGCCCGAATACTGGTTAAGTATCCAGGAAGCAGTCGAGAAAGGCTTTGAACAAGCTTTAAGCTTCCTTCACTATCGATGTAAAACAAATATGGTGAATATGGTGATGTCCTGTGGATTTCTGATTGAAATATGTGAATGGGCTAAATCTGTGAAAAAACAACTTTTATGTACACATATTCAATTGAATCATTTTTTCTTGAAGGAAGATCAGACACCAGCAGTAAAAGTTCTATTCAAGGTTTTATTCTATGGAGGAAAAGTCATAGAGTGAACAGGATTGACTTTTTTAACCTTAACTATCAGTATCATCTACATGAGGTTTGCATTAAATTTTGTATCAACAGTATTTGAGTTATGTTAATAGTTTTAGTACTGGTTGATTACCCAGGTACCAAGATGTTAGATTTTCAAGGTTTTCATGAAAGGTAGTTTCTTTGGTGACTTACAGAATGTCAAGGTTCTACTACCTTAATCATGTTTGGGGGTCTCTCTCCATCTTTATGACCTGGGCATCACAACATACCTGAAATACTGTTGAAAAAATGTACAACCAACTATGAACTCAAAAAAGATCTGCCATTAAAAAAGAAATTTTTATACAACATAGTCAGAATTGGATGCATCCCAAACTTAAAGGCGTCATCACCTTTATTATAATAATGGAAGATAAGGTCTTTTAGTTTGTGAGCCACATCATGTCTTCTGCTTTTTTTCATAAACCTTTCCCTGTTTAAAGTTAATTGGTTCTGAATGACATATCTTATTGAATGAAAGTATAATCAAAAACATATTTTAAAGTGATAAGGTTAATTCGAAATTATTGTGTCTGAAAGAGAATTTGCTCATCCTAGGCTTATTCACCTTTTTGTCACAATAATATCAAATGTCTTCCGGAAAGTCACCCGTTCTAAATTCTAATGATACTAAATACTAGTTGATATTACTGTGAACAAAATATTTTCTATGGAAAACACATACCAGTAAGTAAACAAGATCTGTTAAAATCAATGTGACAAAAAGAGAATCTGCTCATTCATAGCAAAATCTTCTTTTGTTGCAATGTTCTCAAACGTCTGCTGCATTGTCATTCTTATAAAATGCCTTCAAAATAATTGAAATTGATGACTGCTGTATAAGTAAGTTAACAAGAAAGGTGTCTGATCTCTTTAAATGTTGAAAGGTACGCATTGATGGAGTTCCTGCTTTGTTTGTTGTTTTGTCTTGATCCTGCCGCCCTGTCTCCCATGAAATACGTGCGTACCACCACTCGGCAAAATCATCTGTATCAATCATCAATTGCTTGTGGGTACTGGACATTCATCTCTTAAAACATTTCACCCACTTATATCAACACACACTTCATTCACTTATCTGGTCGTACATTGATAAGCATTTGAAATTTAAGATCATGTACTCTAGGTTTTATTTGAATTCATTGTCAATTTCTGTACACTGGAGTGTTCTTAAGCAAGACACTGTTTTCTAGTCCAGTCCTGGTAGATAACCCAGTTAGCATGAATCATTGAATAGTCGGGGATATTACTGAAATGTTGTTGAAAATAGTATTAATCCAGAGTTAATCGATACTTCACACATAAGGTTTGATAAAACCTCTGGAAGAGTTATAAAGAAGGAGGTTGATATTGTTGTTCAATGTAGACTTAGGGTATTGTTTTTTCATTTAGAAAAGATGTTGGGTTCTGAACGGTATCCGCCTATTTGAAGGGGCTTAACCTAAAATTTCATTTTCAAAATTTTAATGATTTTGGTGTTGTAGCTTAAATCAACACTTGAGGGGCTTATCTGTATCACATGTCTATGGCCAAGGCCCATTAAGTCAGAACTATTATTAGAAAAATAGACATTTGGCATGTAAAAGTGTGCCAATCACAGTAAAAATACTAGGATACTCCAGAGACAAATAACTTAACAGGAATATAGGATTGTTTCTCTTAAATTTTATTGTCATGAGGCACTGCTAAAATATCATAGCTTGCATTTTGATCAAACTGGCAAATTTATAGGATAGCTTTTTGTCACGGGGTCTCCATTGGTCTAGTGGTTAGAGTACTGAACTTGGAATCACATGGCCTCTCTCCATGTGGGTTTAAATCCTGATGATGGCGGTATTTAGATTTTCTGAAAGGTCTTCCTCTATCATAAAGAGTCGGGCATCACAACATAACTGAAATAATGTTGATGTGATGTTAAAACCCCAAATAGAAAAATAAATCTTTTTTGTAAAACAATCTAGAAGAGCAAAGCAATGTTGTTGAATTTAATGTCAAATTAAACAAAACCTTCATATCATTCAACACACAACACAGCTTTTGACATAACACAAATAACACTTTATATAGCATGCAACACACAACACATCTTTTGTCATTTTACAATTAAGCATTGCATTTACAGTACCCCAAGTGCTGATGGCTGGTACGGAACTTTGTTGGGTGTCTCTGAAATGTTAACATTGCATAACCTACTATAGTTTCAGCCCTATCAGATTGTTTTCTTTGCAGATGAAGTCTCCAGAACCAGACACAACAGTGATAGTCATTCCTTTTTCCCTGTGAACACATCTTGGTGGTTTTATAAGATAAAATGGCTGCTGTTTCTTTTTGCTCGAATGAACAACAAGAACAGGTTGTCTATGGCACTTTAACTTGACTCTTTACCAAATGATATTTTGGATTTGACACATCTGCTGCAATTAGACATGGAATAAAAAGAAATTTGAAAGGTTGCTCATACACATAGTTCCTCCTGCAATATTTTCAATGCTATCTGTAAAGCTCCCTGGTTTAGAAAACTAATTCACTCTATATAAGTCGTCATCTGCAATCATTTTATCTTTTGGTAAAGAGTTCAACAAAAACAGTCTATAGAAGAAAAAATTTGCTCCTATAAGCTATATAAAATGTCTTCATCAAAAAGATAGTTTACAGAGAAAGGGGTTTGATATGTCATTGTAAAAGCTACTTTTGTCTGTTTTACCTCACTAAATGTAAATATGCATTCTGTCAAACTTTGTTGTATGGTTCATAAGTGAAAGAAACCTCAATGCAAGTATATGTTTCATTTGAGAACATCAATTCTGTCCATTACTTCAATCCTTGCTTTTAATAAACTCTCTATGGTCTGGTTTTCTGAGGAGGACTTCTATATAGTCTTATAAATGAAATTAGACTTAATAGAAATAAACCTTTAAATTGAAAATTTTATGACTAAAGGAGAACTAGTAAGAATCAATGTATTCTTCTTTCCATGGTCTTCATTATAAATCAGAGTTTTCTTGTGACCTTTCTGAGGTCCATTTGTTTGTCTGTGTAGTACTGTAGAACTGATGAATGTACAAAGTCTGTGTAGTACTGATGATGAAGTATAAGGAAACATGGACAGGTGCACTTAAAGAAGGATTTTGTTTTAGATTTAAACAAATCTATTGATTAAAGTTTAGTTTAGAGGATGAACGTACAAAGTCTGTGAAGTTCTGGTGATGAAGTACCATAAAAAACACAGACAGTTACAATATCCTCCTTTAAGAATACGTAAGAACTTGTGCAAAATACTTTAAATTGAAACCCTAATTATATTGACAAGTTAACATTAGAAGAGGATTGTACAAAGTCTGTGTAGTACTGATGTTGAAGTATCAGGAAACATGGACAGGTCAAGGGTTCAACGCAAGACTATAGTAAGTGCTTTACAAACGTGAAGCACTTACTATAGTATTGCACTGAACCAACGATATGTACTTAAAGAAAGGTTTCATATCATAACTCTGTCCAAAGTTTTGCAAATTGAAACAAATCTATTCTTTAAAGTTAACATTAGAGGATGAATGTGCAAAGTCTGTGAAGTACTGGTGATGAAGTATCAGGAAACATGGACAGTTACCTTTTTCTCCTTTAAGCATACTGAAGAATTCATGCAAAATACTTTAAATAGAAACCCATATATTGACTAATTCATACAAGTTGACTGTACCAACAAACCAACACCTCTGACTGGCTAGGTCCTTTCCGTTCTTTTCCATTTAATTCCGAGAAATAGAATAAGGTTTGACAGAATGTTTATTTGCAGGATAAATGAGTAAAACAGTCAAGGTGGCATTGTCGCATCATATGAGATGGTCTAATCAAAAGAGGAACAACTTGGCATTTGGTTAAGAGAGATTCAGATAAGACTGTATACTTGTGCTATCTGATTTGTTTTTTCCTTCTCACGACTTCAAAGGCTGGATTTGTGATGAGCAAAGAGTTTGGCTGCTGATTAGATTGTACAAATCGGAATGTCAGCATTCATACACTTTATTTATCATGTAAAGACTCTTAATGAATTGTAACAATTTAGTCTCAGATCAGACAGGCAAGATGTTTTCTGATCTGAGTCTTTACTGTTTCCAAGTTCCAAGTTGTTCCTTTTCTAAAATGACTACTCATATTATGTAGGTTCTGGAGACTTTCACATCTGTTCAGGAACACTTTGCTGGGCTCTAACTTTTGAGTTGGTTGTGCAATGTTTTCGCTTTGGGGGAGTTTGCATGGTAATGGGACACAGGGTCAACGCGGAAGAGAAACAATGATATGAGATAAAAAACTTAGAGCACTTTTTTTGGTCATTTTTAAGGGAATTTTTAATAAAAAAAGCAAAATTTCCCTATTTTTTAGCTAAGTTTTTTATTTTTTACCATTTTTTTTCTAATTTTTAACTAAGTTTTTCTTTTTTTACGATGATTTTCCTTTTTTCACTAAGTTTTTTTAAAGTTTTTAAATCATAACAAAGTCGTTCCTTTTGTTTCTAAGTTTTTATTCGAGAAGTGATGATGACAAAGTATCTAAGTCGGATTAAAGACCAACTTTTTAAAGCAGTAAAGACTGTTTGTTGCAAACAAACAACTTCGATTAACCCTGAATCTTCAACTATTAAATTGTTGTCTCTATAGAAGAATGGCTGAAAGACAATATGCTTACTGAAAAACAAGTGAAAACAATCACTGAAATGGGTACCAACAACACATGATCCACTGTTTAGCATGTGACAAGTAATGATAAGACAGTTCACATATTTGATTCACTAAGTATTAATTGCACTCTTCTAGAACTGTTAAATAAATCTATCATATGAATATAAAATCTCAAACGGAACTTCTCATTTGTCAATAAAGAGCAGAGTTTAAGTATCTATCTTGAAATTGTATATTCTGTAACTGTGTATATATTTTCTATCAGTTTCAATTAAAACTATTTAAAGTTATTGCTTTGTTACTTGATTTATTGGTTACCTTAATATTAATAACCCTATTTTATTTTCTATGCTAAACTTTTGATCCATCATTACCCTAATAAAAATTACATTAGAAAAATATTGCGGCACAAAAGGAATTATCAAACTTCATTGTCTATGTTAACTCTCCTATTTAGCAATGGCCATGAACTAAATGTTCAGATAAGAATGTCCTAGAATATCCCATGTAGTTTACAAAGAGAGAGAAGCTAGCACAATACAATTGAAAAAATGTTGAAATGGTGTTAAACCAAAGTGTAAAAGATATTCCATGAGGTTGAATTTTACCTTAAATCCTTTAACTAACATGACGACATTTGGAAACATTAATTAAGGCAAAAGCACAACTGTTCATCACCTTAGCTGTGCATCATAACTTCCTATCTGTTTTAAATCTAATTATTTTAAGTTATAAAGTTGAAATGGCATTTATCCAAAGCTTTAAAAAATCCCATGAGATTAAATTGACTTTAAATTCTTTTACTAACATGAAGACATTTGGAAACATTAAGGCAAAAGCACAACTGTTCATCACTAGCTGTGCATTATTAACTTCCTATCTGTTTTAAATTTAATTATTAAAGATATTGCTTTGTTACTTGATTCATTAATTACCTATCTAATTTTGGTAACATTATTTTCTTTTTTTTGCTTAACCTTTGATTTAATTACCCTAATACAGACAACGTTCAAAAACAGTGTGGCAAAAGAGAAATTTGCAAACTTCATTTGCCAATGGTAACTCTTCTATTTAGCAATCACTGTAAATTAAAGTCTATTTAACAAATAACAATATCCTATATCATCCCATGCAAGTTAAAGATAGATATGGGGTAGCTCAAAACAATTGAAAATGTTGAAATGGTGTTAACCCACAGTAAAATGAAGAAATCCCATGAGATTTAATTATTATCCCATAACAGCATGTGCAAGCCTATCTTCATAAACATGAATGTACTTTAAGTCCTTTAACTGTCATGATGACATGTGGAAACATTTAAAGAAAAGCACAACTGCTCATCATCAGCTGTGTATCATTACTTCTTATAATTTGTTTCAAATGGAGTTATTTAAATGTATTGTTTTGTAACTTTATTCACTTATTCCCTGATATTAATAAAACAACCCTTTTTTATTTTCTTTGCTAAACCTTCATTCAATTCTCCTTTAATCAATGAATTTCAAAATCATTATTGCAAAAGAGGAGTTGGAAAGCATTGTTTAACTTTCTTAAGTAGCCTTTATGAATAAATGAAGTTATTAGACAGAGTCCTAAATAGAGCTGATTCCTCATGTTAATAAACTGTTGCAATAATAAACTGAAAAATGTTGAAACTAGTATTTACCCACAGAATTATGGAAAGTATCTGATACTTAATTCATTGATTTACCTTAATCATTTTAGCAACCCTATTTTATTGTCTATGCTAAACCTTTAATCCAATTACCCTTAAGTAGATAACATCAAAAAACTTTTGGCAAAAGAGAAATGTTCAAACTTCATTTGAATTGTCTTAATAACCCCATTAATCATTAGCTAGAAAATCAAAAGATACCAAATTCCTTTGCCCCTGAACTTATAACCATTTTATTAACAAGTGTACTGTAACCACAATATAACTAAACAGGTTGTAATGTAGGTAACCCAAGAGTTAAAGAAAAATCAAATTAATTCCAGTAGATTGATATAAGCTTTGATTAACCTGTAAAAGTTAATTTCCATTTACAAACATGTTCTTTTCATCTCTTAACTAACATGTGGCATGGAAACATTGTGACAAAAGGCGAGATGCTCATCATGAGCAACTTCTCCTATAGATATGAATGTACTATTTTGAGTTGATCTTGAAATCTTGCAATGATGTTTTCTGAATCAATGCTTGCAGGAAATTCCACAGAAAAGAACAGAAGTTTTATCCTAGCAATTGCTTAATTCAATCCCATGTTTCCCCATAAAATGAAATTCAATTTTATCATTCTTAAATAGTTATAAATATCAGACATAGGGTTGGTTTAATAAATTAGGGTTGGTTTAGTAAATTAAACCGTTGTTTAATGGTAAAGACTTAGTTCATTTCTGTGCTGCAGTAAATGCCAACTACTTCCCTTTATGATAAGCTGAATATCTGCCAGTACATAAAAATTATCATCGTCATCCTTATTATTATCATCTTTATTTTTATTGGTTTAGTAAATTAAACCGTTGTTTAATGGTAAAGACTTAGTTCATTTCTGTGCTGCAGTAAATGCCAACTACTTCCCTTTATGATAAGCTGAATATCTGCCAGTACATAAAAATTATCATCGTCATCCTTATTATTATCATCTTTATTTTTATTGGTTTAGTAAATTAAACCGTTGTTTAATGGTAAAGACTTAGTTCATTTCTGTGCTGCAGTAAATGCCAACTACTTCCCTTTATGATAAGCTGAATATCTGCCAGTACATAAAAATTATCATCGTCATCCTTATTATTATCATCTTTATTTTTATTGGTTTAGTAAATTAAACCGTTGTTTAATGGTAAAGACTTAGTTCATTTCTGTGCTGCAGTAAATGCCAACTACTTCCCTTTACGATAAGCTGAATATTTTGCCAGTACATAAACATCATCATCATCATTAATATCATCATCTTTATTTCCGTTTATCAATCATCATATTCATCATCATTATCATCAAATTATTATTATTATCATTATCATTATTATCATCCTTATCATTATTATAATTATTATTATAATTATTATTATTATTATTATTTTTATTATCATCATTATTATCATTATCCTTATCCTTATAATTATTATTATTATTATTATTTTAATTATCATTATTATTATCATCATATGATTATGATTCAATTGCTTATGCATCCCGAATAATCTGACTTGATGCTATCAGAAAAACTTCTTGAAACAAAAATAAGGGATTTATCTTTACAATTGCAAAACCAATAATTATTGTTCCCCTAAAATTGAAGTTCAATTTTCGACATCTTAAATAATTCTTAACCATGAACAAAGGTTTGGTTTAGTAAACAAAACTACCGATTAAGTGTTGAGATATAGTATATTACTGGGTTGCAGTAAATTCCAATTACTTCCCTTTATTGTAACCTGAATACTTGCCAGTACAAAAAGCAAGATCGATAAATCAGTGATGTGGCTAAAATTGTTTGATTATTTTATGGAAATGATTCAAAAGTTTATGCTGCCTGGATAATCTACCAGTACTTGAATGGAAATGATTCAAAAGTTTATGCTTCCTGGATAATCTACTAGTACTTGAATGGAAATGATTCAAAAGTTTATGCTGCCTGGATAATCTACCAGTACTTGAATGGAAATGATTCAAAAGTTCATGCTGCCTGGATCATCTACCAGTACTTGAATGGAAAAGAATCAAAAGTTTATGCTGCCTGGATAATCTACCAGTACTTGAAAAGGACATGGTGCCTTGTATTGCCTTAGGACACTCCATAGTAAAATGTTCAATGGAAAAAAAGGGTGGAATTACTTGAGAAATTTAGCTTTCTGATAAATGATTAAACCAGATATGGTTATTGATTTATAACGATTTTATTGAAAGGAATAATTCAAGGACTTTCTTTTCAGCTACACTAAAATCACTCAACCAGTCTGTAGATGGTATTTCATCACCAAGACTTCACAACCATTTTATTTCAAAGGAACTGACTACTTTCACCTATTTCCATTAGTATTCATTGTTACAGTTTACACTCGTCATTTTGACAAACTTAAACCTTGCATTGCAACGAAACAGAATTAGTGTTGAAGCAATGTTAACCCCTATCAAACAAGGGAACATTACCAACAAAAGTATTGTAATTTTAACTTCAATCAGGTGTTAACTTGTTGACAGAACTTTTGAAGTTTGGTATTTATACCACAAATGAAAGGTTCTTGGTTGAAATACCAGTACTGCAAACTTGACAGAAGGAATACTCATGGTTGGTATCACTTTTTTACTTCAGTATCCATCAATGGGTTGAGAAATGATTTTTATCAGATATATCATGTACTAATATGTCATATAATGGAGATAGAGCATTAAGATCGAAGAACAACCTACAGTTTATATTATATTAGCAGTCAAAAAGAATTAAGTTTGAATTAATTGCTTAAATACCAAAGAGAAAGTTCAATCTTGTATTGTCAATGATCATTTTAGCAGAATAACACTTATATCTTCATTTGTTTTCACAATAATATCATTATGAAATAATTTCCCCGATGTTATTTAAGGATTGTACACAGCTACAGAATACAGGCAGATTCACTACTTGAATAGGGAGAGTTTGTAGGAATCAGTTAATCAAAGTGGCAATGTCAACTGGATGCAATCATTGAACCTCATTCGATAAGAGTCACTCAAACAGTGTTCCAAGAGCAGTAATACAGTATTAATATAAAAAATTGAGAAAAAAATAATAATCAGAACCCTTATCATGAACCAAATATTTGAACTGTCCAGTCATTACTTGTCACAAGCTACACAATGGATCCTGTGTTGTTGGTACCCATTTCAATGATCAAACATACACCTGGTTTCTAGTAAGCACATTTCCTTCCATCCATTCTTCCATAGAGACAACAAGTTTTTACAGAGAAGATTCAGAGTTTGTGAGAATCATGTTGGAACAAATTTGGGTTTGCTTGCAACAAGCGACCCAAACAATTCAAACAGTCTTCTTTCTACCATGGAGCAATACTGACACTGAATTGAAATCCAAATCTTGGTATAGCTCACTTCGTGCTTTCAGGGGACCACAAATACATGTACAGTGGACCCTCGATTATCCGAACACTTTCGTTCCCAGGAGAAATGTTCGTATTAACGAATTTTCCGGAATAAAGAATATGCGAGTTACAGCGAAATGTTTACCTTTACACGGTGTCGGTGTATCATGATCATTACTATGAAGTAAGAAATACACAATTATTTTTTTTGAAGGGAAATATAGAGTGTGTTAAGGAAGTGTTTATTTGGTCAAAACGGATTTTTAAAAAAATGACAATTTGAAGCAATGTCTTTCGAGAAGTTAAATTTCCTTAAGATAGCTCTGAAAAGAACTCTTTGATTAGCTGATAGCAGCTTGGGGGATGGGCTCTCTGACGAGAGTGACAATGTGACAAAAGAAGGCTTTTTGGTAAAAGGCCCTTAAAAGGGCAGTTAAGCATATCGATTGAGTAATAATTGAAAATGATTGCCAGACATTGTCTCCCGATCGCTGTCTAAGCAGCCAATCAGTCAATCAACACCTTTTACAAACTCAACTATCGACATGCGACCGTAATTACAATAATGTAAGACCAATCAACTGACAGAATGACCGATTAACAAACAATCAACACCTTCCAGTACACTACACTAGGTGACATGTCATGGTCAAGCATACGTGACAGTTTGCAAAACGTGTGAATGCCGTTTACAACAGAAGACCGATCCCTTCATTCGCAACTGTAACCGCAAAATAAACGATTTTACTGGTTTCCGGACTAGCCATATGCATATACTATGAAAAGTGACTGTTGGTTCCCGATTATTTTTGTCCCGTTCCGGAACGCGGATTTTCCGCATTAAACAGTTAAATTGATGAAGGTAAGATCCGTTCCCTCAAAATTCTGTTCGGATGGTGAATATTCCGGATAAACGACGTTCGGATTATCGCGGGTCCACTGTATATGATACAATACAATGTCAAAATACAACAATAATAAAAGAAATATTGAAAAAAAAAGACATAAAAATGCAGGCCCTCTACTTGGAAAAATGCAATTATATCTCAGATTAACAACTTCACTCAATGGACAAAAATGCAAGACTGTAGAAAGCCTCTTAGCATTTGTAAATGACCAAATATTCTCATACTAAATTGTTATGAGTGAATCAAGTATTCTCAAACTGAATAATTATGCATCAACAAAATTCACTCACCCTTATTGTGCAAAATAGAAAATAAAAAAAATCTTCAGCTTAAACCACAAAACAAAATGGCAAAATGATTGCAAACTCAATGGCTAGATTTTCTCAGACATGTTTTGCATGACTAAACTTTCACAAACTAAACGTGCAAAGACTTTTCTCTCAAACTTCTTGTGAAACTACAAAATTTCCTAAATATTATTGTGCAATTACCAAATTTCCTAAATACCATTGTGCAATTACCAAATTTCCTAAATATCATTGTGCAATTACCAAATTTCCTAAATATTATTGTGCAATTACCAAATTTCCTAAATATCATTGTGCAATTACCAAATTTCCTAAATATCATTGTGCAATTACCAAATTTCCTAAATATCATTGTGCAATTACCAAATTTCCTAAATATCATTGTGCAATTACCAAATTTCCTAAATATCATCATGCAATTACCAAATTTCCTAAATATCAATATGCAATTACCAAATTTCCTAAATATCATCGTGCAATTACCAAATTTCCTAAATATCAATATGCAATTACCAAATTTCCTAAATATCATCGTGCAATTACCAAATTTCCTAAATATTATTGTGCAATGACCAGATATCATCATACTTATTGTGTTATGACCAAGTTTTCAAAGCAATTCCCAATGAACAAATATTTTCAAACTCAATGTGCTATGACAGAGGATTTTTAAACCTTCATAATATGCTCCAATCAGTTAAGGAACAATGGACCAATGTTATTGCTTAATGTGCTCTGTATGGACCAATGTTATTGCTTAATGTGCTCTGTATGGACCAATGTTATTGCTTAATGTGCTGTGTATGGAAAAGGTCTCATAAAAAAATTAATTGAATCAGACAGGCCTGCCTCAATGTAACAATGTGTCGCTCACCTTTACTAAACATTCAGGGACAGATTAATTCATCTAAGTTAATTAAATATTTTAGCTGAAGAGCTCTAGAAGATATCTGTATAGAAAGACTTTAAAACATAAAAATTTAAAGATTGTTTAGAGCAATTCTTTGTGTAAGCCCTCCACTTGAGCATAGATATTACAAATTATATTACACTAACCAATCAATTGGATTAGAAAAGAATAATTCCATGAAATGCCACAGTTTCAAAGCAACTGAAAATGACGCCTTGAAACAATACGCATTTAATAAATCCGCTGATTAACTAGTACTAAAATCAGACAACATATTTCACTCTTCCTAGTTATTGAACAACTACTGCAAAAATTGAAAAACTATGCTTTCTACATTGGACCAATCTCAGTGTACAAAACTAGTTTCAAGAGTACCTACAACTTGATCTCGATCATAAGAACACAACAATCCTAATGGAGATTGACATAACACCCTGGATTCGCACAACAGACACAGATTGATCACAATAACTTTCCTAAGAGCATTTAGTTCTCCAGAAAACAACAACAATATAGTTTCAAGGACAGTAAGCAACTCTTTTAAGTAATTAGTTTATGTTTTAAATTTCATCAAAAAAATTCATTGTAAAACAAAGTATGAAAAGACAAAGTTCTTGCAATAAGCAAAATCTTTTCCTTTTCCAACAATGTTTTACAAGCAACTCAACCATGCAGTAATATTGTCCCCGCTATCGGTTGCATTAAAATTTTATAAAAAAATCCCATACATGTCTTAAAGAGGGAATATTCGTTTCTTTGCCCTCAAATATATGGTTATATCATTGCTGGTAAGGGAGATAATTCATATTTACACGAGCACTTTAGTGCTTTAGCAATTTCGCAGTATAGCACTCAATAAAAATCCATATTTGTCATGACGCTTAAACACATTATTTTTGTTATCGTTTGTGATGGTGCACTTATTTTGATCGTCATCATTGTAGAAACCATGCTTGAGAAATATTATTCCACCTTTAGATGGGAAAAGTCTCAAAACATCACTATAATGTCTTTGGCAAGTCTATATATTTCACTACACATCAAAAGACAGCTCAAGTATGTTGTTGGTGCTAGTCTGGTTCACCCTCCAGACATCTTGGTGAGTGGATGTACTTCTTCATCGAGTGGTACTGGATAGTTTCCCTCAAACAGGCCTCGTAATCCTGGAAAGAGAAAAGAATGCAAATTGAGTTCATTAACTCACATAAGACCGTTGAGGCCGACATCAACGGCTGATGGTATTGGAAACATTTAGGCAAGCAATGGAATTCTATTTTACTAATTTAATGCTATTACTCATTCAATAGAAATTCCTTTTCCATATACTTGTATGCAACTTTTGCCACAGAGAATATTGTTAAAGCACTGTTACAAAAGAAGAAACTGCTAAAACAATCAGTTTCTCCTTTTGTTACAATTTTCTCACTTTTAAAACTTAAAGGTTATCACCAGGAAAGAAAAATCTCTTATGGAGTGATTTGTTTAAAGATTTATCATGCCGTGTTCCTTTGCATACTACTTTTGCAGCATATGATTCTAACATTCTTTTTACACAAAGGAAAAAATGTAATCTGGGAAATTGTTGGAATCAATCATGTTCATTTTTTCTTACAATATTTATATCTTTTCCATATCAGTCATTTTAGACCCTTAGCAGTAAAACATTTATCATTCGATCCATTTATTCATGTTTTCTCATTCAACCACAACTACAACATTCAACCTATTTCTTCATATAGATTTTTTATATACATCATTAACCCTTATATTGTTGGAACCGACTTCATGCTTATGCAAACAGGTAAGATCACAGGCCAGCCAAGTAAATTGGCGGCTGGCCTGTGATCTAACCTGTTTGCTCCTCTGAGAATCTTTCATCAAAATTAAGCAAATATTTTAGGTTTTGGAAAGCAGATGACACAAAAATCTATTTTAGAAAATTACCCAGCATTCTTAGGGTTAACAAAAGGTTTTTTCATACTTTAAAACAGTTACTGTCGTACGTTATCCCTTTTTTCTAATTTCATTTGGACCAGTTGCACTAATCTGACCTTTTTGAATGAGTAAAAGAACCAATGTCTATGGAGAAAATACTTGCAACAAGCAACTTCTCCTTTCACCACAATGGTTTTACCAATACAAACATACATACACAAAGAAAATGTTGAATTTGATCCTTTAATGTTGTCCCTTGTTGTGGGTTTAAATTTGGAAAGGTCACAAAATGTCATTTAAGGGAATAAGTTACTGGTGAAACAGAAGCACAATTCATTCAGGTTGACTTTTCACACATCTTAATATGTTGTGTGCAATTCTGCTTTCTTAATTTGAGCTGTTATATTTGGACATTTAGTTAAAGTGATACATTTAGAAGAACCACTTTTAAATAATACAGAATTGGATAGTTCTACCTGCAGATTGACTTTCTTGAATTGTCAGACCAAAAGACATAATAGCTGAATGAGATATGTTTATTTGATAAGGGTTGAATACCATTTTCAAAACATTTGTTTCATCATGGCAATAATCCACAATTTATTTCCCCTTTGTATACACACAGGCTTTCAGCAATTGTGACTTTTCATCTAAACTTACTGTCAACTGTAGCGTCTAACACTTAAAAGCTCTAAGCACAATCATTTTCTTGGCATTGTTTTCAAGGACTGACTTTTATTTGATAATTACCATGCTTTCATGAAAATGTTCCATTATCTTTATGAAATATTATTTACCCTATTAACACATGGCTATTTTCGATTAACATCCAAAGATTCTCATATCAGTGGTGATTCAAACGAAGACTGTGCACAACATCATATCATATTTGACATAGTAGCATTGTATTTCTAAAAACATGTTATATTATAGTGTCCACCATTTCTTACTTTGGTAAAATAAACAGGTACCTATTAAACATTTTCTTTCTTATTTTTGGAATGGTCATGTCTAGGAAAAGGCATGTGTCTTATGTGACTTGAGAAAGTGCAAATCAAGGGTTCAATGCAGGACTATAGTAAGTACTAGAACAAGCTTCATAAACATGAAGCACTTACTAAAGTATTGCACTGAACCCTCGAAATGATCCCAACATGAGTGTGAGCCATCATCAACCCTATTTGACAATTGATTTAACACTAAATATGGAAAACTTGGAAAAACAAAAATCAATGAGAGGGAAACTGCATTACATGTTTTCTAAATGAAAGTTGACCAAATAAAACTTCAAAGTGAATGTAACAATAACTGTTATTTTACTGGATAGTATTATTGTGACAGTGACTTAATAAATTTAATTGAATCAAAGCACTGATAGTGCTAAAAGCAAGGAGCTTTAGTGAGTTTTGAGAAGCAATATAGTAATCAAAATCATTAGAAAGCTTGACCATGAGCAAATTGCTTGTTTGTAAATGTTTAAGTCGTAAAAGGGGAAAATTTCAGTCAGCAAGTGATAAGGTCTTGGTCATATCAGTAATCTACTTAGAAGGAATTAGTGCCTCACATTCGAGATGTAAGGTATAAATAAGTTCAAGAAGTAACAACATTTAGTAAATCATGTTCTTCCAAAGGGGGAATCACCTGACCAATGTTTACGATCTTGTGTCCGAACAAGATTGCCACACCGCAAGTTTTCTGCTTTTTTCACTCTTGTTTGCAAATTATAACTTTTCAGCTTTTCCATATCAAGGCATCGATCAATATAGCAATAGCCTTAAGACCATAAATCTGGAGAAAGCAGGAACAGGACCTTTTTTAGGCATCAAATTGTAACCAACTATTTCCCGACTTCCGATTCTCTTTGAAGTTACAGCTGTTAGATGTCAATTTTTTTTTGTTTGACTGAGAAGATGGTTTTTAAGCCATTCTTTAGGTTGACCAAGATTATATGATTACTAGAGAAAACCGTGGATTTTATATATGTGAATGTCGGTGCATAAAATAATTTTAATTACTTGTCAATCAACAGAATTAACTTCGCTGGTGTTTAAGGTCAACTTCTTTTTAAGAAAACATGAAAGTTTGGGAAGCAATTACAGTATTCAAAGTCTTATCTTACATATGATTACAGTTGTGAAAGCAGGTGTTTGTCACCTTCAACAAACTTAACAATAATCAGATAATGAAATGAATAAGTGTGAAAACATGATAATCCTATATCGGAAATGACATTTGATAAACTTACTGGTTCCCGATCTGTTTTGAAAGAACTGCGAGTATGGGAACCATCAAATGTGTTCGGCATTACATTAAGATAATGAAATGAATAAGTGTGAAAACACAATAATCCTTTATCGGAAATGACATTTGATAAACTTACTGGTTCCCGATCTGTTTTGAAAGAACTGCAAGTATGGGAACCATCTATGGTATAAGGTATTACATTAACAACAAATCAATATTGACTCGAGATCGGCAACCTCTCGGTAAAGAAACATCAGATTCTCGCTGTATTAAAGACTATGATTTTGAAAGTCTGCGCAAACATAATCGCCGTTTTAATTCTCCATTCAACAAATCTTAGGTAAAAAGACTATCAACATCCTGTTATTGTCGATGACCCGGGATCATCATTTCTATTTATAGTTTTATTGGGAAGACCAAGATAGAGGGGGTAAACATGAGATGACCCTATGATACAAACTCAGGACAAGAAAATTTGGCAATCTTGATGTCATCTCACTTGCATGCAATGAAACCATGATGGTTCCTGATTTCGCTTTATTATAGCAGTAGAGATAAAAAATATCAACTAGTTCTCTTCTTTAATACTTTAACTTTTTAAAATGGCCAATGTTCGCCAATTTTAGCAAGCATACTGTAAATGATAGGAGGAGATGGGTGCACTGTTTTCTCGGAAGAGCTAAATTTAGAAACCAAACTACCATGTGGGTGTGGTTTGCATATGTATCAAACCGAGCAAATGAACCTCTCAAAGACACAAACACATCCGATCAGTGAAAAACACTGTCATACACTGAGCGGTTGTGTTGTCTATATATATATACCCGCATAATCTCTCAAACAATGCATTAGGTTCCTAATTCGCATAAATCTTCAACGAACATTACATAACTCCCACTTCCGAGAAGACTCGTCCCGAGTCTTGGCCCTTGGAAAACACGTGGGGAAGGCAACTCTGATAGAAGGAGAAGTCTTAATCCCACGGCTGCCACCAAGGTAACGAACCGAGCAAATGAACCTCTCAAACACATCTGATCAGTGGAAAACACTGTTATACACTGAGCGGTTGTGTTGTCTATATATATACCAGCATGTTCTCTCAATCAACGCATTAGGTTCCTAATTCGCATAAACGTTCAACGAACGTTACACATACATTATAATGTATCCGTAAGAGCAGAATACCATAAAAGTATATAGAATTTAGAGGAGCGTAAGAACCTATCTCATTTTAATGTATGGTCTGGGCATTCAGTGATTTTGAGAAAGCATGCTTCGCTCCTTGCTAAATAATGTTGTGTAAGAATCATTTGATAAAAAATGTGGAGCATTTGCTTTTTGTGTACTTACGCACTGCATTACAGTAGAGACATATGCAAAGAGTTCCCAGAAATTAATTGTGACGTGTAATAATTACAAAACAGCTTAATTTAGGCCATAAACAGGCCCATACCCGTCTCAGCCCTATTGATTGGTCAGTTTCAAACAAAATATTTTTCTTTATTCTGCAGTATTTGATACTCACCAACTATCATTAACAAGCATGTAAAGTTTTAAATCATTTTCTAAAATATTGACAGAAATCAAAGCTTACATGCAGAGAAAAAACTCAACATTGGTTGTCTTTTTTGAAAAGGGGACATAATTCTCTCTTAGATTTATTGCAAAATCTTTGATATGTTTAAGTCAAAATATATAATTTTCTTGTTGATTCATAACCTTATAAAAGAAATCTAATTTCTAGATCAGATTTATCTTTTTTGTCAATTGTTAAAGATATTAAACTTCTTCACAAATCTTAAAGGGTGGATATACCTTTTCATAACAATATAACAATATGAAATTTCTTTCTATGTCTTGTGAGATCCGACAGTAAGTATGTATTATGGCCTGCATGAAGTTAACTATCTGGCACATAAAATAAACTGCAAAGCTGAATACCAGAGTGTGTTCTTGACATGCCAAACATTTACAGTTTACTTTAATGATGTTAATAAATAGATCTAGACCAAAAAAAGATGTAAACAGGTTTGGACTTATACCTGCAGATACACACAATATTCGGTTAAAATCATCAGAAAACCATTTTTTTCAAGGCTAATTGAAGTTTTTGAACATCCCTAGGGTGCACATTAGTCCTCTTTCAGAGTATTCCTTAATGAGGCAGGTTATTTGTGTTCGGGAAATCCTCTGTTAATCCTATTCTTGTTTATGGTAATTACAGCCCATGAAACTAAAACCAAATATCAAAGTGACAAAAACTATTCATGCAAATCTGTAAAATCAAATAAGTTATATTGAAATAGTTGCAGCAAAAATCAGATTTTGTACTTCATGAACATCTTTTCATTTGGCATTTAATACAGTGTCAATAATCTTTCAGTTATGTTACGCTTTCCTAGATTTACCAGGCTAGGGCTCAAAAGCATCTTGTCGAAGGACACTCATGTAACCATTATGTATCAGCAGGACTCTACTTGGACCCCCGAGTTCTGAAACCACCTCTTTAACCACTAGACAGCAGGATTCATGAACAAATGCTTGTTTTGTCACAATCTCTTCAAACTGTAATGTGCCGATAATGCATACAAGTTTGCTTCTTCAAGACCAAATCATAATGAGCAATCTCATTTTGGCCCGATTGGAAAACCTTATATTTTAGCCTGTGAATGTGGATTATTCATTAAATGCATTTGTGATTTATTTCATTATTTTACAATATTAATACAATTAATAGGGATACAAAATTGGCATGTGACCCTGCTATCTTGTTATCAACACCAGGGTGTGCTTTAGGAAAGCATACAGCTGATGAGCCTCCTTCAGTATAGAGCATTCACTTTAAAGAGTTTATTTTTCTTTTATGTTGATTGTGGATTTATCTTCATTAATTCACAGGACAAAATGTGTATCCAAGTGTATTGTGCTTTTAAAGAGAGAATTTGTCTGGAAGACACTATTCTTGTTTACAACATTGAGTTTGAGTTTACAGAAGTAATTGGGGACAGTATCCATCTCATACTCAGAACCCAAGAATTTTATTGTTCACAAAAGTCAAATCAAACACAGGGACTGATCGCAATTACAGGGCCATTTTTCCTTGAGTTGGGAAGAGGCCTAGGCCTATTTGTTTTGGAAAGTTTATCACTGATATGCCTCCATTGGGGTGCCTAAAATCTGACTTTATTGGCAGGTCTTTTTCTCGTTATACAACAGGGGCCCATAAAAGGCACCTTCCCAACATTTTCTTAAACACATGTTCTAACATCAGAATGAGGATATTTTTTGTCTAAATACAACCCAGAGCTATGTAACTTGGTATATAATGTCCTGTTATGATGATAGGCAGGTTGTATGAGGTATAAAAGCAATCACTTTATACTACATGAGCTAGCCTTAACATCTTTTATGAATCTTATGTTGATCTTTTAATACCAGACTATAGAAATTTCTTCACAAATGTGAAGCACTTGCTAAAGTCTGGATTTGAACTCTCTCTAGGATCAATTGTTATGTCAATTAAATTGTGTTTGGTGACCACTTAAATAACACATTGTTGCTCATACTCTAAAAGACTCTGAAAATCCCAATGTAGAGCCAATAGTGTGAAAGTCCCACATGTTGGCAGCTGTTTTGAAAGACAGGCCCATATATAAACAAAATATGAAGGCAGAAGTTGCATTTAAGTATCATTTACTTATTAATGGCCCAAATTTGATTCGTACATTGTTGGAAACAGCTTTTGGATTTGATATATATTATAAAATTGTTAAGAGAAATTTGAATAAATCAACATTTCTGTAGTGGAATTGATCACTATAGCTCACTGCAAATAGATAACATTATGATGGCCCCCAAAATAAGATATTTCCCAAATTTTGACATCACATGGGAACTATGTATTTATGATAGCACATATAAACAAAAATAAACTAAAATTGCAATACCTGAAAGCAGATATTCAATTCAGATTTCGTTTATTCTACGCTATAATTGGATTGTCAGCATGGAAAATAAACATTGAAACCAATTATGACAAACGAGAAAATTATCATTTTGTCAGAATGGTTTCAAACAATTTTTGCATTTATTGCATTTAACTTGCTAGTATATTCATTCTATATTGGTTTAACATCATGTCAACGTTATTTCAGTTATCTAGATAATGATCACAAACTTGACTGCCTATAAGGGCTGGTCAAGCCAGGTAAAACCATCAGCATTCTGTAAGTCAGTTGAAGACTTTCTCTAATGAGAGTTCAAATAATGGTGTTTAAAGCTGCCTGTAAAGGAGAATTAAATAGTACAAAAGATGGAAACCTTAACTTTAACTTACCACGATAAGAACAGGTGAAGTTTGGGGTTCCGTTCAATTGTAGTGTTCAGCTGATTATGATTCCTCTTCCTTCAATTGTAACTACGTGATGTCTAGAGGTTGGCTTGAACCTTCATAAAGTTTCTGTATTTCACAACTTCATCTCACACATACTGGACACAGTGAGTTCAAACATGGTATTGGATAAAGAACCTGTAAAAAGAAAATTTAGTTTCTAGGAAAGTGCTTCTTTTCATGATTTGTGCTCTTGATTTTAGTTGGTTGATTTGATTTTTGGACTAAGGGTGCGTCAGCACCTTAGTCTATTAAATTTACATACCACTTTTTGAGGGACGGTATTTTATCGATACACAAACAGCGGTCTGACCCCAATTACTCTTAAACATCCGCCTTCACTGTGCGGACTAATACTTTCTTGGTACTAGGAATGTAGTCCCAATTCACTCACTTTGTTTTGCTCTTTATTATAACTGTTGCCTAATGGGAAATCGTAAAATGTCCAGATGTTCGAAAAATAGACTCGTTCAGTCTCTGTTCACAGAAATAATGATTATAGTAATGGTGGTAAAAGGAGCAGCTGTTTTCCCCGAGATGATGCCCAAAGAAATTTTCAAATGTATCCTCAATCATATTGCTTTAAACGCACCTTAGTCCTTCAGCGCTATCAGTTACGGCTGATTACCAAGTTGGTCCACACATCAAACCACTTATTTTCTCATTGTTAAGTCAAATCATTGAAGTCATACATATTTGTAATGATTTCACAATATTATTTCAAAGGAAACTATCTCACAGAATGTGTTGTGTGAGTGAGAAGCCTTAAAAGATGATTTAAACAATCCAAGTATCATTAAGTAAATGAACATTTTCAAAATCTACAATTTTAACCCTTAGAATGCTGGGTAATTTTCTAAAAACACACTTGTTTGGCTTGGAGAGTCAAATAAATCATGTTACATTGATTTCTCTGACCCGTAACCAAACAATAATGACATTCAACCAGTTTGTTGCAGACGACTTTGTAAAACATTGTGGGAAAAGGAGAAATTTCTCCTAACCAGCAGTTTCTCCTGTTCCCTCAATGTTTTGTGCCCTTCCAGAAGAAAATTTTTCAATTTCATCACATTTTGAAATGTCGTCTGCAAACTCCTTCAATTTGGGACAGTCGCAAACAAAATGCGTTTGGTAAAGGATTAGCAGATGTAATTGGACTTGGCCAAGGTTAAAACTTGTTTCCTCCATTTTTCAGACTTGAGATGGGCCAAGAACCTACTATTCTTTTCCTATGAAGATTTATCAATATTTTTCTTTGAAATTCACAGTAAATATTCATATTTTAAAAAGTATGAATAGGCAGTCCAAGAATGTTCCTCTTTTGAAAAGTATGTACTAATAGTCACAAGAAAAATTGAAAGTGTCTTTGCCTAAAGGCTAGCTATAATGTCAATATACTTTTACCCTCATGTTAGATTGGTCAGATGGGTCCAAACAGCATCAGTAGGCAAAACAATTAAAGAAAGAGAAATGTTGTTGATCTTCTTTAGTTGTATTGGGAAGAAACCAAAAAGCAACAGCTCATTTTAAGCTTAACTAAAAAAAAAACATTATTGGGAAATTGGGAAAATTTTCAGTTAATTTGATTGGGAATGGGTCCTTTTTTATGGTACCAAACATATCAGGGAAAAAATCACTGAAGCTAAAGTCAATTTTTTAACATCAAATTTCTAATCATCTCAATCATTTGGATTTTTTTTTACCCATTGCTCCATGATACTATGCATAGACACATATGTAGCTAAAGAATTGGGAAATCACCATGACTGAAGGAGAAATCGCGTATCACATATCTGATAGGGCAGAAAGCATCATTAAGAGCAATTTCTCCTTTTCCCACAATGTATTCCAAAGTCGTCTGAAACAAAGTGGTCAAATATCGTTATAGTTTGGAAATGGGTTAAAGGTAGCTACGCTTATGGCACCACGCTTGAAAACCACGATTGACAATTGTCGTTGAATCTGATCCTGTGGTTTACTATCAGCGGCATAGAAACTTTGCAGAGAGGAGCCTGTGATATTTTACACATTTAGTAGGCTATATCTTCTATCATGTCAAAGAAATAAAAAAATACTAAAACATTTAGACAAATCTTCTAATTGTTATTGAATGTCGTCGTCGAAAATAGTACACGATGATCTGCTCAAGACATACCCCACCCACCCACTCATAACAACGAATTTGACTTGCCGTTGACAAAGTATTTACATTTTCAATTATTGTTGGCGAAGAGTGTAAATGATTTTAAGTGTCTCATTGAAACAGAATTGGAAGCATTAGTAATGTTGGGTAATAAATAAACGATAAAGTTTTACCTTTTGGAAACAGTGTGGCCGCGACATCGTGCTATCTAAATCCCTCCATTTTCCTTGTAAAGCTAACTCCATTTATTTTCGTATCACACATAAATACTAATTTTGCATTATTTGTAATTGACGCTCCTAGAATGTTTCAATATATCATACGTTTAGGTGGTATAATTTCGTTTTGGATCAATTCAATTTTAAATATACGTTGAGTATAACTTTGAATTCGAACATTTCTCGTGATTATAAGTCTGTACCAACCTTGCGTTTAAAAAGCGGATCGTTTCGGCCTCGTACTATGATGTGGAGAGTAGGTCTACGAAGAGACAAATCACAAATCGTTCACACATGCTTTAATAAGCCTACTGAATGCAACGCTGGTCCCTTGTCTGTATCTAAACTGTACCAAACGAATTCGCTAAACAAGATACGAGGGTTGTCCAAAGACCTAACAGAGACATAGATGACATGTTATCTATGTCTCTGGACCTAATAAACAAGCCTTGGCTTGACAAACACACTGTACACTCCCTACGACTTCGTCTTGGGTTCCCTTAAAACACCGTCATATTGAATACAGTATTTTCAAAAGAAACCAACAAAAGCATGTCTATTCTCTCAGGGTAATGTTCAATTAGTTAGCCTGCAATCCTGGCTCTCTGACAGTCTGACAACATGTACGTACGAGTACTAACTACTTGTGTGGAGATACGCATTGGCCAGGCCTTAACGCCTACAAATAACTCTAACTGCAGTTATCGTTTTCCTAATCTGTATCTGTATCTATACGTTGCAGGGCCTTAATAAACAGCATCGGTGCAACGGAAGAGAGAGCGAGAGAGAGCCACAGTATGGTTAGTCCCACGATGAGACAGCTGATCTGAAGCTGTTTACTGATTGGGCGCACACAACACTTTTGTCAAAATGGTTCCAGTCTATCATTGTTTTTGGAAAAAAGAATGCTTAATATGTTTTGTTATGGCTTTCACTGTCTTAAAGCACTTTGAGTGGTTAATTGTGTGTCTATTTACACTGTTAGATGCTGAAAAGTCTTTATATGTTTCGGCAGTGATCTTTCGTTTTTCACGTATATGCGAATTGAGTCGATTATTGTCACTTACTGCTTAATGCTGAGGACCAATTTGCTAAGGGGCATTGATACATTACCTAGGCATTCCAAAGGACTAATGTAAACCATACTGAATATAGATCTATATGAACAACACATGCGTATGTGTCCAGTTCCTCATTTTCTAGATCGGTACTGTGCACTGTTGCGAATTGGAATAAAGAGACTAACACAGCATGCATGCTCTTTATATTGTTTGCGTAGCTAGGAGCGAGGGACCAAACCAAGGCGAAAGATTCGTCTTCTTTGTTCATCTTTGCAAATTATTACCATGATAGTTTCCAATTTTGTATTTTGATATAATTATAAACACATAGGATTTATACTGAAGTTTGTAACATTGCATAAAGAAGTCGTTTAGATCTGCTACGAGCTCATCTGTGTTTCTTAAGCCAGTCATTGATGATGACATTGGGTTCAATTTGCGTATGATGCGTAGAAACAATGGTTTGTGGAAGACGGTAGTGACGTCGCTTTCTTGCGGGTGACCAGGGTCAAGGTAAAGTGCATAATCTGCATAATTTAGTGCATAATCTGATTTGAATAGGCAAGTCTATTGTCTCCTCTGTGAATCATCCCTCAGAATGATGGGTAATTTTCTAAAATAGATTTTGATGTCGTCTGCTTACCCAAAACATAGATATCTGCTTAAGTATGCTTGGGAAAGATACTCAGAGCAGCAAACAGGTTAGATCACAGGCCAGCCGCCAATTCACTTGGAAGCTGGCCTGGATCTAACCTATTTGCATAAGCATGAAGTTGGTTCCAGCACTATAAAGCATAAGTTGCAATGCTCAACTCATGATGATGAAGGAAGATCCCAAAGTATGCTGCCTATAAGGGCTGATGTGGAGGATAGTGGCCCAGGGGTAGAGCATCGGCTTCTGGACACGAGGGTTCGAATTCCGTGAGTAGCAGGATCTAAGTTGTAAGAACTTGTTCCACAATCGATGTAAAATAAATAAGTTTAAACTAAAAGGGCTTGTCAAGCCATGTGGAACCGTTGGCATTCTGTAAGTCAGTCAGGACACTGCCTCTCACAAAACCTAAAACGCTTGGACCCTTTTAACCCTTAACCAAACGCCAAATTTTTAACTGTCTCAAATTGAAAAGAGTTTGCAGACGACATTTCAAAATTTGAAGACATTGGAAAATAATATTCTGTTGAGGTAGAAAACATCGTGGGAAAAGGAGAAATTACTCACATGTGATTTCTCCTTTTCCCAGAGTGGTCTGCAACAAAATGGTAAAATTTCAATATTGTTTGATGATGGGTTAAACATGTTCTTGGTCATTAGGGTAGGTATACAAAAAGGAAAGTAACCAGAACATATCTTTATCACTTTATTATATATTCATGCTCCCAAAATTTATATACAAGAATCAAACAGGAATTACAAAATCTCTGAAAATGTCATATATAATTTGTAAATTGAAAGAGAAAGATGGCTTGATGATGCCTTTAATGCCTTTATATTACCTGCACATAATTTTTTTAATAAATACCTAGCTACTCAATTCCACCATAAATTATTATGACATATTCTGTTATGATCATCATAATCTACCTAAGTAACTAACTGGTTTCTCCTTAATACTAAGAATGCTGGGTAATTTTCTAAAATTAGATTTTTGTGTGGTCTGCTTTCCAAAACCTTGAAAATCTGGTTAATTTTGATGAGGGAAAATACCCAGAGTAGCAAAAAGGTTAGATCACAGGCCAGCTGCCAATTTATTTGGCATCTGGCCTTAATCATACTTGTTTGCACATGCATGAAGTCGGTTCCAGCACTATAAGGGTTAAAGAAGAGAAAGTTTGAAAGTCAAAATAAAATGTTGTTGAAACAATACAGTTTTTGTATTGTTGTTTGATATACAATTAAAAGTAGCTATTGAAATTGTAATTAATGCTGGAAGTGTCAATTTATCAGTTAAAAATTCATTTGTTTACCATAATGTATCTCTTCAAAATGTACAATGATTTCAAAAAATTCATTTAAGGCAAAAATACTAAACATATTACAGACATATTGACTTTCTTTTTTCACAATGCTCTAACAGAAAATACCTTTAGCCTATGAAACTCTTTCATCATTAATAAAATTAACACATATTAACTCTTTCAAATTTAAATGTCAAATGGGAAACAGTAAATGAACAATATCCTAGAAATATTTGATCAAAACTTGGAAAGAATGTATAAAAGTTGTGAAATTATGCAAATAAAAGGTACATTCATATGAACTATCACATATTGAATACATTAGTGTTTGAAACGTCAAATACACAGAATAGGTTCAAACACAGTACCTTTCAATTCCATCAATGTGATAATGATTCAATTCAAATATTCATAAAAAAGGAGAAATACAAAAATAAATTTCATTACAACATACACTTTATCACAAGTTTCCTACAAACCTTTTCATGACTAGTAAACAGGGGGAGGAATCATGTGACCAATAATTACGATTTTATGTCCAAAGAATTTGGCAGCTCCCAGGAATTTCGTTTTTTTTTTTAATATGGGTTTTACATCACATGAACATTATTTCAGTTATGTAGCAGTGCACGACTCTTAATGATGGAGGAAGACCCAATACTCAACTGCCCATAAGGGCTGGTCAAGGCGGGTAGAACCATCGGCATTCCCTAAGTCAGTCAGGAGACTGCCTCTCATGAAAATCCATATCCCTCTCAGGATTTGAACCAAAGCGGAGAGGGGCTTCGATTTTTTAAAATCCACTTTTGCCAATGATAGCCACATTGTGTACCCTGCATGTGTTGTCTATCAACTTTTCGGTTCTGGTTGTATATGATAAACCATGCTTTTTAACAGCGTTACGTCTAATACTTGGCAGAAAAATCCCAGTTTTGACATGTGGGCCAGTTGACTGTGATTTCTCTGCCTAGTGTTAGATGTAATACTTGTACCGACCTTTTTTATGCAATCTACCAATCATAACTACTCGGTCATTGCCGTGAGCTGAGAAATACACTTCATACATAACTGTAGGGTTACAAATTGAGGGTGAATCGTCCCCGGCTTATAACTTATTTCCTACAAGCGTCCTTTTTTAATATTCTTTCAATGCCACTATCTTCTTCCCAATGTAAAAATCATTTAGCAGTGGTGAGAAACAAAAAAAACTTGTCATTGTTTATTTATCGCCAGAATATTTGCCAAGCCATGTTTTCTCTTTTATTCTAGACCCCGTATTCAAAACAGACATATCCAATCAAGTTAATTGTCCATATGTTCAAAATAGAAAAATGATATGTACAGGACAAGTTAAAGGTTAAATTTCTTTACAAGTAATGGATTTCTGGCGTTATAGATATTTTTTATACATTCTTTCAATGAGAAAAGCTTGAAAATGACCTGGAGCAATCCCACAAAAAAGTGTTCAAACGAAGAAAGCAGAGACAGAAAAAAAATGAAAATGAGATTCATTTAGACTTTGAATTAGGAATTACTCTGATCGATGTTTGTTTGTCTATAATAAAAAATCTGTTACTCATACTTTCAGCAAATCATCGACAATGCACCCCATTACTTCATTCAAAATAAAAGGTTCATCAGTCGCTCATTATCAGTAATACTTAATTACAAAACAAATAACAATTCATATTTGAGATAAAACATAAAGCTTTGTGACACATTGTGATGAAATACACATAGTACAGGATTTATGGAAAAATTGTTACAAAAATTATGAGCAATTTCTCCTTTTGTAACATTTATTCCATAAATCCTGTACTATGAGTATTTTCAGGATTTTTATGAAGTCTATACATCACACAAAACATGGTAAAGGGTTCAAGATACAAATACAGTTATGTCTCGTTAATCCGAACATGTCCGTTCCCGACAAAATTTCCAGACTACCGCATCATCCGGACTAATGAAGCAGAGCCTGTACTTATTCACATTAAGACATAAATGGTCTATATGCACATGAATACTTATGACCCTATAGCAAACGCCAAATTGTCGACCGTCCCAAATTGAAAGAGTTTGTAGACGACATTTCAAAATGTGATGAAATTCAAAAATAATCTTCTGATATGGCAGAAAACATTGTGGGAAAAGGAGAAAGTGCTCGTCATGAGCATTTTCTCCTTTACCCACAATGTTTTCAAAAGTCGTCTGCAACAAACTGGTCAAATGTCGTTATTGTTTGGTAATTTGTTAAGCAAATTACTGCACAATAATTCCGTTCCCTTACAATTTTGTTCGGATTGCGAGACATCCAGATAATCAGGGTCCAAATAAACGAGGATTCACTGTAGATTGAAATATGACAGTGTAAAATGGATATTTTCCGAATTATCAAAAGCATTGGTTCAGTTCAAGGCTAAAGCAAGTCCTCATCAAATTAGAAGGACTCACTATGATAATGCATTGAGCTCTCGAAATATTCACATGAAAAATTGAATGTTGTAAATATCAAAATTAGGATTGAATATACAGATAAACAATGTATTTAACAAAACATCCTAAAAGTCATGAAATTCTTCTTGGTACATTAATTTAACCCTTTACTCAACAGTAAATTGCCGACTGTCCCAAATTGAAAGAGTTTGCAAACGACCATTTCAGAATGTGATGAAATTGGAAAATAATCTTCTGATAGGGCAGAAAACATTGAGGGAAAATGAGAAATTGCTCATTAAGAGCAACTTCTCCTTTTCCCACAATGTTTTCCAGAGTCTTCTGCAACAAAGTGGTCAAATGTCGTTATTGTTTGGGAAGGGTTAACAACAAGCGCTGTTGTACATTTTAATCTTATTTCTAAATAAGTAATCACATTTTAACAAAGTCTTATAAGAACAGTTGAAGCACACATGAACATTTGCAGTTGTAATACTATGGTTATTAACAATATTAAAGCTGTTTGTTCACAAACGAGAAAACTTTAAAGTCAAAATAAAATGTTGTTAAACCATTATAGTTTTTGAATTGTTGTTTGATATATAATTAAAAACAGAAATTGAAAGGATATTTATTTCAGGAAGTGTCAATTTTAACTAAGTATGTGCAGTTTATATGTGGTAATATGTTAATTCACTGTATACACACTTTAAAGAATTGAAAACGATCTAATTTAGCTTCCAATGACTATTCTTCAGTGTGCATCATATAACAATATAGCTGTTGAGCAGTTGTTCAGAAATTAATCTTTAACTTCCAAATTTCCTAATATCTGTGAACAACCCCTTTAAATGCTGTTTTCAACACCTGATACTTTTCCCACAGTAATGCCCAATAATTTTTCAAACCCACTGATTGCCCTCTCACATGAACATAACAGATCAGTGGCTAGAGCTGTATAAATCATTTCACACTGACTTTATTTAACCCTTAGAATGCTGGGTAAGTTTCTGAAAATATATTTCGTGTCTTCTGCTTTCCAAAACCTCAAGTAAATATCGGCTTAATTTTGATGAGGAAAGACACTCGGAGTAGCAAACAGGTTAGATCCACGGTCAGCCGCCAATTTACTTAGCAGCTGGCATGCATCTAACCTGTTAGCATAAGCATGAAATTGGTTCCAGCACCATGAGGTCTAACACCAGAAAGAATAATGACGAGCCTAGGCTCAAACTTAGGACCCCTGTATTCCAAGTCGGCAGACTAATGACTAAGGGACAATAATGCAGAGGTAGTGCGTTGGACTCTCGTACCCAGGGTTCTGGGTTTGATCCCTTTATGGTGAGGTGAAAATTGCAGAGACTAGCCCTCAAATTGGTGTGAGTACTGGTATAGTATCCAAGAAGCAATCATCCAGAGTGAATTCAATAGGCTTTACAATTGATGTAAAATAAATTAAGTTTAAACTAATGACTAAGCCTATAAGGCTTGGCCTTTTGGTACAGTCAAACTTGTGTTAAGAGGCCAGCCTACGGGACAGAGTAAATTGGCTGTTTAACACAGGTTGGCTGCTTAACACAAATTGATTTACACTATAAATCTAACAATGGGACTTTCTGTAGTGGCTGTGTAAGGCAGGTTGGCTGCTTAAAAGGGTGGCTGCTTAACACAAGTTAGACTGTATCTTTAGTAAATATGGTACATTGAGTCAATACAACAAAGGGATAATGGCAGTTAATAATTATTAACACACAGTGCACTGATTTTAAAAATCATCTATAACAAACCAAATAGAGGTCAAAGGACTAGGTATTTCTACATATAAATTTAGTTAAATCTCATTTCATCCCTTTACAACACACCAAATTTTGGACTGTCTCAAATTGAAAGAGTGTGCAGACGCCATTTCAAAGTGTGATGCAATTGAAAGGTAATCTTCTGATAGTGCAGAAAAACATTGTGGGAAAGGAGAAATTGCTTGATAAGAGCAATTTCTCCTTTTCCCACAATGTTTTCCAGAGTAATTGTCTGGTAATGGATTAATACTCTCAAGTAACCATATTGACACGGCATTAAACTGAAGTATGAAATAGGGTCGTCTTTAGGTTACAAACTTGGGACCCTTGTATTCTGACAAATGATTTAAGACATTATCTTTAGTATACTAAAAAAGGTAAGAAAAAGGAGGTTTACCTTCCAGGGAAATTTTGTGTTTTATAAAAGAGCCTATAAAAAGCAACTTCTTGATTGGAGATTTCTTTTAAAAACCATGCAGTTTTCCTAAAAAAAAAATCAGCTATTCTAACAATGAAACTTTCCATGATAAACAGACCTAGGTCTCCTTCAAATTCATGGAAAAAAGGTTCTGTCTACACTAAAGATGTAGATAAATGCCATGTCAACATCTACATGAAACCATATAGGCACAATGATAAACTTGAGTATAAAACCAAAACATTTTATATATAACATAAACCTGGCTACTGTTTCAAGGATTTTGCAGCAGACGACATCGCATCAGTTTATAAATTTTGAGCGGAAAGATAATACCAAAAAATAATTAAATGATGCATTAATCAACATTTAAATCATTGTAACAAAAAGAGAATTTGCTCATGATGAGCAAATTCTCTTTTTGTAACAATGTTGTCTAATGCTAAATTTTAGTTTTGAGTGGCATGTGCTTTCATTGAGAAACAATTGTACAAGGGAAAGATTAATCCACCTCACACCACTATGCTTCTCATTGGCGCATCCTGCAGAAAGCCTTAGAAACCAATCTGATGAAAGGATAAATTGCTCCTTATGAATTAATTAGCTAGCATTTCTAATGTTATAATTTTTTTGACAATTTTTGTCGTCTGCTGCTGCTTTCAATTTGGAACAGTCACAAATTCCCATTTTGGGAATGGGTTTTACTAGAAAAAAATATAACTGGACTGATCAATTGATTGCTCTAAGATGCTGATTGTCAACAAAATAAAAAAATGTCCCTGTTTAACTACATTCCCTGCAAGGCAAACAAGGCAAAACAAGGCAAAACATTAAATAGTTTTACGAACACTTGAATTATTGCGACATCAAAGTAAAAAAAGAAAACAGAAATGACAAAGAAAACATTTGTTCAATATTTCAAAACTGGTCCCCTTCATAAGGGATAAGGGTGGGATATAAGGGTCTTTTACACACAATATTTCATACGCTTTTTGGACAAATGCATTTATTGTGGGTACTTATTCAATTGGTCCTAACGAGACGATACTAATGAGTTCTCATAACGAAGGATTATAAAAAGCAATTAATTAGTGAGCTTGGGCTTTATGACTTTTATCTGGACCTTTAACCCATTACCAAACAATAACGCGTTTGATCAGTTTGTTGCAGACCAGTTTGGAAAACATTGTGAGAAAAGGAGAAATTGCTCCTTATGAGCAATTTCTCCTTTTCCCACAATGGTTTCTGCCCTATCAGAAGATTATTTTTCAATTTCATCGCATTTTGAAATGTCGTCTGCAAACTCTTTCATTTTGGAACAGTCTGAAATTTGGCGTTTGGTAATCAGGTCATCAGGTCCGGCAATAATTGATAAGAAAAAAAGGGCCTCTTATGCATACCTATGAAATCTGTAAATACTAGATATGGGTTTGAATCCTTAAGAAGGAGGGTTCGCTTTGAATTTTCATTAATCAATTATTCAGAGCTAGTACCAGTTATGTATCCAGGTAGTGATTAATTGAAGACGTTAGAATTTGTTTTACAACTAATGTAAAATAAACATTTCAGCTTATGTAAGAATAGAGCCCTAATCCAGTTTGATCTGAGTTTAAAGCTGTTTTCAACATTTCATATAGTATTGCACCTAATCCTAAAATGCTCATAGGAAGCAATTTATCCTTTGGCCACATTGGTTACTGAGAAAACATCTGCAGTATATGTGTCAAAGTGAGGTATTATTGAAAACGGTTGTAACAGCACTGGCTATTTACTCATTACCTATTTATGACAAATTTTTGCATCTTGCAGCAGACAACTTTCAAAAAGCATTGTGGCAAAAGGAGAAATTGCTTGGCACAAGCAATTTCTCCTTTTGCCACAATGCTTTTTCAATCTATTCACATATCACAACAGCAGAACTGCAAAGTTTTTCACATGTTTACAAATCTTTTCTATAGTCGTTTGCTTGAATTGAAAAAAAAAAAAAAAAACCGTCTGAAGGTGGTAAAGAGTTAAGGTAGAAGACACAAAAGTAGGAAATATTTTGGCTTTCTTATGAAATGGATTGGTTTGTCACAAAACAAACATCTTTAAAGGTTGATCATGTAGCAAAATTAATGTAGATAAAGTTAACATACAATAATTCTAATACAAATACATGTACTAGATATCAATAACATTTAAAGTGGCCCCAGACATTTAAGATTGGCTTGTCTAAATACAAAGTATCATCAGATAAATACAATGATGGTAAAAGAAAAAAGGTTTTGTTTCTCTCTGAAATGAATTGGGAAACAAAAGACATGAAAATCAGATACCAGTCACTCAGGGAAAATTCTTTTTGTCATGTTTCACTATTTGAATAAATTGGAGAAAGTGCATCGATAATGTTTTCTATGACACAAGATTATTGCAAATTAAATGAAATTGAGCCAGAAGAAAAGTGACAAATCTTGGTGAATAAAAAAGAAAAGCTTCACATTTCATAATTAGACATTTGTAATCCAAAAAGAGCTATCATTAAAATAAAAAGACATCAACAGCTTTTGTAACAAGCTATCAATACTTGATATATACGTTGATCCACTAAAAGCAAACAATTTTTGTCAAAAAAAAACAAAAACAAATACAAGTCCATACTCAGACGATACTTTTAAAAAGAAAGAAGGGAAAAAAACCTGACTTGATGTCATGTAAGATAGAACTGAAATCAAGCAACCGTTTTTATCTTCTGTCATATTCCTTTTTCATTCATCATTATTTTTCATTCATGTTTTAACCCATTACCAAACAATAGTGACATTTGACCACTTTGTTGCAGACAACTCTAGAAAACACTGTGGGAAAAGAGAAATTCCTCATGACGAGCAATTTTTCCTTTTCTCACAATGTTATCTTCTCTATCAGAAGATTACTTTCCAATCTCATCACATTTTGAAATGCCGTCTTCAAACTCTTTCAATTTGGGACAGTCGAATATTTGGCATTTGGTAAAGGGTTAATCGTTACACATATACAGCTCAACATTTGTCCCCTTTTGTCTAAACTATTCCCTCAATAGAGTAAATCTTGACTGGTCCCATTTGACAACACAAGCAGCCAACAAAAAAACAAAAACAATTCTTTATAATATTTTGTAGAAACCATTCTGACAGAAGGATGAAAAAGCTCATTAAGATACGTTCAATTTTATGTCAATGTCTTTTCTAATGACTTCTGAAGAGGATTGGTCAAAAGTGTGGTGTAAGAACTAAGAAGGAAAGAGATAACAAAAAAAATGTCTTCCTTATTTTATACTGATCCCTTTTTTGTGTTATCCTTGGTATTTGGTAAACATTCATGGTTTATCAACATTATTGCATTCTTATATTTCTATTACTATGATGTTGCCATGTAATGCTTACATCTTTTACCAAATAAATCTATCTATCTATCTTTTATCACAAAGTTTTCTGCTTCCTTCAGAAATTAATGAAAACATCCACCTCTAAGTATTATCTGATAACACTTTTAATGTGGACCTAATTTGATATTTCTTATAAAACAATTAGCTAATTGGTCGGTCTAGTAACATTTGCCAGACATAGCTTTTTTCCAATAGTCTCCACAAGAAAGCCTGTGGATATATTTCTAATAATATTTCTAATAAAAAGATTAGTTAAGCTGTTGGTCTAGTAACGTTTGCCCGACATAGCTTCTTTCCGATGGTCTCCACATGGAAGCCTAGGGCAATCAGTGATTGGTGGTCTAAAATAAGTCGCCCGTCAAACAGAAAGGCTGGCTTTAGCATTTTCTCATATATTTGCTTGTAGTCATATCCCTGAAAAAGAAATTAAAACCCAGTACAAATTCTGTGTAAAAACCCAGTACAAATTCTGTGTAAAAACCCAGTACAAATTCTGTGTAAAAACCCAGTACAAATTCTGTGTAAAAACCCAGTACAAATTCTGTGTAAAAACCCAGTACAAATTCTGTGTAAAAACCCAGTACAAATTCTGTGTAAAAACCCAGTACAAATTCTGTGTAAAAACCCAGTACAAATACTGTGTAAAAACCCAGTACAAATACTGTGTAAAAACCCAGTACAAATTCTGTGTAAAAACCCAGTACAAATTCTGTGTAAAAACCCAGTACAAATTACTGTGTAAAAACCCAGTACAAATTCTGTGTAAAAACCCAGTACAAATTCTGTGTAAAAACCCAGTACAAATTCTGTGTAAAAACCCAGTACAAATTCTGTGTAAAAACCCAGTACAAATTCTGTGTAAAAACCCAGTACAAATACTGTGTAAAAACCCAGTACAAATCTGTGTAAAAACCCAGTACAAATTCTGTGTAAAAACCCAGTACAAATTCTGTGTAAAAACCCAGTACAAATTCTGTGTAAAAACCCAGTACAAATTCTGTGTAAAAACCCAGTACAAATTCTGTGTAAAAACCCAGTACAAATCTGTGTAAAAACCCAGTACAAATTCTGTGTAAAAACCCAGTACAAATACTGTGTAAAAACCCAGTACAAATTCTGTGTAAAAACCCAGTACAAATTCTGTGTAAAAACCCAGTACAAATTCTGTGTAAAAACCCAGTACAAATTCTGTGTAAAAACCCAGTACAAATTCTGTGTAAAAACCCAGTACAAATTCTGTGTAAAAACCCAGTACAAATTCTATGTAAAAACCCAATACATATACTGTGTAAAAACCCAGTACAAATTATGTGTAAAAACCCACTGCAAAATCTGTGTAAAAGCCCAAACTACAAACTCTGTGTAAAAACCCACTGCAAAATCTGTGTAAAATGAGGGGCATAGGTCAAATATTGAACCAAAGGTGTAGATAGTTGTGAAGTGGTAAAATATCAGCCACTTGTACGGAGGGTCGCGATTTCCATCCCCTATTAATAGCCTGGTGATAATTACCAGTACTACCATACAAAATCAACGAGAGTACTGGTTTAGTTTCCGGGAAGCAGTCATAGAGAGTGAACCTAATTAGCTTTACCCATTACGAGCAATTTCTCCTTTTTCCACCATGTTTTCTGCCCTATCAGAAGACTATTTTTCATTTTCATCACATTTTGAAATGTTGCCTGCAAACTCTTTCAATTTAGGAGGGTCGAATATTTGGTGCTTGGTAAAGGGTAAAAGCGTCTGCCAGAATCAATGTTAACCGAGTCGATTTATAAAAAAAAATGCATCTGAGGGAATCTAATATTCCCCCTTGGTTAAAATTTGTACGCCAATACCAAGGTAATTTGTTATTTACTAGAAGTCAAGATTAAAAAAAATCTTCAAATCCTTAACTGTTCGAGAGACGACAAAAAACACTCCGATACCCCCTCCTCCAAATATCTTTCTTTCCTTTATGCTTTTATACATTAAATCACAATTCAGAAGGAATTATAAATGGTTTGTGATTAAATTGCCTAGAAATACGAAAGAATACATACTATGAATTCGTCCCACTCCGTACACACAACGACAGCATGGGTACCTTCCGCAGCAGTGTAGGGGTCCTGACACACGGTGACCAGCTCTCGCACTGTGAACAAGAAAGATATAACCCCTTACTCGTTTATACTGCACTTTAACACATATTCTTTTAAAGTCTGTAGAAACCAATTTGATAAAAGGATAAATTGCTCCTAATAAGCAATTTATCCTTTTATTGCCATAATTTTGATCCAACACAAAAAGCCACCATTACAGATTTTTTTTTTCATGTTTTCTTAAATTGTCTGCAGTTGCTTTTAGTTTGGACAAGTCATAAAGTAGGAAATTGATTGACACATTAAACACTAATAACAGAACAGAACAGCCATGGTTCGGTAGCTTGGTCAGTAGCCATGCAAATATGCCATCCAAAGCCAAAAGATTATACAATACAAGGGACCCTATGGCTGAGTGTTTTGAGAACTGAACTAGAGACCACATGGCAAATCTCTACCTGGGTTCAAATCCTGATACAAGTGAACCTTGATTTTCTTGAAAGGTGGACTGCCTGTATCAGCTGACTTGAGGAATGTCTACGATTCGACTCAAGTCCTTAAATTGACCCTTGTGGACAGGTGAATACTTGCATGATTGAAAGTTGAAGAATTTCAAAAACCTGAAATCTAGTTCATTATCCTGAAAATGCATGTTTGCTATAGCATTATATAGGGGCAAAAAGTCTCAAAAACCTGAAATTCAGGAATAATCCTGAACATTTTCACCCATGTACTTGGGATTTTAAACCATGGTTTCTTTTATTTATATAGGGTTTAATACTTTGCCTACAATCTTTTAGTCATGTTAAAGATTTCCTGGATTTACCAGTACTAGACTAGGGCTCTGAAGTGTCTTGCCAAAGGTCGCTCCAACAAAACCAGTGGTTCCAGCAGGCTCAAACACGAGACCCATGGGTTCTAAGTCTACCTCCGTAACCACTGTCCAAAGCAGGACCGTCCATTGTTTCTTGACCATGCATCACAAGATAACTGAAACACTATTGGTCTTAGATGTAAAGCATCAAACTATACAAAAGCAGCCCAAAGCACATGCATTGTCAGTTATTGTAGAGTTCACGAAACTTTGTGGGCCCTAGACCCTTGACTGACTGAAATCCCTGAGGTCTGACAGATTTTTACATAGACAAAGAAGAAAGCGTTCAAGATGGTCCTTCTGGGGCTCTTAAAGTAGCGCGAAGTCTGTTATTTATACATTAATAATACATAAAAAATTCACTTATTAAATGAAGGGGGGTTATTGCAAAAGAGAATGAGAACAGCCAATTTAGTTATTTGTTATTCATATAGATTTTACATTACATCATCATTATTTCAGTATGTTGCAATGCCTGACTATTAATGAGAGAGATAGACCCCAAACCTAACCGCCCATTAGGTCAGAAGCCAAGTAGAACCATCAGCATTGCGTATATCAGGGAGGAGCCTATTTCATATTTGCAATGATATCACCTTTCTCTCTACATACAAAACAAGACAATGACACAAATCAATAAAACATTAATATCATACCTTTCTCTGGGCTGTCAGATATTGCAGGATTTGTCAGTTCACTGAAATTAATCAAATACAGTCACAATTATGACCTTTCCAAGAGGTGTCTTCTGGAACAAAAGGAATACAATGTACATGCAAAAAACAAGAGTTGTCACTTTGTACTGGGAGATGTCAGCTTTCAGTAAAATCCTACACATTTTATTTTTTCAAAAGAATGTATTTCAGTTTTAAATTTTAGTTTTAATCCCCTGCATGATATGATAAATATATAATACATAATGAACAATTTAACCCAATGTCATAACAGTATCACCTCAATACATTAAGAAAAAGTACATGTGTAGTATCTTAAAGCCATTTTAAGTTGTCCGCAGTTGCTTTGAATTTGGATTGTAATAATTTCCATGTGGAGAAAATGTTTGTATGGTGTTTAACGCTGTTTCAACATTTCTTTCAGTTATGTAACAGCTTTCCTTGATCCACAAGTACCAGGTTGGGGCTCTGAAATGACTTGCCAAAGGTCATACAGGGGAAACGATTAAATGATTCTTCTGTAAGCAGCATAAAACAAGAAACATGCTAAACCAGAAAGAGAGAGGAATATGAAGAAAGAGTGTACAAACCGGAAGATCTCATCTGTCTCAACCTTGGGATCGTATATTCGGATATGTGCCCCTTCTTCCATCAGGTATTTTGCAACAAATATCGCAGCAGATTCCCTAAAATTTGTAATAATAGATATTTACTTCATAGTCACCCAAAACAGTCTCACCATCTGTCAACAATAGACCTTATTAAAGTAATAGGTGTCAATAATGTATATATATGTACCAATAACAGAATCAAATTAAATAAAATTTAAGAAATTTCAACACAACCTATCTGACATAAATGCGTAAGATAATACGATCCTTTATCCTATGTGTTCCATGCTTAATCCACCAGCATAATATACATTTTTTAAAGGTCATATTTCCCGATAAACAAAATTTTCTTTAATTATGGTTTTTGAATTAGGTTATGGTTTCGTAATGACGGAGGTAATGATTTTTTTCTCATACAGAGGCAAAAAATGTTGTTTTTGACTACTTTTATTCACCTTTATCGATTTTTGTGAATGACTTATCTCCCTTGTTGTGACGTCATTTGTGCTTCAAAGTCATATGAACTATCAGTAAGAGGAATCTAATTCTCAGTAACGACGGTGTTTTTGCACAAATTTCGGACATTTTAAGTGTTGAATTGTGTTTTGGGAAACTTAAATTGGATATTGAATATGGTATTTTGACAGGTCTTCTGGTGTTATTCTGCTTTTGGTCGCAGGGATGCGAGTTTCTCCCGTTTTCCGACAAACATAAAAGCTGCAAAAAGTTTCGATAAGTAAACTGGACCGTGTTTACTTTACAAATAAGCAAAAGATATATTCCCCAAACAAGAACAGTAGGCTGTGTTACTTTCACTTCGAAGACGGCAAGTTTACACATTGTAAGGCGTTTCCAGAGAATTGATTTTATTGATCTTTAAATGATCGGACTCAATTACGTTGATTACTATGATAACAAACCGATTAAAACAAGCAAGTTTCTTTTATCTGCCGTTGTCTTTGAATGAAAATTCAAAATAATGAATATTTGATATCCGCAAACTGTCTCTGAACTCATCGTCTGCTTTTCGGAATTATTTAAATCACACACCTCATTTTTTTGCCATTGGTAATATTGGTTTAAATGACGTATGTCACACCGAAATGCAGGTGTTCAAACATGATTATTACAAATTTATATTGATAATTTAGTAATAAAATCACTAAATATATAATTTACACATTTGAACATAATCTCTTTGTTTACAATTTAATTGTTTATTGTCAGTTTACCTCACACACAAAGGGTCAATCAACAAACATCGGACATTACAAGGATTAAGGGTCATGATGCAAATTAACACCAATCTGCCACATTTGCACAGTCTGTTTCAAGTCTCAAGTCCTTTATTGTTTAGGCGAAAGATAGCCTCTGGCGTTAATCTCTTAAATATCTCTGTTGTTAATTAACAGGTCTGACACGTTCTGCTTTTCCAGACATGAAATAACAAGCGGCAAATCTCACACTTTCAATGCGCGGCAATTAAATTTATCTAAAATAACCAATTAAGACCAAACTCTCACAGGATGTTTGGATTGATAAGGTGTCAGGACATATTTATCTCTCAATGTGACTTACGTCTGATACTTAATCGTTATGACATTCAAAGAAGTGAACATGTTGTCTTTTCTATTAGAATAGTTTGACACTTCAATAAGTAAATTGTAATCAATATTCACCAAAACGGTATTAACTCTATGTTTTCAACAAAAAAAACGAATTAACATCAAAATCAAGTTTTGTCAAATTGATATTTAAATTCCAAAATCATAAAAATAAATTCAAATATGTTTATTTAAGGTTGTTAGTAAAATAAACTTTGACGATTTTTTTGTTTTAGCTGTTAATTATTAAACCTGTCCGAAAATTAAATGCTCAATATGTCAAGACTACTTACACGAGAGAAAACGAAAATAAATGTAAAGTGAATAAAGAACAATTCTTAAGTCAAAACAGTTGATCTAGAAAGACGACATCGGAATCAATTTCGAAATCATAGACCTTTTACTGGGGATGGCGTTACTGGAAAGTTGCCGGATGATTTTAACAAATACTCTTGAATGTGCCAGTGTTTAGTTTTGAAATTTGGATGTGTGGTGAAAATGTGAGTTAAAGGATAACCTTCGAATCACAAGTAAGTTGATGTGTGGTGAAAATGTGAGTTAAAGGATAACCTTCGTATCACAAGTAAGTTTGGTTATAATACGGTTTGTTTGTTTGCAATTTATGATCTTCTCCCGTTTCATTTCATGTATTGATAAGACAATGCAGGGTGAATTTGACAGTTAATAGTTATACGATGTACGGTTTTAAGACAATTCGTTTATTCAGATCTATGTCTTTGTTTAGTACTCAATTAAAACCTTAATGCTAATACACGATAATTGACGAAAAGTACTCGTGTTTTCTTTTCAACAATTATTAATTAAAATAGCTGTTTTCACAAATATCGTTAAAATTTCAAGCCGATTCTTACATATGAAAACATTTACAAATTCTTTCAAATTTACGTGTTACGTCACTTACTTTTTTTTAAAATATTCTTATAGTATGAAACATATTCAATAAAGAAAATGCACTGTCAATCCAAACATTGACTTAAGGATTGCTATTTCGCGGAAAATAGTCCCAATTTCAAGCCGTTCCTTTCATATGAACGCATTGACACATCCTTGTAAATTCACGCGTTAAATCACTAATTTATTTTTTTCAAATGGATATTCTTATAATATGAAAAATATCCAGTATAGAAAATTCACTGTCAATCCAAACAATGAATTAAGAATCATTTATTTCAAGGAAAATCGTCCAAATTTCAAGCCGTTCCTTTCATATGAACAGGTTTACGCAATGACAAATCCATGCAAATTCACGGGTTAAGTTATTAATTTATCTTTTTTCAAATTGATATTCTTATAAAATGAATCATATTTGATAAAGAAAATGCGCTGTCATTCTAAACAATGACTTTAGGATCGTTTATTTGAAGAAAAACACCAATTCTAACAAGCGATCGCTCTTTACGCCCTTTACATGGCGCATTCAGTGGATCACGAGTGACGTCACAGCAAAGGGAAGTAAGTCATACAAACTTTTATTAATCGGTGCGCTATGACGGTGATTTATGACGTAATGCGTTATGCTAAAATGTTGCAAATAATTTCAATGTGATTCTATTACTTCATATTTTAATTTTATGAAATAAACCCAACCTGTACATATGACCTTTAAATTGTATTTAATGGTGTTTTTAATCTAGAAGAAATGGGTGTATATCCTTTTTTTAACTGGTCAAAACTACAGTCATGCAAAGACTCCAGAGCATGTATTAGAAGAAGAATTATAGATGCACAAATCAAAACACTACTGTTGTTTCAAAACGATGTCTTTCTAAAACAGTGTTGTACATTCATACTATTGTAAATAGATATCAAAGAAACTAATTGATTTCTAAAGAAATGCGTTTCCCCTATTTCCCTCCATTGGAATTTATAACTGGTTCAAATTGGAAGCAGCAGCAGACAACAATCAAAAAGTGCACATCAATAACATTTTTTTATGATTTTATGTAGAAACCATGTGACAAAAGGAGAAATTACTTGGTATCATCAATTTCTCATTATATCACATTGGTTTTAAATGTCTCCTGCAGCAGATGCGGTAAAGTGAATTATCAAGTGATAAAGTGTAAACATTTTCTTCTTTACATTGTGACCCTTCAACAATCATGGTATTTTAGCTCTTGATATTTTGCCTTTCCAACTTCCTGCTATAAAACATTACAGAATAGTGTATTGTTTGTTTGATGTTTAGGGTTTTAAATCACATCAACACTATTTCAGTTATATTGTGATGCCAGACTCATAATGGATGGAGGGAGACGTAAAACTTAAATGCCAAAATGGGCTGGTCAAGGCTGGTAGATTTATCTGCATTCCTTACGGCTAGCCATGATCCGCCATTTTGTAACTCATTATTTTATCGGATTACTTTAGGCGTTCTTGGTACACATTATTCAGGCCGGAACTTTTTGGTTTAATATGAATAACTCCATCCCAGACCGATGTATACTGAGAACAACAGAAGTAATCTGATGAAAGAATAATTCTCAAAATGGCGGATTATGGGTATTTTACCTTAAATCAACTCAAAGACTACCTCCAATGAAATCCAAATCTACCCTTAACTTTAACCAATCTATCTTAACTTTAACCAATCTATCTTAACTTTAACCAATCTATCTTAACTTTAACCAATCTATCTTAACTTTAACCAATCTATCTTTAACTTTAGCCAATCTATCTTTAATTTTAACCAATCTATCTTTAACTTTAACCAATCTATCTTTAACTTTAACCAATGTATCTTTAACTTTAAGCGAACAGAGGCTATTAAATATGATTTAAAGTTTTGTACTCTAACCATAAAGCCCATCACTAAGCAACAAAGGCCCGTTTTAATGTATTTCCAAACTGATTGTGAAATAAGACATTTTGCAAAGTGCCATTTATTTTATTCCGACGTAATTCACGCATAAAACTTTACCTTGTATCCCCTGTGTCTTTCTTAAAGGCAAATCCAAACATGGCTATCTTCTTATTGGCAACTGTGTTAAACAGACATTCTACAATCCTGTTAGCAAAACGACGCCTCTGGTAATCATTTATATTGATCACCTGCAAACAAAAATAAAAAAGATAAATAGAAATCTGTCAAATCCAAATCATATCTTAATATATGCAAACTTTGCAATAATTCAATTCTTTTTTTAACCCTTTCCCAAACAACACATTTTCGACTGTCCCAAATCGAAAGAGTTTGCAGACGACATTTTAAAATGTAATGATATTGGAAATTAATCTTCTGATAGGCCCGAAAACATTGTGGGAAAAGAAAAATTGCTCATTAATTGATACATTGGGCTGGATGCACTTCATTCATTCATGTAATCCAACATGTCACAATAATAAAAAAAAAATCTTTCCTTTTTGGAACTTATATAAGACAAGAGCAAATGACTTGGAAAAACTAAAACCTTATCATGATATCTTGATCAATAATTTTTTTTATTCAAATTACAAAAGAGTCTTTCAATATACTACAGTATTTCTAAGGTAACTACAAAGCAAGTTAGGCTATCGTGAAGATAGAACAAAATATGTAGATCGTTAGCAAGACAGGTTGTCATACAGGCAAGAGTTCCGTTCTGACACCATGGCAACCAAAGTTATTATTAGAACATATCAATTTGAACAAATTTTCATTAGTACCAAATACAGAATCTGTGAAATTTGGTAACATTTGGCCCAGTGGTTTATGTGAGGGTGTTAACCCTTTATCACGCAAAACTTTTGACTGTCCCAAATTGAAAAAGTTTGCAGACGACATTTCAAAATGTGATGAAATTGAAAAACGGTCTTCTAATAGGGCAGAAAACATTGTGGGAAAAGGAGAAATTGCTCATATAGAGCAATTTCTCCTTTATCCACAATGTTTTTCAAAGTCCTCTGCAACAAACTGGTCAAATATTGTTATTGTTTGGAAATGTGTTAAGGCATAACACCTTCTCATCAGACTTTAAATAATCCCAAAGGCTAACCTAAAGCAGTTGAGCTAGAAAGTAATATCAAATAGCAAACCTGCTGCCAATAATCTGCTACTTCGGGTAAGTTCAAACACTCGCACAAATAGACTAGATTGAGTACGTCCTTCTGAAAACAGCTTCCACCAAAACCTGACAATCAAAGAGGGGATGATATGAATAAAACATTACACATGAATTACAGGTGTCTTTCTTAAACCTTTGAATGCAGGGTAAATTCTTTTAAAAATATAGGTTGTGTCGCCTGCTTTCCAAACCTTAAATATCTGTTTAATTTTGTTAAGAAAAGATACTCAGAGAAGCAAACAGGTAAGATCAATGGCCAGCTGGCAATTTACTTGGCGGCTGGCCTGGATCTAACCTGTTTGTATAAGCATGAAATCAGTTCCATCACTATTAAGGCTAATTAGTTACAAGTGTTTATTTTCATTTGTGGTTCAAACCTTTTCCATACAAGCCTGGGATTTTATAAGCTAAAGACATCAGTAATCATGACTAAATTCTAAAATGGGTTTCACATAACATCAACATTATTTCAATTATGTTGCAACGCCCGGTTCATGTTGACAGAGGAAGACCCCCAAGGCATTCCTCAAGTCAACCGGAAAACTACCTCTCATGAAAATTCAAATACTTCCACCTGGATTTGAACCCACACAGGGAGAGGTCACATAATATAATGTTCTGTACATAAACCACTCAGCAACATAGGCCCCTAAACAGAAGGACAGTGGACCAGGGGTAGAGCATTGGCCTCTGGACACAAGGATCATGGGTTCGAATCCAGTGAATAGCGGAACGCCTTGTGACTGTTCATAAATCAACATTCCGCGCGAGAACTGGTAATGATCCAGGAAGCAAAATCGAGAGTGATTAATCTAAGTTGTAAACACTTGTTTCACAATCGATGTAAAATAAATAAGTTAGCGCTAAGGCCCCCCTAACAAAACATGGAATTTATGTAGGTTTAACACAGAGAAACTGATCACTCACCCACACTGGCCTTCAGAAACTTGTTGCCTATCCGACTATCAGTGCCGATGGCGTGTGACACCTCCGACACATCTGCGCCCGTCGACTCGCAGATGGCAGACATCGCGTTGATACTCGAGATCCTCTGGGCCAAGAACGCATTGGCAGCCTGTGGGAAGATGTTTGACAATCATTATAACCAATTTGTTTGTTTTTGTTACTAGTTAACCCTTTACCAAACACCAAATATTCGACTGTCCCAAATTGAAAGAGTTTGCAGACGACATTTCAAATGTGATGATATTAAACAAGAGGGCCATAATGGCCCTTTATCGCTCACCTGAGTTCTGTTTGAAAAAGAGGTATATTTAAGACAGAGTGGTTGGTATGTTTCAAACTCTTCTAAGTGCTAATTGCATTGAATACTCTAAGCCAATGCTCTTGCTTGTTAACATTTTTTTATGTGTATTGTATTTGTCTTCTTGAGTTAATGTTCACCAAGACAAAGAGAATTAAGATGAAGGAAATTTAGGTTTGTGAAAGCAGGGACAGTAACAATTGGTTGGGCAAATTAAAATAATAACAATTGGAAAATGTATCTCAAAGTCGTTTATTGGTTTTCAACAGTAAATAAATTTGGAAAATTTTAAGACAGTCAAGCTTATGGTAAATAATCCAATCATTCTGGCCAACTTTCATCAAAATTGGACCATAAATGTGGCCTCTAGAGTGTTCACAAGCTTTTTAAATTATTTGACCTAGTGACCTAGTTTTTGACCCCACATGACCCACTTTCAAACATTGCCAAGATTTCATTTTGGCAATCCTTCTGACCAACTTTCATCAAAATTGGACCATAAATATAGCTGCTAGAGTGTTCACAAGGTTTTTCAAATATTTGACCTAGTGACCTAGTTTTTGACCTCACATGACCCGGTTTCAAACTTGGCCAAGATTTCAATTGAGACAATCATTCTGACCAACTTTCATCAAATTTGGACCATAAATGTGGCCTCTAGAGTGTTCACAAGCTTTTTAAATTATTTGACCTAGTGACCTAGTTTTTTACCCCACATGACCGAGTCTTGAACTTGGCCAAGATTTCATTGAGACAATCATTCTGACCAACTTTGATAAAAATTGGACCATACTTGTGGTCTCTAGAGTGTTCACAAGCTTTTTAAATTATATGACCTAGTGACCTAGTTATTGACCCCACATGACCCAGTTTCAAACTTGGCCAACATTTTTATTGAGACAATCATTCTGACCAACTTTCATCAAAATTGGACCATAAATGTGGCCTCTAGAGTGTTCACAAGCTTTTTAAATTATTTGACCTAGTGACCTAGTTTTTGACCCCACGTGAACCAGTTTCAAACTTGGCCAAGATTTCATTAAGACCATCATTCTGATGAACTTTCATCAAAATTGGAACATAAATGTGGCCTCTAGAGTGTTCACAAACTTTTTAAATTATTTGACCTAGTGACCTAGTTTTTGACCCCACATGACCCAGTTTCGAACTTGGCCAAGATTTTATTGAGACAATCATTCTGACCAATTTTGATAAAAATTGGACCATAATTGTGGTCTCTAGAGTGTTCACAAGCTTTTTAAATTATTTGACCTAGTGACCTAGTTATTGACCCCACATGACCCAGTTTCGAACTTGGCCAAGATTTTATTGAGACAATCATTCTGACCAACTTTAATCAAAATTGGACCATAAATGTGGCCTCTAGAGTGTTCACAAACTTCTTAAATTATTTGACCTAGTGACCTAGTTTTTGACCCCAAATGACCCAGTTTCGAACTTGGCCAAGATTTTATTGAGACAATCATTCTGACCAACTTTCATCAAAATTGGACCAAAAATGTGGCCTCTAGAGTGTTCACAAACTTTTTAAATTATTTGACCTAGTGACCTAGTTTTTGACCCCACATGACCCAGTTTCGAACTTGGCCAAGATTTTATTGAGACAATCATTCTGACCAATTTTGATAAAAATTGGATCATAAATGTAGCCTCTAGAGTGTTCACAAGCAATTGTTGACACACGCACGGACGCACGGACACACGGACGCACGGACGACGGACATCTCGGTATCACAAAAGCTCACCTTGAGCACTACGTGCTCAGGTGAGCTAAAAATAATCTTCTGATAGGGCAGAAAACATTGTGGGCAAACGAGAAATTGCTCTAAACGAGCAATTTCTCCTTTTCCCACATGTTTTCCTGAGTCATCTGCAACAAAGTGGTCAAATGCATTATTGTTTGGTAATGGGTTAAGGTGTTCTATACCAAATTTTTGTTCCTTTTATAAACAAGTCTGTGGAAACCTATAGATATCTATAGATATAAAACTTACTGACGCAATTTACATTTGGTCCAATGTTTCGAGGGGTTATCCAAATGTTATAATTCGTTACATCATTTAAAACCTTGGTGTAAATGACAACAACTCCCTTGTGTTAAACCACTATGTGAAGAAAAAACGTTTTATGAATGTCCTTCAAGAAGAGTTAAACCCCTTGAAAAGTTCGGATTGGATATAAATTGTGTAAATTTGATAACTTCTATGTTCTTTTTATTTCAATATTGATAAAAATCTAAATTGACAAAATTGCTTATAAAGGTATGGTTTCTCTAAATGACACCATGAGGATGTAAGAATGGCTATATAGTTGAGTATCCCTTGGGACCACTTGTTAATCCAAAATGGGGGAATTTACATAACATAACATAATATTTACTTGGAATAAAATATACACATCCATAGCCATCCAACACATTATCATCAGATGCATAAAGGCTGTTTTTTTTTTTACATAGTTATCTTGTTTTTGTGTGTTATAATCATGAAAAAGTTCCCTTGTATAGATATTCCTGACCTGGTTTAACCCTTTACCAAATTGCAACTTTTTGACCGTCCCAATTTGAAAGAGTTTGCAGATGACATTTCAAAATAATATCAAATTGGAAAATAATCTTCTGATAGGGCAGAAAACATTGTTGGAAAAGGAGAAATTGCTCATAACACAAGCAATTTCTCCTTTTCAGACAATGTTTTCCAGAGTCGTCTGCAACAAAGTGGTTAAATGTCGTTATTGTTTGGTAATGGGTTAATTGAACATAACAGCAGATAACAAAAACATGTATAAAGTATGATCATTAAAATGTGGAACTGGGCAGATATCAATGATATCAAATGAGAATTTTCTAGTCAATTTCTCATTTGGTCATAATCTTTTTCATACAATTTCTTTTTTCTCGATTTTTTTTAAATGTGGTACTGGGCAGATATCAATGATATCAAATGAGAATTTTCTAGTCAATTTCTCATTTGGTCACAATCTTTTTCACACAATTTCTTTTTACTCGATTTTTTCTCTCTTTTTTATGGCTTTCATTAGCTGTTGCTAAATGTAGAGAAAAGGTATGCTATCTTTTCACTGATGCAATCTCTGCCAACTCAAGTAGCCTAAGACTAATCTGTATCTTATTGATTTGCTATCAATGCCACCTCATCATCTTTCGAGACTATTAACTATACAAGGGAGCATTTGTAGATCATTCGGGAGTTGGTCAGGGGACTCGGCCAAGAGTCCATGGTCGAGGGTCGACGCCGACTAGACTCCACCACGAAGTTCGGCCAAACCGTACGCAGAAATGCGGCCCAGTAAAGATGTTCTAATAAATACTGAATAAAACGACTATACGATCTAACAGCTTGTCTTCATAATCATTTCATTACACTAAGGATTAAGTTAAGTCCAAAACTTGCCGAGGGTGTAAGGTGTCACATGAGTTTATAAAAAGACTTGCCAATTTGGAGAGTTCCGAGGACCATGTGTTCATTGTAATAACTCGATTCTTCGGTACCCAATGTTCGTAGACCCAAACAAGAGAGGAAATGGCTTCGAGGCCCTCTGGTGTCTGTTCTCCACCGATCAAAACACGGTCGGGGTTAAATAGATCGCGAACTGCTGTGCCCTCCGCCAGAAATTCGGGGTTTGACAATATCTACAAAAAATAAAAATGTCGAATTCTAGCTGCAATTCAAAGCAATTATCGAAAAGATCATGATCTGTGAGAAATAAAGCAGTGATTCTAAATCTTTTCTAAATTAAATCAATGGACCTTTTTGACATAAACTTACAAATCAATGGGTTTTTCTATAGAAAAATGTTTAAATTGAATGAAAGTAATGAGTTTTTGAGAAATCTTATGATATTTTTTAGGCCAAAAATTATCACTGAATAAAGATAAAAAAAATGATTCAGTTGATTTAAATTTCTTCATTCTTAAGTTGCTGAATACTTGTATTTTTTATTTAAAAAAAAGTGAAATGACTTTGAACAACTTCCACTGCTTTGATTGCAAAAGCCTTCCCACTTATGTCATTTTATGGTTACAATATATCAATGCACAATGAAAAGTATGCAAGACTTATGTGATGAGGGTAACTTGAACTACCCCAATTTAACTTTAGGTAATAAAGGTTTAGAACATTGTTAGCAAATCAAACCATTTTAATATACATGTATCCGCAACATAATTGCGCTATATCTTTATCCCACAGTTATGAAAGAGTTGGGGAAGTGTCTGACTAAGTTTTATGTAACATTAACCCTTATAGTGCTGGAATTGACTTCATGCTTATGCAAACAGGTTAGTTTGCGGCTGGCCTGTGATCTAACCTGTTTGCTACTCTGAGTATCTTTTCTCATCAAAGTTAAGCAGATAAAAAAAAGACACTAAGCAGATATATAAGGTTTTGGAAAGCAGACGACACGAAAATCTATTTTTCGGAAAATTACCCAGCATTCTAAGGGTTAACGATCTGTGTCGGAGGCTAGACCCAGCAGTGTAAGGGGTTCATACCTGATATTTGACGCCTGGCCTCTGGTTTGCCTTTAAAATGTTAAAGATGCTCTCGGCTGCTTTAACTGGAACAGTGCTCTTCTCTACGACTATTTTGGAACTTGTTGATACTTCAGCTATCATCCTTGCTGCAGACTCTATGTACTTTAAATCGGCAGCTCTTCCCTAGAAACATAATTACACGATATTTATGAAGAGTACATAAAACGATCATAAAGCACCTATTCAGGAAGACATAACTTTCGATTGTTTTAAGAAAAGGCAGGCAAATTGGCTGTTGGTGGGTCATTACCTGAAATGTTAGGCAATAGCCAAAACTGTACTAGTATATTGCTAATAAAAGGTGACAAACATCAGCCAAATTCTGTAGAAGACAGTGCATCAATTCATATTTTGAAGTGGGGGGCAGTAGCCCTGGCCTGATGTACACCTGAATGAATGGTGTTTTAAGGCGCATCAACAGCTAGGGTCATTTAGCGCGCATTATGATGTGGATAAATGTATATTGAATTATTTACAGGCCAGATGTAGACTTTGACCTGAAGCCCAGGTTATATAGTAATAACGTACATGTACAAATGTACCCACACATATATTGTCCTTTATGAACATTCTTCAATACATGTAAAGCAGTGGTTGCTTAATTCAAGATTGACTTAATTACAAATACTATCTGCAGCTTCATTGGTTTAGAGAAGTCAAGCACTTTTGAGTTCTCAATACAAGTGAAAGACCAAGTTAAGGGCTCAGTGCCCGAATTTACAAGGCCTGTTACAAAAGTGAGGGACTTGCTACTATCTCCACATCAACCCGTCTATATGAAACGTTGATTCATCAGGATTACTAAAAACATAATGGAAAAAGGCATTGAAGGCCTACCTTTCCAACTCCATAGCTCTTGGTGGGCGTATTTACACAGATGAAGATCAGCTCAGCTTCTTTGATGCCTTTAGTGATGTCAGTGGAGAAGAACAGATTCTTATTGCGACAACTCTTCACTATCTCGTCAAGTCCAGGCTGTAACAGGATAAAGCATTGTTTGTCTGTTAGTAGGGGTTTAACATGGTGTCAACAGAATTTCAGTCTTATTGCAATATCCAGCTCAATACAGGGCATTTTCTTGTTATATAACACAAGACCCATAAAAGGCTTCTTCCCAATTTGAAATTAATTTAAAATTATGCAGTTTTCTCAAAAAGTCAGTCACACCAGTTTTTTTGGTTTCCTATTTCAGCAATTTCATTGATACAATTGCCCAAAATCAACAGGCCTATACCTCATTACCAATTTAAGGAAAAAAGGAAAAAAAGGTCCTGTAATGTAGATCGAGAAAGACCCTTGGAATGACATTGGTAGCACCATTAGCATTTCAGAAGTCAACAATCGCGTAAGACTCCTTCTCAAGAGAATTCTAACCGATGCTGTGAGTGGCCATGTTTTTTCCAGCTCTGGTAGGGTTGTAAATGATGTCAACATTGTTTTTCAATCCTTTACAAAACACCAAATTTTCGACAGTCCCAAATTGAAAGAATTTGCAGACGACATTTCAAAATATGATGAAATTGAAAAATAATCTTCTGAGAGGGCAGGAAACATTGTGGGAAAAGGAGAAATTTCTCCTTGCGAGCAATTTCTCCTTTTCCCACAGTGTTTTCCAGAGGTGTCTGCAACAAAGTGGTTTAATTTCGTCATTGTTTGATTAAGGGTTAAAGTCTTATTTTAGAGTTACAAGACAGAGAAAATCTCCTTTAGACATTATCACAAAGAAATTGCAGTTTTTGATACATTTTAATTGTTGTTTCATTTTTGTTTTTCTTTCTAGAGAAATCACTTCATTTGTATGGAGTTAAATGCAGTGTCAACAATTTTCAGATATGTTACAGCTTCCTATTTCACCAGCACTTGACTTAAACTCAAATATTTATTATACATTGATTGTGAAACAAGTTCTTACAGGCCACTTCAACAAAACCAGGTGTATCAGTAGGGTTTCAACCCATGACCCCTGAGTGAAAAGGTCGCCGCTAAAACCACTGGGCCATGCATAATGGGTTATATGTCCATTGACCAACTGACCATGAGAGATAACAGCCTCAGGCCCAATGTAGTGAAAGGCATGGTACATGTTTTCCTTTAAGTTTTGTTTCTCTACCTACTTTGTGATTTAAGCCATCAAGAAAAGAATTTCCCCAGCAAGTTCTAGTTTGAGATAAAGTGCCCTGTCAAATGTTTACATTGCAGGATTGATGACTGCAAGTTTGAACTGAACCTGCCCACTCTAATATCTCTGATGGTTTATAGTGCAATACGCATAAATTCGAGGACATTCATAAATAAAGTAGCCCTTTTATATCAACACTCTTTAGAATTCATCGTAAGAAAAGGATAAATTGCTTCTGATGAGCATTTTTTCTGTTTGTCACAAGGGTGCTACCAAAGTTCATCAAGAAAACATTAATTTTTTGTTAATGTTGTTTGTGGTCTTCTGCTGATCCTTTCAATTTGGTCTATTCACAAGTTTGAATACTGTGGAATGGGATAAAAGGCCACTTGTATAAACTAGTACAATTAACCAATTACCAAACAAAAACAAAATTTGACCAGTTTGTTGCAGACGACTCTGGAAAATATTATGGGAAAAGGAGAAATTGCTCGTAACAAGCAGTACGTTTCTCCTTTCCCCACAATGTTTTCCGCCCTACCAGATTATATAATTTCATCACATTTTAAAATGTCGATTGCAAACCCTTTGAATTTGGGACAGTTGATAATTTGGCGTTTGGTTAAGGGTTAAGTTAGAGAGATGAATGTCTCCAATTGCAATAAGACGTACATCCTCACATACCCATCATAGCATTTTGGTCACCTGATTCCTCTAATGGTTAGAAAGTTTATTTACATATTTCCATAAGGATAATAAGTTCATTAGATACATTGTGTGCAAATTGTCTAGCAGTATAACAAAGAATATAGATGTCTTAATTACTTCATCAATGTTGAATTATTAAGACATATTAATCACTAATAAACAAGTAAAAAAACTTTTTCTTCAAAATTTAAATTTTTATATAACCTTTGTAAAAGAGTCCCATTCCCATTTTTCAAAGGAAATCTTGTTTGGCATACTACAGCCTTGCACAAAGTTTTAAAACTGATATATATGAAAACTTCAAGCTCTAATCCAATGTAGGATTCACGTCTCCCTATTTTCCCATGAATATTATAATGGATTAATTCAAAGGTTATCGTTTTGTTCATGCTCCTGAAAATATTATTGAAACAATGTCGATAGTCTCGGAGAGAAAGGTAAACATGTTGTGAGAATTTGATCTATACAAACTTCCCGCAATCTCTCCCTCTATGACACACGGTATTTACGTTTTTAACCCATTCTCCCCATACGGGAATTTAGGATTCGTCCAAATTCAAAGACAAGTCAAACGACAAAATTACAGCAACAAAAAATAAATACAAAAGTTTTACACCATAAGGTTTTAAAACCATAACCCCACATGGGAATTTTGGATTCGTCCAAATTCAAAGCAGCAACAGACGACAAAATTACACACAAAAAAATAAATACAAAAGTTCTACGACATAAGGTTTTAAAACCATTCCAAAATATGGGAATTTGAGACTGGTTTAAATTCAGAGGCAAGGCAGATGACAAAATTACACACAAAAAAATAAACAAAAGTTTTACGACATAAGGTTTTAAAACCATTCCCCTATATTGGGAATTTTGAACTGGTCCAAATTCAAAGCAATGACAGATGACAAAATACCTGAAAAAAAAAATACACAGGCTCTATGATATAAGGTTTTAAAACCATTGTGTCACGGGAATATTGGGAATTTAGAACTAATTACAATAAGTAGCAGACAACAAAAAATAACATGAAAAAACTATAAATGGTCAATGATATTGTGAAGAAACCATTGAGAGAAAAGGATAAATTTCTCATTTGGTGCAATTAATTGTTTTGTAAAAGCAGTTTTGGAAGGCTTCTACAACAGATGTGGAAAACCAACATATAGATATTTGTGATGGGTCGAAATTCAAAGCAAAGATCGACAAGAAAAATCAATAAGATAGAAATATAGATGGTTAATGGCATTGGGTAGAAACCATCTGTGACATGAGCATAAATTGATCCCTAGGATAGTGGTTTTCAAAAATTTGTATGTTTGTATGGAGTTCAATGCCATATCAACAATTTTTCAATTATTTTATAGTTTTCCTGTATCCACCAGTACTAGGCCAGGGCTCAAAGGATGTAATGACTTGCTAAAGGTCACTCCCACGAAACCAGAGGTGTCATTGGGGCTTGAACCCGGAACACCCAAAGTTCTTAGTCCGCAACCTTAACAACTTAGCCACACGGGACCCCTTCTCAAAGATATCTACATCAGATACAGCCAACAAATGTGTAATGAAGTAAAGGGTGCATTAAACCAGCTTCCTATAATATTTTCTGCAGTGGCCCATAATTTGAACCTGATACAGTGAAGCCTCGTTTATCCGGACCCTGATTATCCGGATGTCTCGCAATCCGAAAGAAATTGTAAGGGAACGGAATCATTTAACCAATTTGTTGCAGAAGACTTTTGAAAACATTGTGGGTAAAGGAGAAATTGCTCGTGACGAGCAATTTCTCCTTTTCCCACAATGTTTTCTGCCATATCAGAAGATTATTTTTGAATTTCATCATGTTTTGAAATGTCGTCTGCAAACTCTTTCAATTTGGGACGGTCGACAATTTGGCGTTTGCCAAACGGTTATAAGTATACACATGCATACAGACTGTTTATGTCTTAATGTGTATAAGAACATGCTCTGCTTCATTAGTCCGGAAAATTCGGTAATCCGGACATTTTGTTGGGAACGGACGTGTTCGGATTAACGAGACATCACTGTACTCTATATCAATGCAACATGTTGCTCGGTACCAAAACAATATGACACTAGAACATGTTGCTCGGTACCAAAACAATATGACACTAGAACATGCTGCTCGGTACCAAAACAATATGACACTAGAACATGCTGCTCGGTACCAAAACAATATGACACTAGATCATGCTGCTCGGTACCAAAACAATATGACACTAGATCATGCTGCTCGGTACCAAAACAATATAACACTAGAACATGCTGCTCGGTACCAAAACAATATGACACTAGATCATGCTGCTTGGTACCAAAACAATATGACACTAGAACATGCTGCTCAGTACCAAAACAATATGACACTAGAACATGCTGCTCGGTACCAAAACAATATGACATTAGAACATGCTGCTCGGTACCAAAACAATATGACACTAGAACATGCTGCTTGGTACCAAAACAATATGACACTAGAACACGCTGCTCGGTACCAAAACAATATAACAAAAATCTCAGTTAACCCATAACCAAACAATAACGACATTTACCCACTTTGTAACAGATGATTCTGGAAAACGAATCATTATCATCAAAAATCATTATGACCAATTCCTCCTTTTCCCACAATTTTTCAAGAGTCGTCTGCAACAAATTGGTTAAATGTCGTTATAATTTTATATAGGTCATGTTAACCCTTTTCCAAACAAGCAATTTTTCCTTTTCCCACAATGTTTTCTGCCCTGTCAGAAGATTATTTTTGAATTTCATCACATTTGTCATCAATGTCATCTGCAAACTCTTTCCATTTTGGGACAGTCGAAAATTTGTTGTTTGGGAAAGGGTTAAAGAAATGTTTTCATGTATGTAGTAAAAATGGGCCTGAGGCCTAGAATACTGAATGATGTATCATTATCATCACTTTAGACCGAATCACATTTTACCTCAAATATGGGTAGATTGTCAGAGTTCCACTGGGCAATTCTCATTTCACTCAAATCAACGACAGTGACCTCTAGCTCGGGACACTTGTATGCGATCATACTGCATGTTGGTCCACCGACGTAACCAGCACCAATACAACAAATCTTCTTCACCGTCATGTTTAATAACCTGAAAGAAGGACAGAAGTCTTCATTTGATATAGAAAATTGATAGTTGGCGTCTTGAATTCATTTATTGGTAAGGCATAGTAATATTATTCCGTGAGCAATAGTGGAATCAGATAATAGTCCAAAAGCAGAACCTCTGCAAAAGATTTAACAACTTATTCATGAACGTTAAATGACTGCTCATGAACACAGAACTTTTTTTTTATGAAATTTGAGAAAATGTTCATGAACATAAAGTACAGGTTCATGAAAACATTTAAATGGACATGTTTATGATGTTCATGAACAAGTTCTTGAAATTCATGAATAAGCTAAGAACAGCTTAGTGTTCATGAATGGTTTTTGCATTGATGAATGTTCATGAAGTTCATGAATAAGTTCTTGAATCTTTCACAGGGAAACTTTTCCTATTAAAGACACCAACTATCTTTTTTGCTTATCCTATTACCTTTTTGGTTTCAAATATACAATAAAAAAGAAAGAAAAAAAGCGGAAAAATCAATACTAAAAGGTGTATGTAGTGATCACATTATCTTTTGACAGGTAACAAAAACATATATTATCCCTTCCCAAACAATAACGGCATTTGACGACTTTGTTGCAGACGACTTTAGAAAACATTGTGGGAAAAGGAGAAAATGCTCGTGACGAGCAATTTTTCCTTTTCCCACAAGGTTTTCTGATCTTTCTGAAGAATATTGTTCAATTTCATCACACTTTGAAATGTCGTCTGCACACTCTTTCAATTTGGGACAGTCAATAATTTGTTGTTTGGGAAAGGGTTTATATAAAACCTTGTTATCGCTCCATAAATTCATCGGTGACGGTAAAAACTTGTATTCACTTCATAACACATTATGCTATTCCCTTTCATTTAGTTTTCAGACAAGTTAAAATTTCATGTCCAGCACTAATAAAAAATTTGTAAGAATGGAAATGGACCTTTTTTGTTGAGATAATGAATAAAAACCTTTTTAGACAATAATATCATGTTTAGTTATGAGCAACCTTTCCCTTTGTTATCATGTTTTAATAAATTATAAAATTAATGAACCAACTATTTTATGGGTTTAGAAAAATCAAGACAATCCAGAAAATCTATTCAAAAGTTAAAGGTAAATAATAAGGTTTTAAAAGACTAGAGTGATATATTAATAGCTGAAGTTGACTTCTATAATACTCTGTACACAAGCAGCAATGTAGACACAGATGATATAATATCATACTTAAACAAAAAAGTCATTGTCAATACAGTTACTTTAGTTCGGAATTCAGCAATCCAATGTGATGGTCATTTTAAAGCAAAGGAATGCTACGATTCAATAATAATTATGAAACTTAATGAAAGCCCCGGAAGGGATGGTTTTCCTGATGGTTTGCCGGTAGAGTTTTAACCCTTTCCCAAACAATAACAACATGTGACTACTTTGTTGCAGACGACTTAAAAAAACCTTGTGGGAAAAGGAGAAATTGCTCGTAACAAGCAATTTCTCCTTTTCCCACAAGGTTTTCTGCTCTATCTGAAGTTTTTTTTTCAATTACATCACATTTTGAAATGTCGTCTGCAAACTCTTTCAATTTGGGACAGTCGGAAATTTGTTGCTTGGGAAAGGGTTACCGTGCATTATGACCAAAATTGAAAACTCTATTAGTAAAATCCTAAGCAGTGCATATGAAAACATCCAATTATCAGAATGTCAAAAGCATGGTATTATTTCTTTAATCTATAAAAAAGGTGTTCCAACAAACATAGAAAATTGGAGGCCAATATCGCAAAAAAGCATTTTCAAGCTTTTCCATCATAAGAACAATGTCAAATATTTTTCAACAGATAACATTCGAAAATGTTTAAACATAAGCAGCATTTCCTTTTTTATTACCATGTTTCCATTCTTCCTTAAAGACATTTTTGAAATGATAAAAAGTCAGACAAAATGTCTGCTGAAAAACTATAGATGAAGACATGGTGTCAATATATACCGAAACAGACACCTGGCTTTTAGAATCGACCTTATCTATAAAAAAAAAAAAAAAAAAAAAAGAAATTACCAATTAGAACGAATCAATCAATTAACAAACTATAAATGAAAGTCCATAAGCAAAATTGTTTCCAAAGAGCAAACAACTGTATTTTTCAAACCATACCTCAAACAAATGTTTTCATCTTCCATGTTTTCCAGTTCACAGAGTGAAATGTATTATGTTTGTAAACTACTTCAATGATACACCCAAGTTCAAATAGAATTGTCACTACAATACTTATCCCTCTCAAATGGATGAGCAACCACCCACTGTATTTCAAACCCTTTTCTCCATCATTAATCACTTCGACACATCTGCTGCAGCCAAATTAAGGTAGAATACCCATAAACCACCATTTCGAAACTTTCCTGTCATCAGATTACTTCGGTCAACATTGATATACACCGGTCAGGGGTGGTATATAACTATTTGGTTTAATGTGAATAGTTCCGGACCAGACTATGTAAACAGAAAATGACCAAAGTATGCCGTCGATAAATTTCAAAATTGTGCATTATGGGTATTTTACCTAAAGCCACTACTTTGACAATAGAATATATCTATGTTGGTTTGTCAGTTTGTTTATTTAGGATTTAATGCCCTGTCAACAATATTTCAGTTATTTTACCGCCTTCCTGAATGCACAAATCCAACACTTGGGCTACGAAGCATGTATTTATAATGATGAGCAATCTAACACTTTGCCAAAGTAGTTTAAAATGACTAGATCAGAGATTGTGATTTTAACTATTTAAAATAAACTGTCTTCTACCAATAAAATGACAATATACCTTTAAAAGTAACACAAGTGTAGAACATCTATACTGCATATATTTCAAACCATTCAAACGTTTTTCCCTTAGTGAACAACAACCAAAACTAAGAACAATTATTATAGTTGATTTTGTAGATACCATTGTCACTTGGGTCTAAGAAAAGGTTGAACGGCTCTTGACATGTGACGTTAAAAAGGTGCAGGGGAAGAAATAATGACAATATGATGCCTGCACTTTTTCACATATTGTGTTCCCCACAATTTGACTTAATGGTTTGCAATCAAGTTACGGCTAAAAATAAAGAAGAGCACTAGGATAAACAATTGGCAGTCACCTGGTTAGAAAAAATACTTGATACAAATATGAGTACTGTCATTTATCCAACACCAACAACGTCAATATGCAAAATGGAGAATTTCTAGGACTTTATTGGTTCCTGACGTTTCTCAGCTGACCCAGTTTAATTGTTAATAAATCTTATTGTATTAGCTCTTTCAAAATATCATGTGAAAGTGTTACCGTCATGCAGTTCCTCTGTAAATGGGAATTTAAAGTACTATTGCATTATTTGTCAATTATTCTAGAACTTTCACAATTTTAGTGCAAATGAGCTCTATAGTATGGCTTTAACCCTTTCCCAAACAATAACCACATTTGACTACTTTGTTGCAGACGACTTTAGAAAACATGGTGGGAAAAGGAGAAATTGTTCATAACGAGCAATTTCTCCTTTTCCCACAAGGTTTTCTCCTCTATCTGAAGAATATTTTTCAATTTCATCACATTTTGTAATGTCGTCTGCAAACTCTTTCAATTTGGGACAGTCCAAAATATGTTGTTTGGGAAAGGGTTAAGTATTTTTTCTTCTTATCTGCTGATGCTTTTAATTTTGTACAGGACCAAAAGTCTCACTTACTTTTATGTTATTATTGACTTTGTATGATTGTATTGTGGGCCGGTGGCTTATTTACTTCAATTAAACATAGGGAAATGAGTAAAATTGGTTGATTGGGTTGGATGAATAAATTGACTAGCCATGCAATCCATCTAGCCCGCTGACTCTACCTGCATCCAACAAAATACCCTATATTACTTAGTGCATAGTAAGATGTGTATATTTTGATCCTAATATATTACAAATTTCTTCATTTCTTCTAATCACCCTTCTTATTTGTGAACTAATAGAAATGGTTTTGACAGGGGGATTCTTACATTGTAGACCCACAAAGCAGCACATATCCAATAATTTGGGAGAAACGAAATGAGAAATTTCTTTGCCCGTTTTGCAGCGGGTTTGGACCTGGAAAAAATGGGAGAGGGAGTTGTAAAATTTAAAATTTGAAAAATTCTTCAAACGTTTAAAGTAGAACAGTCACTTTTTCTCGTTTTTATATTGATCAATTATGTTTATACCACTTAAAGATGCAAATCGTTAGTGCCCATATTCAGACATGCTCTATTATCTATGTTTAAAAGCTGGAACGACAGTAAAAGCATTGGTAAAACTCGTGAAGTCATGCATTTGTCCCTCAAGTCTTGATACGAATATAACATATTAAAAAAATGTTTTACTTACATCCCCAGATAAAATCATTGATCAAATGCAGATTCTTGCTCTTTTCCTGCCCTTTACTATTTATCAACCTTTTCAATTTCCCCTTACAAAACAGATTTCAGATTTAAAATGCAATTGGAGCACATGATATTTGAAATCAAAATGTCAAGTCAGATCATGAAAAGGGTTTTTAATAATCACATACTTTTGAAGTTGAAATGCCACAGTCACATTAAGTGGTGCAGGTTACCAAATGAGGACGGTGAGAACCTTGCAAACCCATTTGTTAAAAGGACTACCAGGTCTCTCACAGATTGGAATTTTGATTTTATCAAATACCTATAAAATGAAAACATAGACTTCTTAATTAACATGAGAGTAGATTGTTGACAAGTTCCCAACTCTATTTATTACTGTACAGAAAAAATATAGATCATTTGTATTGTATATAAAGAAAGTGTTAGGGACAGTTACCTAACACAGCATGTGACAAAAGCCACAAGGCTTTGAATCGAACCCATCCCTCCTGGGCCTAATATTCACTTACGAAGAGAACATGGTAGCGTTGCTTAAACACAAGAGCCCACTAGGTCACAGCGACCACTGCGTCCTGACCTTCAAGTTCAAATGCAGGTCAGAAACAAACGTCAGTAACAAAGAGAAATTGGATTACTTCAAGGGAAATTATGATGCAATGAAAAAAGACGTGGATTAGATATCAACTGGGTGGAAAACACAGAGGGATGTGGCAAGATTTCACTTCTTTTTTCAACAACCTGAAATCTAAATTAATACCCCAAAAGAAATTCAAATCCAAAGATAAAGCCAAAAAACACAATAATGTGCCCCTAGACTGAACAACCATTTCAAAAATTAGGAAGAAACACAGATTATGGCAACAATATATGGAAACCAGTGATGGAGAAAAATATGAGGCTTATACCAGAGCTAGAAATCAAGTTAAGAGCCTAGTTAGAAATGCAAAGAACATGAAGAAAGATATTGCAAGAAATGCGAAGACTAACCCAAAAAAATTCTGGCAGTATACTTACTCAAAACGGAAAGTACAAGTAGGGATTCCGGACCTAATCTACTCAGTTGAGGGCGAGGAAAAGACAGCAAAAGATGATTTAACAAAAGCTAACATACTTGCAGACTTCTTCAGCAGCGTCTTCACCCAGGAGCCTGAGGGGAGTATACCAACTATCAATCCAGTCCAGTTAGAATATGAGCATGCTAATATTTGCATATCGGAGGGAAAAAAAGAGAAATTACTACAAAGCTTAGATACCAGCAAAGCCCAGGGACCTGATAACATACATCCGCATGTGCTGAAAGTCTTGGCCAACGAATTAAAAACTCCTCTATGCATAATCTTCAATAGCTCTGTCGCCAGCGGCACAGTTCCGCAAGCCTGGAAAGAAGGAAATATATCTGCTATATTCCAAAAAGGTAGTAAATCAGATCCAGGAAATTATAGACCGGTAAGCCTGACTAGTATCGTCTGCAAAATTATGGAAAAACTGATAAGGGAGAATATGTTAGAACACTTGTCTAGAAACCTACTAATCTCGGATTTCTAGTTTGGCTTTTTACCAGGAAGAAGATCAACAACTCCATATGAATGGACCAAAATCTAAGAGGGGGGGTGGGGGGACGGGGACAAATTGATGCAATATATATGGAATTTAAGATAGCGTTCAACAAGTACCCCATAAAAGATTAAGCAAATTAAGTAGCCTCAAGTTCAATAATCAAACTGTAAATTGGATTGGAAATTTTCTTAGGGATAGAAGTCAAGAAATAAGGATCAATGGGGTGAAATCTAAAACCCATAAAGTAACCAGTGGAAACCCCCAAGGAAGTGTTCTTGGCCCCGATACTTTTTGTAATCTACACAAATGATATGCCCGATGAAGTGAAAAATACAGTCTATCTTTTTGCAGATGACACGAAAACATGTGCTGAAATCAAGTCCGAACAAAATCAAGTAGACCTTCAGAAAGACCTCGACAATCTATTCAATTGGTCTGATAAATGGCTTCTTAAATTCAACCCAAACAAATGTAAACATTTCACTGTTGCGAGGGGTGAAGTTGAAGAAAGATCGTACAACCTTTACGTTGGAGACTGCAATGAAATTACATTTTAAAAGAAGACAAAAGGGGAAAAAGACATTGGGGTTCTAGTCGACGACAAACTAAATTTAAAAAAATGCATCCAAAGCCAGGTGGCAAAAGCCAATTCATTCATGGGGTTAATTAGAAGGACAGATACGTATCTAGATTTGGAAAGCTTCAGATTCCTATTCAAAGCACTGGTAAGGCCGCACCTAGAGTATGCAGTCTCAGGCTGGTGTCCCCACAACAAATCAGATATTGAGGACATAGAGAATGTACAAAGGAGGGCAACCAAACAGTTGGCGTCAACAAAACGACTGTCCTACAAGGAGAGGCTCAAAAGGATTGGTCTACCAACGTTAAAATACAGACGCCTAAAGGGAGATATGATAGAAACCTATAAAATGGTACATCTTATTTATGACAAGAAAGTTACCAAAAATCTCTTAACTGTAACTTCTGACAAAAGAACAAGGGAACACGATAAGAAGCTCGTAAAATCAAATCCAAAAAGATATCAGAAAGTATTCATTCACCCAAAGAGTAGTGAACATATGGAATAGCCTTCCAGAATCCTTTGTAAACGCAAAAAACGTTAAGTGTTTTGAGGCAAGATTAGATCCCTTGTGGCATGATCAGGAATTAATTTTAACGCAGATATAGACTGTAAATACATTACAGGGAGTCATACAAGTCAAACATAATACGACATTAACGAAGATCCAGATGTGGACAAAGTGGCCATCAGTTGCCAGCGTCCATAAGAAGTTTCTAAGGTATCCCTAGGTATATATTGCCAAATAGTTGAACAACTTTATTTCATAAACAACAATCTAAACTTAGAATAAGGTGATAATTTTTAGATAACATCGTCACTGGCTCTTTGGAAAAGTTTAACAAAATTCTCTAGTCATGTGACGTTAGAAAGGTGTGCGAAAAGGAATACCAGCATTTTAAACTGGCTTTCCAATGGAAGCGCTCAATGGTCTTTGGTTTAGCAACAATGATGTTTAGTATCAATTTTTAACGTTTATTTCTCCCATAGCACAACCCTCTAAGTACGTCCCTTCCTAACCCCTATTTCAAATACACTGCTTGTTTGCAGATGTTAGAGATTTTGGAAGATAAAACTTTATTTTCAGAAAAAAGCTATTGCGAGCAAAATTAGTTTGTATTCAAGTTTTAGAGCCGGTACAGAGTGCACATGTATTTAGATCCATAAGTGACATCTCTTGTATGTCATTGTCCAAAAACTTTTTTCCCCAAATTCCAGATGTTTTATAAATAGGAATCAGAACATTTGGTGACATTCTGATGTCTCTGCACAATAACTATCAGATGGTTAGAATGATTACTAAACTGGATGGACTTTTTCTTCTCCATTGATTGACATTTTGGCCTCAACAAAATATACTACAAGATGGACTTTCGAGTCTTCCCTGTTGGTATTGGGCTTGGCTTATCTTATTGAAAATTCAATAATTAACCCTTATAGTGCTGGAACCGACTTCATGCTTATGCAAACAGGTTGGATCCAGGCCAGCCGCCAAGTAAATTGGTGGCTGACCTTTGATCTAACCTGTTTGCTACCCTGAGTATCTTTCCCAATCAAAATTCACCAGATATTTAAGGTTTTTGAAAGCACAAGACACAAGAATATATTTTTAGAAATATTTTAGCACTATAAGGGTTAAAATTGAGCAAATGCGAACTCAATACACAGTAGAAGCAATATGATAACTATCTAATTTTGAATGATAAATTGAAAAATTAAATTAAAAGGTGCTATAAGATCGTTATTTACAAGGCTTCTGTACAATTTGGTTTTGTTTCAACAAGTGGTGAAGGTGGAATTTTATCATGGATGGCCAACCAAAAATCAGCCACAAGACAAGCTGGTCAATTAAACTCTCATAGAATGTAATAAAATGGACAACTCAATCATCTCAACTATGAGTAAACTAATACCATCAGAAAAACCAGTACACAATATGTCAAGTCTTGCAGAGGCACCAGCATTTGTGGGTATAAATCCCAAACAATTAGTGCTGCATTAGGCAATCAGAACAAACATTGAAAGCATTGCAGGATTATCACCTATACAACAAACACATCAGTGTTCTACCAGGTCATCTCCTACTAGCAAAACTATGCATCTGAAGTCGAAACTCAAAATTTCTAAATGGGACTACTTTTGGATACAACATAAAAGATGCGAGACCATTAATAGGTCAATATGTATATTTGGTTAGATGGCTCAATCAAAATTGAGAAATGTCAAGGAAAAATAGATGGTTTTCCAACCTTTTAAATTTTATTTTAAATTGTCATGAATTTTACATGAATTAAGCATTGATTTGCTGATTCGTTGTTATTTCAATCAAATCCAAAAATGAAAAAGGTCCTATTTACTTTTCAAAATTTATACTCCTTTGCATACATGGGGTTCAACTAAAATAAGTAAAATCATGAGGCCTCATTTGAGTATTTGCATACAGACAGTGTTCTGTCGAAAGCGCGGCAATGCGGGATTGGCCCTTCAAAATCTGCGGATCCCGCGCTCAGAATTATTCTAATGATTTCAAAATCACATAAAACTGATTAGTTGCGGGTGCCTAAATATCACAGCTGTGTTTACTCGCATTGTGACACACATACGTCACTGCATTGTCATACCGCGGTAGGTACAGTATTTTACATTGGTTGTATATGATGCTGACAAGAAAGATAACCAATTGTCATGCTTGTATTATCATGGCTGAAAACGTGCAAGAAATCAAACCCCACGGGAGCCTCAGGCTAGCACTAATGCCAACAGTACCAATCATGAGCCAGCATGAGCAACAGCAAGTACAGATATGGAACCAGAGCCCAAAAGAAAAGGCCAGACTTTTTCAATGCTCATGGTTTAGATATTTTTCGTGGTTGAAATATGACGAGGATAAATGTGAAATGCAACACAATGCTTTCACCTTCGGCCAAGATAATTTTCTTACAAGCATATTGACGAGGTATGAATAAGATAAATAACAAAAATAACAACAATTTGCCATTATGGCGACATAATACAGCCACCACACAGACACTAAACACCAGCTGTTGTGAATGTAAATTTAGTCTGGATAAGTTTGATTGGGATAGGCATATTTCAAACATTTTTGTTAGTGGGCCCCCTTTTTGTGAAATGACCCCACTTTTTAAAGCCAAATGTGTCATTGTCCCCTCATAATGAAAAGCTCGGTAGAACATTGCAGACAGTATAAAAACATTCCACATTTGTGAGTATTAATTTGTCATTTTTTAAAGATTAATTCCATAAGTACCCACAACATAAAATTTGGTGAGAAATAAGTAAGGAAGAGAAAATATTTTACTCTAGCTCTCGGGTTGTACAGTATACCCTCTTAAATCATCCCAATAGTCTTAACATGTTTGTTTAATAGGAGAGTGATTGTCAAATCTTCAATACTTCTCAACTCAAAAAAACCATAAAGGAAGGTGAGACTTGTTCAAAGTGGAAAAAAAATTAAGTTGAAAGTTGCGAAACCACTATGACAAATGTTGACAAATGGTCATTTGTTTGTTTGATTGATTTGTTTTGCATTGATTGTGAAGGAGGCTTAGGAAAGCCTTTCAAGTCACTCTCGATGACTGGTTCCTGGACAATACATCAGAACTCTTGCCGGTTTGTGGATTAGTCTTGGCAATTTTAACCTCGCCTAACGGGGATTTGAATCCAGGACCCTTGGTACAAGAGTCCGACACTCTACCACTGTTGTGTAGTTTTTCCTCTTGTCACAGTGTTTCTAAAGTATTCTGCAGTCAGAACATATAAATGAGGTTTTATGGAGCAATGGGTTAACAACTCACCGAGAAGGTTAAGCAAAAAGACACTGATGTATAGTAAATAAAACAGCATTATCAAACCATTGAAACAGGTGTTTTTGATGTCAGTAAAAATAATATCAGCTTATAATAAAAGAAAAAAATATCACTAAATATGTGAAAATATACATAAGAAGATATAATCTTTACATAATAAAGTAGCGTCTTTACTGGTGCAGCGACTTCGGTGTCACACAGGGCTTAGACTCACATGCGATGCTGTATCCGAAAAACCGGTGTTATCCGAAATAATGAACACCTGTCACTCCGACGTCAGCGTATCTCGATCAGGTCTGTTACGGGAGCTTCTAGTTTATTTTCAATCATGGATTTATCATAGTAATACAATAAAGTATTCATAATTTACCTTTATTTGTCTTTATCAATACAACACTTGGAAAAACAATGGTTTTCCTGGCTTGACAGTTCGACGCGAGTTTTGTTTTCGACGTTGGTATGTAGTAAGGATTGCACGTGGCATAAAATATACACTTGATTGGGTTTAGGATTAACCCTTTATCTGTACACTAACACAGCTAATAGGCACCAAATATATAAATAGATACGCATTGGAGTGTCGTGCGTATAAAGAACAAATATAGAATAGTCGATAACTAAATAGACCTTTAGTAAAAACAGGCACGAAACTCAGCGACAAGGATAATATTTACTTGACCCATTCCTCAGGGCTGTGGGTTCGAATCCCGTGAGAAGCTTGGTCCTTTTTGCGACCTTTTACTTATCCACATAAAACTTGTCCGATGTAGAAAAGATAAGTTTACAATCTCTAATATGGATATTACACATAACAACTTATCATTCCAACTGGTCCAAATTAAAAGCCACTGCAGTCAGACAGCAAAATCAAGAAAGATATTGGCCATTTTGGGTATACCGTTAATAATCATGTTTAGTTAGTTTGGTTAAAACAAGTTCAGTTATTGCCAAATTGAACATATAATGCACAGCACACAACATTGATGAGTAGACATAATATCAAATTTGGCAAAAGGGTCTGGCCACAAGTTCTCAAAACTTAGGAACGGCCATTCCCGTTTGTATTTGCACCATAAAAGTGTTCTTAACCTTTCTTTACATAATTAACAATTATGTGTGACAAAAAGGATGAATTTCTCATTAGGAACACGTTATTAACCTTCAACCAAACATGCATTTTCATAGAATACATGAGCGTATACAGGAAGCACAATCGATCAGTGAACAACCGTATTTTGCACTGATCGGATGTGATTATGTCTTCAGGAGTTCTCTTTGACCGGTGCGTTACAGAACTAATAGTTAAGCTTTCCTTATCGTTCCATAGGATGAAGCCATTACTACCATTGTTAGACAGACCGTCTTAACACTTTACCAAACAATAGCGACATTTAATCAGTTTGTTGTAGGCGGATCCGGAAACATTGTAGGAAAAGGAGAAATTGCTCTTAACAAGCATTTTCTCCTTTAAACACAATGTTTTCTGCCCTATCAGAAGATTATCTTCCGATTTCATCACATTATAAAATGTCGTCTGCAAACTCTTTAAATTAGGGACAGTCCAAAATTTGACGTTTGGTAGAGGGTTAATATGCATAATCACGGGGATCCGAAGTGTTTTGTAGATCGAACACTCTATGAATCAATATTTTTATGTTACAGTTTTTCATCATGTAAACATTGTTTCAGTTATATTGCAAAGCTCAGCTCTTAACGAATGGGGAAGGACCCGAACTTTACGCCTCATAAGGGCCGACCAAGACGGGAAGAAACATCGGAATTCCGTTAGCCAGCCGAGAGACTACATCTCATGAAAATTAAAATCTACCGCAACAGGGATTTGAACCCATGCAGCCCGGTTCGAGATGGGGTTTGTATCTGATTAAAGAACACACATGCCGCCTCTGAAGCAAAAGATCCAAGAAACAATCGTGACAAAAGGAGATATTTATCTGCCTTTGTTACAATGGCTTATTGATCAGACATCACACAGAGAGTCGTTGGAGTGGCATAGGATAAGACACTGCAGATAGGTGCCTGATACGATTGGAAACCAGGAGAACCGTAATATAACTGAAAAAACGTTGACATGGCGTTAAATCCCGCATAAACAAAATCACACAGATCATTTTACCCCTCCCACGATATCTTGTTCCTGTCGTCTGCCATTTCTTTGAATTTCGACCAGTCAAAAAAACCTATTAGGTGAAATAGGTTAACCCAGAGACATAATCGTTATCTATGTCTTTGGTTAACCCCATTTAAACAAAATCATCTGATGCAGGAATTTTGTAGCTGGTCAAAATTGAAAGCAATCAACAGCCGACATAAAAAGCATGCAAACAATTATATACCTGACATTTTTTTATAATATAGAGTAGAAATCATTGTTACAAAAGCAACCAAAAGGCGAAAAAAATAGCACCCAAAGAATGATACCCGAACTACGATTTAGGGTAGAAACCAATGTGACAAAAGGATGAATTGCCCGTAAGGGCAAATCATCCTCTTGTCACAATTGTTTCTGACAATTTTCGCAGCCCAACTTTTACGAATGGCGCGTTAACAGCGTGTGGTTAATGCTATTCTATAAACACTTTCCACCTGTTACAAATTGCGATTTACCCTTGACAACACTAGGTCCATATTGAGACATTGTGCAGACGACAGTTAGAACAGAAAACCCGACTTTAACTTTAATAATATTTTATTGTAAGAAATAAAACCCCAAACACATTCACATGCTTTCTGCACAACATTGAACTAGACAAAACATACATAATTACAACACAAACAGAACAATAAGAATCATAATATAAGGATGCAAAAGGATGGGGCCAACAGTTTTTACAACAACCCGAATGGCGCATATAGTCCAACTTGTATTAAACAACCATCCCTCCTTCAAGCAGCCAACCTGCTTTAAACAACCACTACAGAGAGTCCCATTGTTGGATTTATATTGTACATACATTTGTGCTAAGCAGCCAACCTGTCTTAAACAGTCAATTCCCTCAGTTCCAAAGGCTGGCCTTTTAACAAAAGTGTGACTGTATAGCTTTTAACTACCAACGCCTTGGGTTCTATGCTAAAAGACGACACTATAAACTAGCCTAGTACGGAGATACCCACGATCAATGAATCACCTGGCTGCGACCACAGTCGCAGAGATCTTAGAAACACATTGCTTCGTGTTTGGAAGGTTAGAGTTCGTTACTTAAGCGCGGCATACCGAAGACAAAAGGAAAAAAATGTAAAAACTCCACTTCCAATTATGGAACAGTCGGGAATAAACCATAACCATGCATCGTTATATGTTTACTCACTGAAGACGATGCCTGAACCTTATTATACATCAAAAGACATCTTTTTCAACATTGTTTTAACCCAAAACTCGAGGAATTCCTTGATAGTTCTTAGATACGCATGTTGAACTGTGTTGTATGGCTCGAATATTGTTGAAAAAGGCCTTTTAAAAGCTTCTATCGAAACAACACACAATATGGCGCAGCCATTTACACGCACCTCTCTACCTCACGAATAAAAACACCATTACCACAGGTTATCGCCTAAAAATGCAAAAACAACTAACACATGTTGCAGCTTCTAAATTACAACTTAATTACAAACAGGAAGCCGTGCTGGGCGCGCCATGTAGACATGCGCATAGAGTTCTAAGTCAGAATGATCAAGTTCATTCTACGTCTGGATCATTTGGCGGACTAAGGCTGTTCGGTCCCGAGCGCTCAGCTTTGATCATCCGAGCTAAGAACGGACTGTGATATATTCTTGCGCAAAATCCCGCGAGATTGTACAATCTCACGGGATTGTGCGCAATGATATCTTTGAGCGGCCGGTTGTTCCGGCTGATCTAAACGACGATTTCCATTTCGGTTACACGGACAATCCGAGCTGCAGTGGAACATAACGAAGCATCTACGCGACTGGATTATCCGGACTTTGTGGCTTGTAGGCTTTTGTCATAAGGCATTTCACGGACTGCATTTCGAGCGTATGTTTAGTTTAAACCAATTTATTTTACATCGATTGTCAAGTTCTAGCAACTTAGATTAATCACTCTCGATTCTGCTTCCTAAATACATAACCAGTACTTACGCAAAATGTGGGGTAATGAAAAGTCGCAAGGCAGAACCCGTTTCTTACAAGCAAACTTTGCAAAATGGCCTGAAAACTATGTGGAGGCCTTGGCAGAGTTCGAGAGTATCAATACATTAAAAGGACTACCTCACTGACACAGATTGATATTTTAGTATGTTGTAATAAATTGTCTTTTACCGATAAAATGACAACATAAATTTTCCAAAAAAACATAAGTCCTAGATTATTGACAGCTTCCCAACCCCGTTTATGACTACACAGAAAAGATATAAATCATTTGTATTGTAGATATTGCAAACAGTTGAAACAAGTTTATTAAAGGCACATCAAAGGAGAGAAGTAAACACAAATTACTGAAAAAATATATGGAGTTCTTTTATTTTGTTCATAAAAGTCACATGAATTAGTTTAGGAATGCGTTGAGACCCTATTAATGAGACTCATTTAAAATAAGTTATGTTGTGCTTGAAAAATAGTTGTCTCCAATTCAATCATGTTTATCAACAACCTGTTTGTTTACATATTCAAAATAACGAATTCTGATTGGGCGGTTCAAAAATGTGTGTATCAACTGTCAAGGTCAGAGGTGAAGAATCAGGAAATCTGAATAATAAAACTTGCTAATCTGGGTTATTTCTGGTTTACTTTCACATTTAAGTTGTGATGATGGTGTTTTCTGGTAATAACTATTTGAATCTGTCCAAAAGTATACCAAATAATGTAGTTTGATATAGCATTAATCTCTATTAATGGGCCTTTAAGTAAACAACGACCTTAATATAGAACTAGAATCGTCAATTGGGTCTTCGGAAACGTTTTACCGCACTTGTCACGTGACGTTAGCATGGTGCACGTAAAGAAATTCCTGGGTTTACTTATAAACCGGCTTTCTCATAGAAGTGCTTACAGACACCAAGGCTCATTTTACATTATCTAACGAAAACACAGGATTTCATCATCTTAGAAGTAAAAAAATGAAAATTGTCTTAGGTTAAGTGACGATGATGGTTTATATCATTTTCTTACGTTTATTACTCCCACAGCCTAAATCTCTGAGTTAGTACCTTTAAAATACAGAAGATCCATTTCTCATGTTTATCTTAAAAGTATGGTTTATCTCCGTTTTTGAAATTTCCACAGGTATTTCTGGTGTCTAAACCTGTGTAACACTTTGGAATACAAATCGAATCACTGGTGAGAGTGACCTTTGGCAAGACACTTCAGAGCCCTTGTCTAGGACCGGTGAAGGTCAGAACAGCTGTAACATAATTGACATCTTAAATCTCATATATCTCAGTTATATTTCTGACGACTGTTCTAACATGACTTTGAATACCAAAGGTCTTTGATAGGTACTCGGACCATAGTTAAATGCATTTCAGACTGTATATTGTTATGAAACACAAATTTAATACCGCTTCCTGGGGGCCTCCGTGGCCTAGTGGTTAGAGTACAGAACTTGAAATCACATGGCCCTCTCCGCGTGGGTTCAAATACTGAGAGGGATATGGATTTTCATGAGAGGCAGTCTCCCAACTGACTTACGGAATGCCGATGGTTCTACCCACCTTGACCAGCCCTTGTGGGCAGTTGAGTATGGGGTCTTCCTCCATCATTAAGAGTCGGGCATCACTACATAACTAAAATCATGTTGCTGTGATGTTAAACCCATATAAAAAAAAAATACCGGCTAAATGATATGCAAAGGGAAACAACCGATTCAGGATTACTAATGCAATTTCAGAAGGATAATCACCCTTTGTATGATAATGCCAACACATAATCTAAAGTGTTATAGAAATCGAGATAGTTGCTTCTCAATTGGTTTTGTTTAAGAATTGTTTTCCCATAACTGTCTCTATAACTTAGAAACTCTCTTTTCTTTCTCACCGCTATCATATGCCCATATCGTATCGTTGTCTCCACCCTGTCTAACCTATCTTACGTTTGTCTCCACCAGTCTAACCTAGTTTACCTTTTCTCCACCAGATCGAACCTTTATCTCCAATCTGTCTTACTTTCTAACCTTTATTTCCAACCTGTCTTACCTATCGTTCCTTTATCTTCACCATGTCTTACCTATCGTACCTTTATCTCCACCCTGTCTTACCTATCGTTACTGTTACTTTATCTCCACCCTGTCTTACCTATCTCTCCACCTATCTCTCTAACTTATCTTACCTTTATCTCCACCCTGTCCTACATGTCTTACATATCTCCCCACCCTGTCTTACCTATTTCTCCACCCTGTCTTACCTTTCTCTCCACTCTGTCTTACATATCTCTCCACCCTGTCTTACCTATCTATCCACCCTGTCTTACATATCACCTATCTCTCCACCGTGTCTTACCTATCTCTCCACCGTGTCTTACCTATCTCTCCATCCTGTCTTACCTATCTCTCCACCCTGTCTTACCTATCTTAACTTTATCTCCACCCTGTCTTACCTTTCTCTCCACCCTGTCGTACCTATCTTAACTTAAATCTCCAACCTATCTTACCTTAAATCTCCACCCTATCTTACCTATCTGTCCACCCTGTCTTACCTGTCTTACCTATCTCTCCGCAATGTCTAACCTATCTTTCCTTAATCTCCACCCTATCGTACCTATCTCTCCACCCTGTCTTACCTATCTCTCGACCATGTCTTACCTATCTCTCCACCCTGTCTTACCTATCTTACCGTTATCTCCACCCTGTCCTACCTGTCTTACCTTTATCTCCATCCTGTCCTTACTATCTCTCCACCCTGTTTTACCTTTATCTCTACCCTTTCTACCTACCTTAGTCCATTTCTTACCCCTTTCCACGTTTTATTTAATACCTGTCCACCAGTGAGAATCGAACTCACAACCCTTGCTTTATGAGAGCAGTGCTCAACCTCTGAGCTATACCGGTGGATGTTTATTACTTCATCGATTTATATATTTGACATTTATACATTAAACTACAACCATGAATTATTGTTTTGGAGAAAAATATTAATTCCTTTCGGACCGTGTGAGAATCGAACCCACTATATCTACTTTATGAGTGCTGTGCTTAACCTCTAAGCTATACAAGCAGACATTTGTCCTTTCATTTCTAAATTGTTTTATAGTTCATTTCATTTGTTCAAAAGCAATAATCAACTGCTTGAGGAAAAAACATCAACTTAGTTTGGTCATTTTGTGAATCGAACTTACTACCCCTGTATTACGAGAGGGGTGCACAACCACTGTGCTATACCGGCCGATATCTTCAATGTAATTAATAAATGTATAGAAACATTTCAGATTTGATTTCAAGTAATAAACCTATGATAAAAAAGATTGCTCATACTTGGCCGCAGTGAGAATCGAACTTGGGACCCCTGCATTATGAGAGCCATGCTTAACCGCTGAGCTATACATTTGGATACTTTTCGTTGCATTTAAAAAAGCATAAAAGGCTAATTGTGCAAGATATTGCCCAAGGGAGAATATATTCAACAGCCCCTTTCTTATGAGAACACCTCTATAGCCACCGAACTTTGTTCAAAAGAAGAAAAATAATATCCATTTTGGCTAAGAGGCTTGTACCTATGACCCTCCTGTGTGTCTGTATACGTGTATGTTTGTGTGTATGTATGTCTGTATGTATGTCTTTGCCTGTCTTTCGCTGTATTTGTCATCTTCTGGCTATATGTCACCACATCTCTGTCTATCTTTTTCTAGATCTATTCATCTGTCTGTCGGTGTGGAATCTGTCGGAGTCGAGATTCGAACCATCAAAAATAAAGAGTAATAATCAAGCGATTAGTCAAAAGGCCTAACCACTATGCTATGAGACTCAACCCAAATAAAGTTGAATTTTTTTCCGACGGAAATGTTACCCCTCCTTCGTGCGAATAAGGTGAACTGTGTCCAAGTCGTCCAAATCGTCCTTGAACTAATTCATAAAGTTTACATATAACGCGTTTATGTGTAAAACACTATAAGATATGAAATTCGAATTGTTTACTTTTTGTTTCGTCGAATCTTCCAATTGACGTATAAGTGCGTGCATCATTGTCAATACCCCAGCCCGGCAACGTGGGGATTAGAGTCAATCTCAGAAATCAGTCGGTACAGTATTGACAATCATAATATAACGACAGTCAGGGCATTTATGTCTGTTTTTTTTTGTATTTCTTACATAACGCAAACACAGCAACATGGGGAATACAGTATATCTCGTCTTTAACGATTAGCTTGTCCAGGGATAAGTCAGTACAGTATCACAGTAATTCAGTAATACAGCGACAGTCAGTGTATCGCTGTATGTTCCTGGTTTTTTCTTACAGTACACAGATCGAGCAACATGGGGGGGGGGGGGATAAGATACAATCTCTTTGTGCAGTTATCAGTAAGTACAGTTTTACAGTCATCCAGTAACTTAGCAAAAGTCAGTGCATCTATCTATGTTCCTGGTTGTTTTTCTTACAGTACACAGATCGAGCAACATGGGGGATAAGATTCAATCTCTTTGTGCAGTTATCAGTTAGTCCAGTTTTACATTCATCCAGTAACTTAGCAAGAGTCAATGCATCTATGTCTGTTTAATGGTATTTTCTAAAGTTGATTTCATGTCATTATTCTAGCGTTGCCAATGTAATGAACAGAGCAAAAGTATCAGTTTGCTGTTGTTCCGATTAAATAGGGACCGAGTGGCTTATGATCTATGGATGTTGTCGATATTGTCAAGTCTAAAGGTACTCTCTACATTGTTTGAGTGAAGGAGGTGTGGAGATGAACAAGTAATGTTTTGGTGTTTCAGTAAGGCAGTTTAGAATAAGTTTTCCCTAGTTGATTAGTGATATTTGTCGACATATATCGAACAACTTTCTCGCTGCCATGACAGCAAAACAATTGCTTTCGTTTGATGGTCGTTTGCTGGTTTGTTTCTTCTTTAGATACCTGCGGAATCCTTACGTTACTATTCATGTTTACTCGATAAAATCCAAAACAAACATTTACGTTCATTCATAAACCGAGCTCCAAGGTCAATGTCTGCCAGAAATAAATTACAAAAAAACCCACTTCAGTTTCATTGAAAAAACTTAATCAAAGAAATAAAGAACAAAGGCGATGTTGGTTTTGCTTTGAATCAATATATTCCACATTAAAAAAGTCTAACCGTTCTATGACTAGTCGCAACAACACAATAAGGACCTCTGTTTTTGAGCTGTCAATGTCTGTGCTACATTACCTAATTGAACAATAAATGGAGCATAGATAAGTTCCAAATAGGGATGTTTGAGGTGATGCTCGATGAATATTTCAACAAAACACTAGACAACCGTTCGAAGAGTTTTTTTTGTATCCTAAATGTATTCGGAGTACTTCTTTAAACTTCGCTAGTGAATATTCGTCAGAAATGCTGAGAGACAGTTATAAATGCATCAGTATTAGATTCTCTTAATGTAAGCTCTGTAATCAAAATACGTCTCTGAAAAACAATCAACCTCCATTGCGATTACCTCACAGGGATATCTAAATTATATGGGGTTAAACACTGTGTAAACAGGTTTCAGTTTTTTAACGGTACTCCTAGGAATCGCCACTAATATGATAGGACTCTGTCTTACAAGAACCAGCAAGACGGCCAATAAAAGAGCAGCAAGAGAGCCAGTAAAAGAGGAAGCAAGAGAGCAAACAAGAAACCCAGCAAAGGCGCAGCAAGAGGGTCAGTAAGAGTGCAGCAAGAAAACCATCAAAAGAGGAGCAGCAACAGAGCCAGCAAAAGAGAAGCAAGAAAGCCAGCGAACATGCAAACAAGAGAACCAACAAGTAAACCAGCAGGAATGACAACATAAGAGCAAGACGGCCAGCAAGAGAGTTGGCAATTGAGCAACAAGAATGCCAGCTTAAGGGCCAGCACTATTTTCATAAAGCAAGACAGGTGCGTTCTAATTGCCCTAAGGCCAAATTTACATAATCTCTAGCTATTCAACTCTTACACTTTTGTTAGTGAAGTGAAAGGATATCTGCCTGTATAGCTCAGTGGTTGGGTACAGCTCCCATAGAGCAGGGGCATCGAGTTCGATTCTCCAAAGGACCAACTAATACTTAATTTTTTCTTCTAAGTAATAATCATTTCTTGAATTCAAAAGAATTAAATTCTTATATACAAAAAAGTAAAGACACAAATGTCTACATGTATAGCTCAGAGGTCGAGCACAGCTTTCATAAAGTAGGGAATGTGAGTTCGATTCTCGCTTGGACCAAGTATAATTGATATTTTTCTTCTAAGTATTAATTATTTCTTGAATTCAAAAGAATTAAATTCTTATATGTAAAAAAGGAAAGAAACAAATGTCTGCCTGTATAGCTCAGAGGTCGAGCACAGCTTTCATAAAGTAGGGAATGTGAGTTCGATTCTCACTTGGACCAAGTATAATTGATATTTTTCTTCTAAGTATTAATTATTTCTTGAATTCAAAAGAATTAAATTCTTATACATAAAAAAGGAAAGAAACAAATGTCTGCCTGTATAGCTCAGAGGTTGAGCACTGCTCTCATAAAGCAGGGGTTGTGAGTTCGATTCTCACTGGTGGATAAAAAGAAGTACTCCGGGGAGAAAGGTATGTAGAATGGTAAGTGGAGTGGAAGAGAGGTAAGTTGGTGGGATAAGGGGAAAGACGGAGTAGAGTGTGGTAAGGGGTAGAGAAAGTAAAAGGTTGAGAGTAGTAAGAGAGAGAGAGAGGGAGTGGGTAGATAAGACAGGGGAAAGGAGCGAGGGAAGAATGGTGAGATAAGAGAGAGAGAGAGAGAGAGAGAGAGAGAGAGAGAGAGAGAGAGAGAGAGAGAGAGAGAGAGAGAGAGAGAGAGAGAGAGAAAAGTAAGAAAGAGGGTAGATAAGGAGAGAGAAAGGAAAGAGGTGAGATAAGGAGATAAGGAGAGAGCGAGCAGAGAATGGTGATATAAGGAGAGAGTGGTGTGAGAGAGAGAGGTGAGATAAGGAGAGAGAAAGGAGAGATTGGCGAGAGAGTGGGTAGATAAGGAGAGAGGAAGGAGAGAGTACCGAGAGAGAGGGTTGATAAGGAGAGAGTGGTGAGAGAGAGGTGAGATAAGGAGAGAGGAAGGAGAGAGTGCCGAGAGAGAGGGTTGATAAGGAGAGAGAAAGGAGAGAAAGGAGAGAGGTGAGATAAGGAGAGAGAAAGGAGAGAGGTGAGATAAGGAGAGAGAAAGGAGAGAGTGGAGAGATAAGGAGAGAGTGGTAAGATAAGGAGAGAAAGGAGAGAGTGGTGAGATAAGGAGAGAGTGGTAAGAAAGAGGGTAGATAAGGAGAGAGGAAGGAGAGAGTGGCGAGAAAGAGGGTAGATAAGGAGATAGAAAGGAGAGAGATGAGATAAGGAGAGAGAAAGCAGAGAATGGTAAGATAAGAAGAGAGTGGTGAGAGAGAGAGGTGAGCTAAGGAGAGGGAAAGAAGAGAGAAAGTGAGTGGTGAGATAAGGAGAGAGTAGTAAGATAAGGAGAGAGAAAGTAGAGAGTGGTGAGAAAGTAGAGAGAGGTGAGAAAGTAGAGTGTGGTGAGAAAGTAGAGAGTGTTGAGAAAGTAAGAGAAGTGAGATAAGGAGTGTTTGAGTACAGGCTTGTTGGATAAGAGGAGAGAAAGCAGAGCGTGGTGAGGTAAGAAGAGAAAAGGTACAGAGTTGTGAGATAAGGAGAGAGAGAGAGAGAGGTAAAATAATTCATAAGTTGGGCATTTATACCCAATATTTTGAGATCTTTATTGTTCAAAATGACCACAAATATCTGTAGACTCCAAACCAAAAAGATTATTTCAATAAAAAAACAAGAATCATCCTTTACAAAATGAATAAAATTAAATTCTAAATGATCTAAGTACGACCAAATAGATTCTCTGTTCGCATTTAATGAAAACACATGTTTCGTCATTTTAAAATAAAAAGGTGAAAATGGTGAATTATCTAGTGACGAGGATCGTTCACATCGCGGGACAACTATTACAAGATACTCCATTTGAATCAGTTATTATAATTCTATGGTTTTTATAAACAAAAATGATATGTTACTTGTTATATTATCAAAGAAGTATCTATATCTTACAAATAATTCATAAGTTTGGCATTTATACCCAAATCTTTCGGTTCGCATTTGATGAACGCACTTGTTTTGTCGGGTCGTTTACATCGAAAAACCATCAAATTGACAGCGTTGTAAAACCAATGAGTTGATATGTCATCAGTTTGAACATTTTCACCTAAAAGAGACGACTTTAAATCGTTCTAAACGCGGATCAACGTAATTTCTCTCGTTGGTGCGTTTCAGATTTGCAATTCGAGAGTCCGCAACCGCACCACCAGGTAAACATGGTGATATTCTATTCAAACAAACCTTAAATCCTACCACTTGGTAGTTTTGAGTATCATTATTGATCAGAACATCCATTTAGTTTGACATAAAATGGCAAATTGCATGATATCTTACTGGTTTTGCGAACGGGGTATCGGGAGAATGTATTTTCGCGTTCTTCGGCGAGGAAAAATTACGAAATATCAGCCAATTCCAAGAGTTCAAAACTAAAACGTTACCTATAGGCGGTTAGTTTCAATTAGGGTTGAATCATGTTTTTTTTTATTTTTATTGTTTATTCGTCTTAAATTCCATAAAAAACGAAAATCTACCCTAACATCGCTAAACCGGAAGTTGCGCAACCGATTTCGTCGTCAGCACCGCGGTAGTGCGGCAGAGCGTTCACCAGCCGTGTAAGTGTAGGGTAACACTTTTCTTGTAAAGTCTTTTGGCTAACTTTTGCTTCCTTTATGATATCAAATGACTGAAACATTCATTTGAAACGAAACCACAACGAAAGATGTCTTGCGAGAAAAGTATACAAGATCCAGAAACACCAGACTACTACCACAGTCACGGAGATGTAGAAAAAACCGTATTCTGAATGGAAGATAATGGTTCCATACTTAGTTTCAACATATTCTATTGCTAAATCAAAACAAAATGGATTTGGAAGGAAGCTGTAAGATTATTATTGTGTCCCTCTCCTGTATATCATTACATCATTGTAAGCAATGCAATACATATAATTATGTTACGCATGATTATGAATTGTAAAAAGACCATGTAGACATGCGTCTCGTGTTCAAATGAAAATAGCGCTAGCTACCGAAAAGCTAGTCCGAATGGTATACCTACATATCAAATTCTAAAACATAGTTTTTCAAAGTTACATACTTGTAGATCATTAATAGGTTCCCAACCCCGTCTCTAACCGCACAGAAAAGATATAGATCATTTGTGTTGCAGATATTGCAAACCGTTTAAACGGGTTTATTTAGTAAACAACGAGCTTAACTTAGAGAAATAGTTGCTATGTTTAGAAATCATCGTCACGTGGGTCTTTGGAAACGTTTTACGCACTTTTCAAACAATGCAATACATAGAATTATGTTACAAATAATTATGAATTGTAAAAAAGACCGAAAGGCTTGTCCGAATGGTCCAGACGTACATATCTTATTCTAACATAGTTACAGCTTAAATCATCAGTAACCGAAATGTCTGTGATATCCTTGCGCAAAATCCCGCGAGACTTTTCAATCTCGCAAGATTGTGCGCAAGGATATTTTTGAGTGGCCGGTTGATCAACATGATCCAGACGTAGATTTCCTCATAAGTATCTCCACAATTTGAGCTGTAATTTCGCACAGTGGAACATAATGAAGCATCTCCGCTTCTGGACCATCCGGACTACGTGGCTTGTAGGATGTGCTTTTTGTAATAACGCAATTCACGGGCTACATTTCGAGCGTATGTCTTATAGCAAACTTTGCCAAATGGTCTGAAAACTGACCGGACGATTCTGCAGAGTTAACAGGTAATAATACGTTAAATGGACTATCTTACAGATTGGTATCTAAACATTTTGTAATAAATTGTCTTTTTCCGAAAAATGACGATTTCATTTTCTAAAGCAACATAAGTCTAGATTATTGATAACTTCCAAACCCCGTTTATAACCACACAGAAAGGATAAATATCATTTGTTTTGCAGATTTTTCAAACCGTTGAAACAGGTTTGTTGAGTAATCAACGAGCTTAACTTTGAAAAATAGGTGCTATGTTTTAGATACCATCGTCACGTGGGTCTTCGGAAACGTTTTACGCTCTTTTCGAGCAATGCAATACATAGAATTATGTTACAAATGATTATGCATTGTAAATAGACCGAAAGGCTTGTCCGAATGGTTCAGACGTACATATCTTATTCTTACGAAGTTATATATTGAATCATCAGTAACCAAATGGTCTGTGATATCCTTGTGCAAAATCCCGCGAGATTTTACAATCTCGCGAGATTGTGCACAAGGATATCTTTGAGCGGCCGGTTGATCCAGATGATTCAGACGGAGATTTCCTCATAAGTATCCAATCTCCTATGCAGAGTTATCGTCCCCACAGATACTCGGGTAGAGACTAATAATTATCTCGACAATTCCAGCTGTAATTTCGCGCAGTGGAACATAATGAAGCATCTCCGCTTCTGGACCATCCGGACTACGTGGCTTGTAGGATGTGCTTTTTGTAATAACGCAATTCACGGACTACATTTCGAGCGTATGTCTAATAGCAAACTTTGCCAAATGGTCTGAAAACTGACCGGACGCTTCTGCAGAGTTCACAGGTAATAATACGTTTATATGGATTTTCATGAGAGGCAGTCTCCCGACTGACTTACGGAATGCCGATGGTTCTTCCCGCCTTGACCAGCCATTATTGGCAGTTGAGTATGGGGTCTTCCTCCATCAATAATAGTCGGGCATCGCTACATAATTGAAATAATGTTGATGTGATGTAAAACCCATATATAAAAAAATAATACGTTAAATGGACTATCTTACAGATTCGTATCTTAACATTTTGCAATAAATTGTCTTTTTCCAACAAAATGACGATATAATTTTCTAAAGTCTAGTTTTTTTAATAGCTTTCTAACCCCTTGTATGACCACACCGAAACGATAAAGATCATTTGTTTTGCAGATATTGCAAACAGTTGAAACAGGTTTGTTTGGTAAACAACGAGCTTAACTTAGAACAAGAATCGTCCCGTGGGTTTTTGGAAACGTTTTACCGTTCTTGTCACGTGACGTTTACATTGTGTGCGTGAATTCCTGCGTTAACTTATAAACCGGCTTTCTCATAGAAGTGCTCACTTAACATTATTTAACGCAAACACAGGATTTCAACATCTTAGAATTACAAAAAAGGTTTAGTGACGATTATGGTTTATATCATTTTCTTTCGTTTATTACTCTCACAGCACAAATCCCTCAGTTAGTACCTTTAAATTACAGAAGATCCATTTCTCATGTTTATCTTAAAAGTATGGTTTATCTCCGTTTTTGATATTTCCACAGGTACTTCCTGTATCGAAAGCAGTGTAACATTTTGGAATACAAATCTATTCACTGGTAAGAGTGACCTTTGGCAAGACACGTCAGAGCCCTTGTCTAGGACCAGTGAATGCCGGAAATGCTGTAACATAATTGACAACTTAAATATCATATAACTCAGTTATATTTCTGACGACTGTTCTAACTTGACATTGAATACCAAAGGTCTTTGATAGGTACTCGGTCCATAAGTAAATGCATTTAAGATTGTATATTGTTTTGAAACACAAATTAAATACCGCTTGCTAAAGGCATCGGCTAAATGATATGCAAAGGGAAACAACCGATTCAGGATTACTAGTGCAATTTCAGAAGGATAATCACCCTTTGTATGTTTATGCCAACATATAATCTAAAGAGTTATAGAAATCAAGATAATTGCGTCTCGATTGGTTCTGTTTAAGAATTGTTTTTCCCTTACTACCTATATAACTTAAAAACTCTCTCTTCTTTTTTACCGCTATCGTATGCCCACATCACACCTTTCTCTCCACACTGTCTTACCTATCTAAGCTTTCTATTCAAACTGTCTTATCTTTCTTTCCACCTTGTCTTACCTATCTTACCTTCATTTCCACCCTTACATGTCTTACCTTTGTCTCCACCCTATCCAACGTTTATCTCCACCCTGTCTTACCTTTATATCCACACTGTCTCACTAATCGAACCTTTATCTCCATCCTGCCTTACTTTCTAACCTTTATCTCCACACTGTCTTACTCATCGAACCTTTATCCCCATCCTGCCTTACTTTCTAACCTTTATCTCCACCCTGTCTTACTTATTGGACCTTTATCTCCACCCTGTCTTACTCATCGAACCTTTATCCCCATCCTGCCTTACTTTCTAACCTTTATCTCGACCCTGTCTTACTTATCGAACCTTTATCTCCAACCTGCTTTACTTTCTAACCATTATCTCCATCCTGTCTTACCTTCATTTTCACCCTGTCTAACCTCTCTTACATTTCTCTCTACCCTGTCTTACCTTTATCTCCACCCTGTCTTACCATTGCCTCCACCCTGTCTTACATGTATTACCTTTCTCTCTACCCTGTCTTACCTATATAACCTTTCTCTTCTTCTTTGTCTTACCTTTATCTCCACCCTACCTGACTTTTATCTCCACCATGTCTTACTTATCGAACCTTTATCTCCACCCTGTCTTTCTTTCTAACCTTCATTTTCACCCTGTCTAACATATCTTACTTTTCTTCCTACCATGTCTTTCCATTGCCTCCACCCTGGCTTACCTTTATCTCTACCCTGTCTTACCTATATTGCCTTTCTCTCTACTCTGTCTTACCTTTATCTCCACCATGTCTAACCTTTATCTCCAACCTGTCTTACCTTTAACTCCACCCTGCCTTACCTTTATCTCTACCATGTCTTACCTTTATCTCCAACCTGTCTTACCTTTATCTCCACCCTCTCCACACTGTCTCACTTTTACCTCAACCATGCATTACATATCTTACCTATAACTCCATATTGTCTTACCTTTATCTCCACCCTGTCCTACCTTTATCTCCACCCTGTCTTACCTTTATCTCCACCCTGTCTTATCTATATCTCCACCCTGTCTTACCTATCTCTCCACCCTGTCTTACCTTTATCTCCATCCTGTCTTACCTTTATCTCCACCCTGTCTTACCTTTCTCTCCACCCTGTCCTACCTATCTTACTTTTATCTCCACCCTGTCTTACCTCTATCTCCACCCTTTCTTACCTTTATCTCCATCCTGTCTTACCTTTATCTCCACCCTGTCTTACCTTTCTCTCCACCCTGTCCTACCTATCTTACTTTTATCTCCACCCTGTCTTACCTCTATCTCCACCCTTTCTTACCTTTATCTCCATCCTGTCTTACCTTTATCTCCACCCTGTCTTACCTTTCTCTCCACCCTGTCCTACCTATCTTACTTTTATCTCCACCCTGTCTTACCTCTATCTCCACCCTTTCTTACCTTTATCTCCATCCTGTCTTACCTTTATCTCCACCCTGTCTTACCTTTCTCTCCACCCTGTCCTACCTATCTTACCTATCTCTCCACCCTGTCTTTATCTTTCTTTCCACACTGTGTCTACCTTTGTCCCTACCCTGTTTTACCTATCTCAACTGTTTGCTCAACTCTTCTTACCTAGTTTACCTTCTTTCTCCACCATATTTTACCACTTTCCTTTTCCTTTCCTCCTTACCCTTTTCTTTCCTCTCTACCTACCTTAGTCAATTTCTTACCCATTACCACGTTTTATTTAATACCTGTCCACCAGTGAGAATCGAACTCACAACCCCTGCTTTATGAGAGCAGTGCTCAACCTCTGAGCTATACCGGCGGATGTTTATTACTTCATCGATTTATATATTTGAGTTTCATACATTAGACTAAAGGTTTAAATTATTGTTTGGGAGAAAAATATTAATTCAATTCGGACCAAGTGAGAATCGAACCAACATTCCCTACTTTATGAGAGCTGTGCTTAACCTCTAAGCTATACAGGCAGACATTTGTCCTTTCATTTCTAAATTGTTTTATAGTTCATTTCATTTGTTCAAAAGCAATAATCAACTGATTTGAGGGAAAAACATCAACTAAGTTTGGTCATTTTGGGAATCGAACTTACTACCCCTGTATTACGAGAGGGATGCACAACCACTGTGTTATACCGGCAGATATCTTCAACATAATTAATAAATGTATATAAACATATTATATTTGATTTCAAGTAGTAAACCTATGATCAAAAAGAATGTTCATATTTGGCCTCAGTGAGAATCGAACTTGAGACCCCTGCATTATGAGAGCCGTGCTCAACTTTTGAGCCATACATTCGGACACTTTTCACTTCACAAAAAAATGCATAAAAGGTTAATTGTGCAAGATTATCTCGGTTTTGCCCCAGGGAGAAAATAATCAACATCCCCTTTAATATGAGAACACCTCTATAGCCACCGAACTTTGTTCAAAAGAAGAAACATAATATTCATTTTGCCCAAGAAGCTTGTACCTATGACCCTCCTGTGTGTCTGTATATGTGTATGTTTGTGTATATGTATGTCTGTATGTATGTGTGTCTTTGCCTGTCTTTCGCTGTATTTGTCATCTTCTGGCTATATATGAATTTTTCCCGACGGAAATGTTGCCCCTCCTTCGTGCGAATAAGGTGAACTGTGTCCAAGTCGTCCTTGAACTCATTCATAAAGTTTACATATAACGCGTGTATGTATGAAACCTTATTAGATATGAAATTCGAATTGTTTACTTTTGGTTTTGTCGAATCTTCCAATTGACGTATAAGTGTGTGCATCATTGTCAATACTCCAGCCCGGCAACGTGGGAATAAGAGTCAATCTCAGAAATCAGTCGGTACAGCATTGACAGTCATTCAATAATATAACGACAGTCAGGACATTTATGTCTGTTTTGGTATTTCTTACATAACGCATACACAGCGACTTGGGAAATACAGTATATCTCGTCTTTAACGATTAACTTGTCAAGGGATCAGTCAGTACAGTATCACAGTATCAACAGTAATTCAGTTACACAGCGACATGGGGAATACAGTATATCTCGTCTTTGACGATTAACTTGTCCAGGGATCAGTCAGTACAGTATCACAGTATCAACAGTATCTCAGTTATACAGCGATAGTAAGTGCATCTGTGTATGTTCCTGGGGTTTTCTTACAGTACACAGATCGAGCAACATGGGGAATAAGATTCAATCTCTTTGTGCAGTTATCAGTTAGTACAGTTTTACAGTCATCCAGTAACTTAGCAACAGTCAATGCATCTATGTCTGTTTAATGATACTTTCTAAAGTTGATTTCATGTCATTATTCTAGCGTTGCCAATGTAATGAACAGAGGAAAGGTATTAGTTTGCTGTTGTTCCGATTAAATAGGGACCGAGTGGCTTATGATCTATGAATTTTGTCGATATTGTCAAGTCTAAACGTACTCTCTACATTTTTTGAGTGAAGGAGGTGTGGAGATGAACAAGTAATGTTTTGGTGTTTCAGTAAGGCAGTTTAGAATAAGTTTTCCCTAGTTGATTAGTGATATTTGTCGACATATATCGAACAACTTTCTCGCTGCCATGACAGCAAAACAATTGCTTTCGTTTGCTGGTCGTTTGCTGGTTTGTTTCTTCTTTAGATACCTGCGGAATCCTTACGTTACTATTCATGTTTACTCGATAAAATCCAAAACAAACATTTACGTTCATTCATAAACCGAGCTTCAAGGTCAATGTCTGCCAGAAATAAATTACAAAAAAAACCCACTTCAGTTTCATTGAAAAAACTTAATTAAAGAAATAAAGAACAAAGGCGATGTTGGTTTTGCTTTGAATCAATTTATTCCACATTTAATGAAGTCTAACCGTTCTATGACTAGTCGCAACAACACAATATGGACCTCTGTTTTTGAGCTATCAATGTCTGTGCTACATTACCTAATTGTACAATACATGGAGCATAGATAAGTTCCAAATAGGGATCTTTGAGGTGATGCTCGATGAATATTTCAACAAAACACTGGACAAACAACCGTTCGAAGATGTCCTAAATGTATTCGGAGTACTTCTATAAACTTCGCTAGTGAATATTCGTCAGAAATGCTGAGAGACAGTTATAATTGCATGAGTATTAGATTCTCTTAATGTAAGCTCTGTAATCAAAATACGTCTCTGAAAAACAATCAACCTCCATTGCGATTACCTCACCGGGATATCTAACTTATATGGGGTTAAACACTGTGTAAACAGGTTTCAGTTTTTTAACGGTACTCCTAGGAATCGCCGCTAATATGATAGGACTCTGTCTTACAAGAACCAGCAAGACGACCAACAAAAGAGCAGCAAGAGAGCCAGTAAAAGAGGAAGCAAGAGAGCAAACAAGAGAGCCAGCAAAGGCGCAGCAAGAGGGTCAGTAAGAGTGCAGCAAGAAAACCATCAAAAGAGGAGCAGCAAGAGAGCCAGCAAAAGAGAAGCAAGAAAGCCAGCGAACATGCAAACAAGAGAACCAACAAGAAAGCCAGCAGGAATGGCAGCAAAAGAGCAAGACGGCCAGCAAGAGAGTCGGCAAATGAGCACCAAGAATGCCAGCTTAAGGGCCAGCACTATTTTCATAAAGCAAGACAGGTGCGTTTTAATTGCCCTAAGGCCAAATTGACATAATCTCTAGCTATTCAACTCTTACACTTTTGTTAGTGAAGTGAAAGGATATCTGCCTGTATAGCTCAGTGGTTGGGTACAGCTCACATAGAGCAGGGGCATCGAGTTCGATTCTCCTAGGGACCAAATAATACTTAAATTTTTCTTCTAAGTATTAATCATTTCTTGAATTCAAAAGAATTAAATTCTTATATACAAAAAAGTAAAGACACAAATGTCTGCCTGTATAGCTCAGAGGTCGAGCACAGCTTTCATAAAGAAGGGAATGTGAGTTCGATTCTCACATGGACCAAGTATAATTGATATTTTTCTTCTAAGTATTAATTATTTCTTGAATTCAAAAGAATGAAATTCTTATATATAAAAAAGTAAAGAAACAAATGTCTGCCTGTATAGCTCAGAGGTCGAGCACAGCTTTCATAAAGAAGGGAATGTGAGTTCGATTCTCACTTGGACCAAGTATAATTGATATTTTTCTTCTAAGTATTAATTATTTCTTGAATTCAAAAGAACTAAATTCTTATATATAAAAAAGGAAAGAAACAAATGTCTGCCTGTATAGCTCAGAGGTCGAGCACAGCTTTCATAAAGAAGGGAATGTGAGTTCGATTCTCACTTGGACCAAATATAATTGATATTTTTCTTCTAAGTATTAATTATTTCTTGAATTCAAAAGAATTAAATTCTTATATATAAAAAAGGAAAGAAACAAATGTCTGCCTGTATAGCTCAGAGGTTGAGCACTGCTCTCATAAAGCAGGGGTTGTGAGTTCGATTCTCACTGGTGGACAAAAAGAAGTACTTCGGGGAGAAAGGTAAGTAGAATGGTAAGTGGAGTGGAAGAGAGAGAAAGTTGGTGGGATAAGAGACGTAGTAGAGTGTGGTAAGGGGGAGGGGAGATAAGGAGAGAGAAAGCAGAGAATGTTGAGATAAATAGAGAAGGAGAGACTGGTGAGAGAGAGAGCTAAGGAGATAGAAAAAAAATGAGAAAGTGAGTGGTGAGATAATGAGAGAGTGGTGAGAAAGTAGCGAGTGGTGAGAAAGTAAGAGAAGTGAGATAAGGAGAGAGGTGGGAGGTGAGATAAGGAGAGAGGAAACAGAGATGGGGTGAGTGGTGAGAGAGAGAGGGAGAGATGTGAGCTAAGGAGAGAGAAAGAAGAGAGAAAGTAAGAGAGTGGTGAGAAAGTAAGAGAGTGGTGAGAAAGTAGAGAGTGGTGAGAAAGTAAGAGAAGTGAGATAAGGAGAGAGGTGGGAGGTGAGATAAGGAGAGAGAAAGCAGAGAATGGTGAGATAAGGAGAGAGAAGGGGAGAGTGGTGAGAGAGAGGTGAGCTAAGAAGAGAGAAAGTGAGTGGTGAGATAAGGAGAGAGTGGTGAGAAAGTACAGAGTGGTGAGAAAGTAAGAGAGTGGTGAGAAAGTAGAGAGTGGTGAGAAAGTAAGAGAAGTGAGATAAGGAGTGTTTGAGTACAGACTTGTGGGATAAGTGGAGAAAAAGCAGAGCGTGGTGAGGTAAGAAGATAAAAGGTACAGAGTTGTGAGATAAGGAGAGAGAGAGAGAGAGAGAGAGAGAGAGAGAGAGAGAGAGAGAGAGAGAGAGAGAGAGAGAGAGTGACAGAGACAGAGACAGAGACGGAGAGAGACAGAGACAGAGACAGACAGACAGAGAGAGAGTGAGAGAAAGAGAGAGAGAAAGAGAGAGAGAGAGGAGAGAGAGAGAGAGAGAGAGAGAGAGAGAGAGAGAGAGAGAGAGAGAGAGAGAGAGAGAGAGAGGTAAACTAATTCATAAGTTGTGCATTTTGAGATTTTTATTGTTCAAAATGACCACAAATATCTGTAGACTCCAAACCAAAAAGATTATTTCAATAAAAATAGAATCGTCCTTTACAAAATGGATGAAATAAAATTCTTAATGATCTAAGTACAACCAAATAGATTCCCTGTTCGCATTTTATTAAAACACATGTTTCGTCATTTTAGAATAAAGAAGGTGAAAATAGTGAATTATCTAGTGACGAGGATCGTACACATCGCGGGACAACTATAACAAGATACTCTATTTGAATCAGTTATTATAATTCTATAGTTTTTATAAATAAAAATGATATGTAACTTAATATATTATCAAAGAAGTATCTATATCTTACAAATAATTCATAAGTTTGGCATTTATACCCAAATCTTTCGGTTCGCATTTGATGAACGCACTTGTTTTGTCGGGTCGTTTACATCGCAAAACCATCAAATGGACAGCGTTGTAAAACCAACGAGTTGATATGTCATCAGTATGAACATTTTCACATAAAACAGACGACTTTAAATCGTTCTAAAAGCGGATCAAAGTAATTTTCCTCGTTGGTGCATTTCAGATTTGCATTTCGAGAGTCCGCAACCGCACCACCAGGTAAACATGGTGATATTCTATTCAAACAAACCTTAAATGCAGCAAATCCTACCACTTGGTAGTTTTGAGTATCATTATTGATCAGAACATCCATTTAGTTTGACATAAAATGGCAAATTGCATGATATCTTACTGGTTTTGCGAACAGGGTATCGGGGAGAATGTATTTTTGCGTTCTTCGTCTAGGAAAAATTACGAAATCTCAGCCAATTCCAAGAGTTAAAAACTAAAAAGTTACCTATAGGCGGTTAGTTTCAATAAGGGTTGAATCATGTTTGTTTTTATTTTTGTTTATTCGTTTTAAATTGCATAAAAAACGAAAATCATTGCTTCCTTTATAATATCAAATGACTGAAGCATTCATTTGAAACGAAACCACAACGAAAGATGTCTTGCGAGAAAAGTATACACGATCCAGAAACACCAGACTACTACCACAGTCACGGAGATGTAGAAAAAACCGTATTCTGAATGGAAGATAATGGTTCCATACTTAGTTTCAACATATTCTATTTGCTAAATGAATACAAAATGGATTTGGAAGGAAGCTGTAAGATTATTATTGTGTCCCTCTCCTGTATATCATTACACCATTGTAAGCAATGCAATACATATAATTATGTTACACATGATTATGAATTGTAAAAAGACCAAGTAGACATGCGTGTCGTGTTCAAATGAAAATATCGCTAGCTACCGAAAAGCTAGTCCGAATGGTCTAGACCTACATATCTAATCTTAACATAGTAACAGCTTAAATCATTCTCACTCGAGTTAATGAAAGGTCTGTGATATATCACAACAAAGTTTTCCAAAGTTACATACTTGTAGATCATTGATAGGTTCCCAACCCCGTTTCTGACTGCACAAAAAAGATATAGATCATTTGTGTTGCAGATATTGCAAACCGTTTTAACGGTTTTTTTTAGTAAACAACGAGCTTAACTTAGAGAAATAGGTGCTATGTTTAGAAATCATCGTCACGTGGGTCTTTGGAAACGTTTTACGCACTTTTCAAGCAATGCAATACATAGAATTATGTTATAAATGATTATGAATTGTAAAAAGATCGAAAGGCTTGTCCGAATGGTCCAGACGTACATATCTTATTCTAACATAGTTATAGCTTAAATCATCAGTAACCGAAAGGTCTGTGATATTCTTGTGCAAAATCCTGCAAGATTGTGCGCAAGGATATCTTTGAGCGGCCGGTTGATCCAGATGATTGATTTCCTCATAAGTATCCAATCTCCTATGCAGAGTTATCGTCCCCACGGATACTCGGGTAGAGATTGATAAGTATCTCGACAATTCGAGCTGTAATTTCGCGCAGTAGAACATAATTAAGCATCTTCGCATCTGGAACATCCAGACTATATGGCTTGTAGGATGCCCTTTTTGTAATAAGGCGATTCATGGACTACATTTAGAGCGTATGTCTAATAGCAAACTTTGCCAAATGGTCTGAAAACTGACCGGACGCTTCTGCAGAGTTCACAGGTATTAATACGTTAAAATGGAATATCTTACAGATTGGTATCTTAACATTATGTAATAAAATTAGGGATGGGAACGAATATTCGAATATTCGAATAGCGGGTCGAATATTCGAATAGCAAAATAGTATTCGAATATTCGATTTTAATGAACCCATATTACTGTATGTTTACCATAAATTTAATCAAAAATAATATTTTATTTTCATTTTCTTCCTCTAAACCGATCCCAAATATCGAAGAACGTGCCTAGCTCCCAGGTGCAGTTATGATGTTTTTACAAAGTATATCACACAGTAAAACACCTGTGACAAATTACCACATCTTTTGACAGTTTGCAAAACGATTAATTCCTAAGTGTGAAAATAGTCGATTTTAAGCCGCTAAATCTAACACCTTAATGATCTGCACTTGCTCCTTATTATCCAAAACAAGTCAATCACGCTAATTGACAATTGTCAGTGTCAACCAATCACGTAACTTGTTTGTCGTGAAATTAAACAATTACTTTTTCAATGACCAATCGTAATCATGATTGCATATGCACGAAGACCAATCAAATAATGTGTTAGAAAGTATATTTTTCTTCAGAATAATTTGTCAAACTTATCTTCATTCTAATTTCTACATCTATTCGATAAACATCACAATGTCTCCATCACGTGTCTGGAATTACTTTACTCGTTCTGCCGACAAGTCGAAGGCGACCTGTAACCTGTGTAACCAGGGCTTTGTATTCAAGAATACAACATCCAACATACTGAATCACTTGAATGGCAAGATATTGCATGCACGTACATGTATACAGATATCGGCTATACACAAAAGGTTTGAACAGAGGACTAGTGTACTAGTATTCGGACATGCAGACATTCGGACATCAAAACGAATTCTAAAATCGAATATTCGAATATATTCGAATAGTTCTAGTCGAATATTCGAATAGTGATTTCACTATTCGTTCCCATCCCTAAATAAAATGTCTTTTTCCGACTAAATTACAATATCATTTTATTAAGAAACATAAGTCTAGTTTTTTTAAATAGCTTTCTAACCCCTTGTATGACCACACAGAGAAGATATTTATCATTTGTATTGTATATATTGCAAACAGTTGAAACAGGTTTGTTAAGTAAACAACGAACTTAACTTAGAACTAGAATCGTCACGTGTGTCTTCGGAAACGTTTTACCGCACTTGTCATGTGACGTTAGCATGGTGCGCGCGAATGAATTCCTGCGTTTACTTATATTTCCACAGGTACTTCCTGTATCGAAACCAGTTGTACAGGTCGTGTGTACTTCCACGGGCGTTATTTGGCTGTGAACTATGGAATAACATCTCCGATACAAACCAACGGAAGCTAGAAGTAGCTCACCACTTCTGCCTAAAACGAGCACAAGGCCTCCCATATCGTACTCGATCAGACATGGTTTTAGGCCTTGCTGGAATAACCCCACTACAAGCCTATATCAACGTTCAGAAACTGGCGTTTTTCGGTACATTGTGTCGGTCATCTTCAAAATTCCTCTGCAACAGACTGTTTCTTCTGCGGCTATTCCAATACGACATTTGCGACAGAGAACAACATGGTTTCATTCCAGACATTATAGGCATCCTTTCGAAACACAACCTAACAACACACCTGTCAGAGTTCAAAAGGTCTGGTTTCTTCCCTAATAAAGTGTCATGGAAGAAAATGTGTCATGTGGCTGTTTTCGAGAGAGAAGAACGTGAATGGCTCGAAAGAATGGACGCTTCGTGTGACTTTTTGACATTCAGAGTGTATCACACCCACCTCAGTGAAGCAAACATTTGGAAGGTAGCCAGGGAAAATCCTCGATCACTAGCGCTGATGAAGTTCCTTGCGAACGTGTGCTGTAATCAACCATCGACACAACCGGAAGTCTGCATACGATGTCAACGAGCTTACCATTGGGAAGTCGAACATCTTTTATTTGAATGTACAAACAATGATAGAGATATACTTTGGAACACCCTTTATACAAAACTGAACTCTTTGAGTGATAATATTGTTATAATGCTATCTCGGTTATCAAGGCTCGAACTTATTGGATGTATGCTTGGAAGTAGTTTAATGCCAATCCTTGATATCAGTACTTACCCCTCATTTCTGATTATATGTGCAGAGTTTTTAAAAGATATATATGCATAAGATAAGTGCGAACGAATGCCGAAATAATAGAACAGTATATGTATGCATTCCATGTTCAATCCCTATGTTATTGCTTCTATTTCGTTTTCGACGAAGCTTTAGAAAGTCTCAGAATTGGCTCCTTTAGGGAATATTTATGGAAGAGGCATATAGGTCTCGACCCCGGGGAACTCTCCTCCTCAATAGGCATAATGTTTCTATAATACCTCGAGGATCTGTCTTCCCGGGACGAGAATTGTATAAATACGTATATGTTTAGCCGTTTATTTGTGTACTTTTCTTTTATAAATCATTTGATCCTTATACATTCAAATATATGTACATCTCCAGTAAATGGGGGCAATAAAGTTATATATATGTAACATAATTGACAACTTAAATCTCATATATCTCAGTTATATTTCTGACGACTGTTGTAACATGACTTTGAATACCAAAGGTCTTTGATAGGTACTCGGACCATAGTTAAATGCATTTAAGACTGTATATTGTTTTGAAACACAAATTTAATACCGCTTCACGGGGGCCTCCGTGGCCTAGTGGTTAGAGTACAGAACTTGAAATCACATGGCCCCCTCCGCGTGGGTTCAAATCCTGAGAGGGATATGGATTTTCATGAACGGCAGTCTCCCGACTGACTTACGGAATGCCGATGGTTCTACCCACCTTGACCATCCCTTGTGGGCAGTTGAGTATGGGGTCTTCCTTCATCATTGATAGTCGGGCATTGCTACATAACTGAAATTATGTTGATGTGATGTAAAACCCATATAAAAAAAAAATACCGCTTCCTAAAGGCATCGGCTAAATGACATGCAAAGGGAAACAACCGATTCAGGATTACTAGTGCAATTTCAGAAGGATAATCGACATTTGTATGATAATGCCAACACATAATCTAAAGAGTTATATAAATCAAGATAGTTGCGTCTCAATTGGTTCTGTTTAAGAATTGTTTTCCCATAACTGTCTCTATAACTTAGAAACTCTCTCTTCTTTCTCACCGCTATCATATGCCCATATCGTATCGTTGTCTCCACCCTGTCTAACCTATCTTACGTTTGTCTCCACCAGTCTTACCTAGCTTACCTTTTCTCCACCAGATCGAACCTTTATCTCCAATCTGTCTTACTTTCTAACCTTTATTTCCAACCTGTCTTACCTATCGTTCCTTTATCTTCACCATGTCTTACCTATCGTACCTTTATCTACACACTGTCTTACTTATCTCTCCACCTATCTCTCCAATCTGTCTAACCTATCTTATCTTTATCTCCACCCTGTCCTACATGTCTTACCTATCTCCCCACCCTGTCTTACCTATCTCTCCACCCTGTCTTACCTATCCACAGTGTCTTACCTTTATCTCCACCCTGTCTTACCTATCTCTGCACCCTGTCATACATATCTCTACCCTGTCTTACCTCTCTCTCCACCCTGTTTTACCTATCTTACCTTTATTCCCACCCTGTCTTACCTATCTCTCCACCCTGTATTACCTATCCACAGTGTCTTACCTTTATCTCCACCCTGTCTTACCTATCTCTGCACCCTGTCATACCTATCTCTACCCTGTCTTACCTCTCTCTCCACCCTGTCTTACCTATCACTCCACCCTGTCTTACCTGTCTCTCCACCCTGTCTTACATGTCTCTCAACCCTGTCTCACCTATCTTACCTTTATCTCCACCCAGTCGTACCTATCACTTCACCCTGTCTTACCTTTCACTCCACTCTGTCTTACCTATCTTACCTTTATCTCTACACTTTCCTACCTGTCTTACCTTTATATCGACGCTGTCTTACCCCTATCTCTCCACCCTGTCTTACCTGTCTTACCTTTATCTCCACCCTCTCTACCTACCTTATTCCATTTCTTACCCCTTTCCACGTTTTATTTAATACCTGTCCACCAGTGAGAACCGAACTCACAACCCCTGCTTTATGAGAGCAGTGCTCAACCTCTGAGCTATACCGGCGGATGTTTATTACTTCATCGATTTATATATTTGAGTTTCATACATTAGACTAAAGGTTTAAATTATTGTTTGGGAGAAAAATATTAATTCAATTCGGACCAAGTGAGAATCGAACCCAGAGTCCCTACTTTATGAGAGCTGTGCTTAACCTCTAAGCTATACAGGCAGACATTTGTCCTTTCATTTCTAAATTGTTTTATAGTTCATTTCATTTGTTCAAAAGCAATAATCAACTGATTTGAGGGAAAAACATCAACTAAGTTTGGTCATTTTGTGAATCGAACTTACTACCCCTGTATTACGAGAGGGATGCACAACCACTGTGCTATACCGCAGATATCTTCAATATAATTAATAAATGTATATAAACAGTTTAGATTTGATTTCAAGTAGTAAACCTATGATCAAAAAGAATGTTCATATTTGGCCGCAGTGAGAATCGAACTTGAGACCCCTGCATTATGAGAGCCGTGCTTAACCTCTAAGCCATACATTCGGACACTTTTCACAGCGCTACCAAACGCATAAAAGGTTATTTGTGCAAGATTATCTCCGTTTTGCCCCAGGGAGAATATATTCAACAACCCTTTTTCTTATGAGAACACCTCTATAGCCACCGAACTTTGTTCAGAAGAAGAAACATAATATCCATCTCGGCCAAGAAACTTGAACCTATGACCCTCTTATGTGTCTGTATATGTGTACGTTTGTGTGTGTGTGTGTGTGTGTGTGTGTGTGTGTGTGTGTGTGTGGGTGTGTGTGTGTGTGTGTGTGTGTGTGTGTGTGTCTGTCGGTCTGTATTAGCATGTCTATCTCTGTATTTGACGGTCTGCGTCTGTCTGTATGTCATCACATGTCTGTCTATCTTTTTCTAGGTCTGTCCGTCTGTCTGTCGGAGAGGAATCTGTCGGAGTCGAGAATCGAACCAACAAAGCGAGGAATAAAGCGAGTGTGAGTCAAAAGGCCTTACCACTATGCTATGAGACCAAACTCAAACAACGTGGAATCAGAAACAAACACTGAGATAACAGTTCATGATAGTTTACAGCGTGTTGTAGCTTTTCTAGACGGTACCAATGCCTCTCCTTCATGCAAATAAGGAGAACAACGTGTCAGTCGTCCTTCAACTCATTCATAAAGTTTACATATATCGCGTTTATGTATGAAACCTTATTAAAGATAAATTTTAAATTGTTTGCTTTTGGTTTAGTCGAATCTGTCAAATGACGTTAGTGCGTGCAATATTGTCAATATTCAAGCCCGGTAACGTTTGGAATAGTCAACCCGTCCTTTAAAAAGGCGATCCGTGCAGGGATCAGGCAGTGCAGTATTTACAGTCGTTCTGTTATATAGCGGCAGTAAGTGCATCTGTGTCTATTTACTGGTATTTTCTAAAGATGATTTCATTCTAACGTTGCCAATGTAATGAACAGAACAAAGCTTTCCGTTTGTTGTAGTTCCGATTGAATAGGGGGGGCGAGTCCAAATGATTTATATGTGTTGTTGTTATTGTTAATAGAGCACCTTCGTCTTTGTTTGAGTGAAGGAGGTGTGGCCATCTAGTATAGCGTATGGCATAACAGCGTTTCTATCACCAATACTCGCTCATCTTAATTGACAGATGAACAAGAGGGGTATTGCAGTTGCATTAAGGTGGTTTAGAATAAGTCTGCATTAGTTGGTTAATGATGTATGTCAACACGGAAACGTCACGTATCAAACAACTTTCTCGCTGCCATGACAGCGACACAAATGTTTTCATTTGCTGGTAAAAGTTTCTTCTTTAGACACCCGCTGAATCTTTACGTTACTATTTATGTTCGTTCGATAAAATCCATATCAAAAAAGTGCGTTCATTCATAAACCGAGCTCCAAGGTCAATGTCTGCCAGAAATAAATTACAAAAACCTCCTCAGTCTTATTGAGTAAACTTGATTAAAGAACTAAAGAATAAAGTTGATGTTGATATTGTTTTGAATCAATATATTCCGCATTCAATGAAGTCTAACCATTCTAAGACTCGTTGCAATAATACAACAAGTCATTGAAAGCAGTAAGGCCTGACAAGTGTTCTGCTTCGAGACATCGACTTTTGGTTGTGTTTGTTGACATTGGTTTCTCAAGAAAATATGTTTGGCACCTAAACAAGGTATGTGATAGTGGGGTGTGAATCATTTCTGTATATGATTCTATAAGAGACTTATACAAGGGGGTCATTGAGTCGTTTTCTTGTATTATTCCTTTAAAAAATACAAATCGCCAAAGACGTCTCGTTGATTGACGTTGACAATGGAAACCTTGAGCTATGTGATTTTCAAAATGTCAATGTTGTTAAATTACCATATTTTTAAATACATGTAACATGGATAAGTCCCGAATAAGGAATACAGAGGTGGCGCCTGCATAATATTTCTGCAACACTTTGGACGAGGAGTTTTTAGAGGTGTTCGAAATGTATTCGGTGTACTTCTTTAAACTTCGCTAGTGAGTATTCGTCAGAAATGCTGAGGAAAAGTTACAATGGTATCAATTTTAGATTCTTAAAATGGAAGTCCTTTCATCAAAATACATCTCAGAAAAACAAGCAACCTTCACTGAGAGTTTGTTTTGTGTTTATAAAATCACGGGTACGATTACTTCACCGGGATATCTAACTTGTATGGTGTTATACGCCGTGTAAACAGGTTTTAGTTTTATAACAGTACTCCTGGGAGTGGCCAGTACTATGGTATTATTATGTCGTACAAGGCCAGCAAGAGAGTGAGCAAGAGTGTAGCAACAATGCCAGTAAAGGAACACCAAGAAAACAAGCAAGAATGCCCCCAGAAGAGCAGCAAGAGAGCCGACAAAAGAGCATCAAGAGACAACCGCCAAAAACGCAAGCAAGAAAGCCAACAAGAATGACTGCAATTAAACAACATGGGAGCTAGCAAGAGAGTCTGCAAAAATGTCTGCAAAAAAGCAGCTAGACAGCAAGCAAGAATGTCAGCAAAAGAGCCGATAAGAATGCTTGCAAATAATCAGCAAGAGAGCAAGCAAGACACCCTGCAAGAATATCTGCAAAAGAGAACAAGAGAGAAGCAAGAATGTCAGCTCAAGAGCCAGCAAGCATGCCAACAAAAGGAAGCAAGAATGTCAGCAAGAAAGTTAGCAAGAGTGCCAGGAAAAGAGCAGCAAAACCGCCAGCAATAGAGCAAGCACTGTTTTCATAAAGCAATTGGTGTGTTATAACAAGTTATAGCAAGCGTTCACGGGTCTGTCATCCCATTGTGTCAAATCTAGTTACGTGACAAAATCCTGAATAATAAAAGAAAATAAATTAAACAGAACTGTACTAGGATGTAAACGAGTAATCTGATGCGTGTATTAATTATCTTGTTTGTGTGAAACGCGACGCCTTGCGCACCCTAATATTGATGAATAATTACTGATTTTAAGGTAGAATACCCATAATCCGCCGTTTTGAAATTCATTCTTTCGTCGTATTACTTCGGTCGTTCTCGGTCTTAGCCGGAATTATTCGCTTTGAACCGAAGAGATCCAGCCCACAACCGAGGTTAACCGAGAACGACCGAAGTGATCCGACGACAGAATGAGTATCAGAATGGTGGACTATGGGCAGTCTACCTTAATCATCTTGTTTGTGTGAAAATTGACGTCTAGCACACCCTAATATTGATGAACGATTGCGGCTTTTAACAAATTTCGAACATGTTGCACGTATGCCAATGTATTAGTGGTTAACGGAATTTTTTACGGTTCCTTCAGTTGAGAGTAGATAAACAAATAGACGACGACATCAAAATCACGTTTATGAAAGACACGACGGTGACGTCAAGATCGTCTAGGAAAGCATTAGGAACTTATTTTCCAATCAGACGAAAATATGTTCATAGAAGGAAGATATTGCTCACGATGAGCAAATTTCATTAAGGTGAAATGTTTCGAAATCGTAAAAAGTGACCCAAGTTATATGTGTTTGTACAACAGAAACGAAAGACAAACCCTTATAGTGCTGGAACCGACCTCATGCTTATGCAAACAGGTTAGATCCAGGCCAGCCGCCAAGTAAATTGGCGGCTGGCCTGTGATCTAACCTGTTTGCTACTCTGAGTATCTTTCCTCATAAAATTCAAGGCTTTGGAAAGCAGACGACACCGAAATCTATTTTTAGAAAATTACCCATCATCCTAAGGGAAAAGCATTAATATGATCCTCGGTTTGATTTAATGATGATGACGACAACATTCATTTAGTATACGTGTTCGATACGTGAACGTCTTTATGCTTGGTGGTATGCACAATGTACGGTGTATAACGCCGAATCAACAATTTCTAAGTAATGTTACAGCTTTCCTGGATCCACCAGTACTAGGCTAAGGCTCCGAAGTGACTTGGCAAAGGTCAATTCCTAAGCCATAGGTGGATGTGGGGCTCCAACCCAGGACCCCCGAGTTCTCAGTCTGACATATTGACCATTGGGCCACGCAGTACCAACGTTATGCATGATGGCTCCCCCCATATTTGACTTAAACAGGTATCAAACATTCCTCATCCTTAATCACTTAGTCCTATCTGAAGAATTGGTCGTGTTTCGAGACACAGCTCTGCCAATATTCGTTACGACGTTTTTGTTTAAGCTGCCAGAGATGAGTATATGCAAATGGCCATACCTTAGCAGATTTCTATACATAAATCAGATATTGAGGCATCATATAATTTTCCATGTATATGGTATGCTTACAAGTGTGAATAGGCACGGTTGCATGTTGCGACCTGCCTTCATTTGCTATGTATAACATATGCATTTAAATAACTATTGAAATAGTTTTCAATCATATGTCCTTCCCCCACATATTTGAAAAATAACTCATTTATTTCCCGTTACAAAATACTTTTTTTTATTATTGCACCATTTGTACTGTTTAGTTCAAATCAAAATGCTACTTAATTGTCAAATATCCCTAATAATAATGAAACATTACTGTGATAAATAAAGTGTATGTTATGTTTAATGAAGTCAATGAGACATGATTATACATTTTTCATCCCCGAATGATAATGTCATTAAATAAAGCACCAATCCAACCAATCAACTAACAAACCAACCGACAAAGGAACAAAACCTCATTTTCTAACTTCCCACGTAACACATATAATTGTCAGTAAACTACGGCAATCAAAATAAATATTATTTTCAGGATATCAAAATAAATCCGACAAATTATTCAAAAACAGTGCAACCATTGCGACAAATCAATTACAGTTCTAATTTGCTCATGATGATAAAATTCTCCTTGCAATATCATGGGTTCAAATCCTGTTGGTTGCTAAGTCTTTCAAAGTCCTTAATATTTGTAAAAGGTTTGATTTAATGAGTTGGCTTTCACCCAAATTGGTTAATACTCAACGGGTTACAAGGAAGAACACTCTAGTTACACACCTTTTTGTTGGAATAAATTAACATCATATACTACTTTTGAAGTCGCTGCTTAATGGAAAAGCGATGGTTATATGATCTAATTAAGTGTTGTATTGCCTTCTTCAATGATTAACAAGGAAGAGAACTCGGTTTTCATCAAACCTCGTAATTTGGATCTAACCAATCCCGAATCAATTTGCCTCGGTTAGATTCTTTTCCTCATACATACATCTTAACAATTGCTGACGCCTTTTTAAAAGAAACAGTTATCACAAAGGAGAATTTGCCAAGTGTAATAAATTCAGTAACACTAATATTAACCCTTTACCAAACGCCAAATTTCGACTGTCTCAAATTGAAAGAGTTTGCAGACGATATTTCAAAATGTGATAAAATCGGAAAACAATCTTCTAATAGGGTAGAAAACATTGTGGGAAAAGGAGAAATTGCTCGTTAAGAGCAAATTCTTCGTTTCCAACAATGTTTTCTAAAGTCGTCTGCAACAAACTTGTGAAATATCGCTATTGTTTGGTAAAGGGTTAACATGCACGATGAATGCCAATGGAAATAAGTGCACCAAAACACATTTCTACAGCAGTGAATATGGAATGGTCATATGAGAGATCCAGATTATGTCATTTTATGCAGAAAAACGACAAAATCCCAACATAGAAACGATAAATTGATTGTCCATGTTTCCCTCCCTTTTGAATGACGAGGGTACAAGTATACAATATTGTGTATAACGATTTTAATACTGTTACAAACAAACAGAGTATCGATAACTATGTACGGTTTGAACCCACCCATATAGGTAGTTTTGTGTCTTTCTACAGAGACAGATACAGTAAAAGACAACCACAGAGAAAGACATACAGAGATTAAGAAAAGTAAAGATAAAGAAAGACAGAGAAAAAGGCGTACATAGCCAGCCAACAATGTAATCAACCAGCCAACAATGCAGCAAGCCGACAATAAAGCACCCTGCAATGCAACCATCCATCCAGCCAGCTAAAACTGCAGCCATTCATCAAGCCAACCAACAATGCAGTCATCAATCCATCCACCAATCAATCCAGCCAGCAATGCAGTCATCCATCAAGCCAGCCAGCAATACAGTCATCAATCAAGCCAGCCAACAATGCAGCCACATATCCAGCCAGCCAGTAATGCAGCCATCCACCCAACCAGCCAACAATACAACCATCTATTCAGCCAGCCAGCCAGCAATTAATCCATGAAACTGGTCAGACAGACACACGCACAAAGATACACAAACAGACACACCTATTATGTCGGTCTATTAAGATCGTTGGTTAGAATAGTGTTCTTGTACAGCAAGGGTTGTTGGTACAAGCCTCAATAGATATACTGTTCCTTAATGTTACTGTATGGTGGCTAAAGCAACTCTTTCATAAAGTTGGCTAGTGAATTCTATTCACCCTTGGGCAAAATGAAAATAATCTCCTTTAATCATATTCTTATACCTGGGTTGGTCAAGTGAAATGAATCGGCCGGTATAGCTCTGAGGTTGAGCACGGCTCTACCAATGCAGGGGTCCCGAGTTCGATTCTCGCTGGAACCAAGTATGATTCTTATTTTGTTCTTCATATGTTTGATAAGTATTGAAAATTGAGTCCATAATGTTCTTATACATTTATCAATGAAGACAAATATATCTGCCTCTATAGCTCAGAGGTCGAGCATAGCTCTCTCAAAGTAGGGAATGTGAGTTCGATTCCCACTGGGACCAAATGAAATTGATATTTCTCTTCAAAGTATTAATGATGTCTTATATTCAAATAAGTTAAATTCTTATATATAAAAAAGCAATGAAACAAATATCTGCCTGTATAGCTTAGAGGTTAAGCACAGCTCTCATGAAGTAGGGACTGTGGGTTCGATTCTCACTTGGTCCGAATGGAATTAATATTTTTCTCCCAAACAATAATTTATGGTTGTAGTCTAATGTATGAAATTCAAATATATAAATCGATGAAGAAATAAACATCCGCCGGTATAGCTCAGAGGTTGAGCACTGCTCTCATAAAGTAGGGGTTGTGAGTTCGATTTTCACTGGTGGACAAAAGATGTACGGTGGAAATGGTAAGATAAGGAAGTAAGTAAAAGACTTAAGAGGTATATGGGGTGAGAAGTAAGAAGGGTTTAGAGGTAAGAAAGGGTGGGAGGTAAGAAAGGTTGAGAGGATAGGGTGAGAGGTCAGAAAGGGTGAGAGGTCAGAAAGGGTGAGAGGTAAGAAAGGGTGAGAAAGGGTGAGGGGTAAGTAAGGTTGAGCGGATAGGGAGAGATGTAAGAAAGGGTGAAAGGCAAGAAAGGTCGAAAGGTTAGAAAGGGTGATAGGTTAGAAAGGGTGATAGGTTAGAAATGGTGAGATAATAGGTTGAGAGGTAAGAAAGGTTGAAAGGATAGTGTGAAAGGTTAGAAAGGGTGAGACAATAGGTAGAAAGGTAAGAAAGGTTGAAAGAATAAGGTGAGAGATAATACAGGTTGGTAGTTAAGACAGGGTGAGAAAATAAGGAGAGAGGTAAGAAAGGTTGAAAGGATAAGATGAAAGGTAAGACAGAGTGAGAGGTAAGAAAGGTTGAAAGGATAGGGTGAAAGGTATGAAAAGGTGAGAGGATAGGATAAGAGGGAAGAGAGGTTGAAAGGATAGTGGGAGAAAATAGGGAGGAAGGTTGAAAGGATAGATTGAAAGGTATGAAATGGTGAGAGGATAGGATGAGAGGTAAGAAAGGATGAAAGGATAGGGGAGAGAATAGGGAGAGAGGTACAGTAGGATAATGGAATAAACAGTTATGTAAGAAAGTGGAAAAGAATAGAGCGAGAGAGGGGTATCAAAACGGTAGAGAAAGAGAGGGTAAAAACATCAGGGGGAAACAGAGGTTTGATGGGAGTAATAACAGATAAGGGTGAGAGAGACGTAAGAGAGGTCGAAAAAGAATATAGCATCCTAAAAGAGAGAAGTGAGACTTAAGACAGTATGAGAAACTGAAGAAAGACATTTAAAAGTGAAGGATGGCGAATTAAAACGACGCAACAAAGTACACCGGATTGCAGACACATTCGCTGGGACGTGTTGACATTATTTTTGCTAGAGTTCAAGACTGTAAGAAGCTTCTAACACGGAAAGGATTTCAGAATATGTAAAATCTTTCAACAGTCCTTTCCTTAACAAGGAAAGATATACATTTGGTCGCCCTGTATAGACATCTTATCTAATTACACATAGCCCATATCATCAAAGGATTGTCGTTTGTGCATGTAGTTCCTTATAGGCTTCCGAGAACATTATCAAATATTTGTAAACAACATAAGCTTTTTATCTCTCTAAAGAAGAACAAACATGTGAGCGTACGTGTTCTATGTGAATTAAATTTGTCACTTCCTCTAACAGGGGCGTAGCTAAGCCATTAAGTAAGTATACGCATTGCTAGGGGTGGGGGCATGCTTCCCCGTAAAAATCTTATTTCCTGAATTTCACTTGGTGCAATACGAGCTCCAAACAAGGAAAAAGACATAAAACTTCAAAATTTATACGAGACCTTCACTGCAGACCTTAGAATTTTATTTTCTAGTGACAGTGTGTACGTAGGAGCATACTCTGAGTACAGGTTGCTACAAATATGAGCTCATTAGGTTTATCCAATGAAAACACCTTTAATATAATATGGAGGCCGCCATGTTGCATCTTGTTAGACTACTTTTGTTGTTCTTTCATTTTCAAATGGAAATGTCAAATGCAATATAAAAAAAGAGTCATCCAATTTGATTAAGAAAATAATAAAATATCATTACATATGAGTAACCGACTAAAGATAATGGTTTTAACCCTTTCCCAATCAATAACGACATTTGACCACTTTGTTGTAGACGACTCTAGAAATAATTGTGTGAAAAGGAGAAATTGCTCTTAACGAGCAACTTTTCCTTTTCCCACAATGGTTTAAGTCTTATTAGAAGACTATTTTCAAATTTCATCAAATTTTGAAATGTCGTCTGCAAACTCTTTCAATTTGAGACAGTCGAACATTTGTTGTTTGGTAAAGGGTTAAAAGATGATCAACACTTCCATGTACACATTGAAGTACTCAACGTGGGCGTTCATAGGAAATGTGTTATTAGCCGGGGACGATTTCACTCGAAATTTGTAACCCTACACTTATAAACGCGATTTATTTCTCATATCACGGTACTACCCGAGCAGTTCCGATTGGGTAGCTACGCGCATGCCTAGAAAGAAGTATTACCTGGCTTAACTACAACAAGTTTGCACTGCACGGCCAGCCGGTTTATCAGTTGTTTTGAACGGAATATTGAACATATAACTCTTTTTAAAAAACGGTTCTCTTTTAGACGATCCCAAAACGGAATAGTTTAAAATCGACCTTTAGATATGTGGGATGAAGATTTGTAACAATCATTTATTAAAAGAATAAATGGTAAGAAACTAATAATGGAAAATGGAGAAATTGCTCGTATGAGAAATTTCTTCTTTTTCCGTAAATTATTTCAAAACTCAACGGCAAAAAGCATGTGATCACGAGGGATTGTTTTGCTGTTTTTTTTCACGGAATATCGATCAAATAAGTCTTTAAAGAAACGCATATATTGTTTTGGACGGTCAAGAATTCGACTAAAATAGATTGCTGGAAAGAATATATTAGTTGCCCGTAAGAGCAATTTTTTCTTTTCCGCCAGTTATTTCCAAGCTCCCCTGCAAAAGGCATGTAACCATCAGGACTTGTTTTGAACAGCCAATAACTTCCGGGTATAGTCGCTCAATGAACGTGTTGTTGACAATGTCATATCAGCACAAGAATGTGGTGCCGTACCAAAAGGCCAATCTATATGTTTGTACGCTCTATAGCCGCCAGAGGAAAAACAAATACAAAAATGTAACAACCACTTAACCTTTCGCGATTTTGATAAAGAATTTAACACGTGTGATTTATGTGTTGTTTGTTATGCTTAGACAGTTTCGTTCGCCCTTCTTTCTAATTGTTTGCTTTTCTTTTTTCACATTTGTAATTCTTTTAGGATTTGGCTATATATTTATTTACTCAGAACTTAGAGTTTCTTCACAAAACAAAAGAATTAAATAAAAGAAAGCTCTTTTGTGCCTTAAAAAGAGCTCGTGAATACAAATGTTATTTACCCTGATTTTGAAAATGAATTTATCACCTATGATTTATTTGTCATGCCTGGACAGTTTCGTTTCATTCATCCTTTTTTCCCTTTTTGGGGAAAATCATGAAAAGTTATGATAATCCCCCCACAATTAATGGTTTCTCATAAAAAAAAAAAAAAAAAAAAAAAAAAACAGAAAAAAAGGTAATAAAGATATGAAAGAAAAAAGGCCCTCTTTATGTTATGTACATCATAGGGATTTCCAAAAAAATGCAAACCTTATTTATCCTGAGGAACCAAGTATGGTGCTTCCCAACGCTTTGTGATTTACTGTTTCCCTATCGCTCAACTGTCATCCTTTCATTTCATTCGTATAAGTGCCGCTAGCTTCATTGGCATCGAATTGTACTCTGGCAAGAAACTTCGGAGTTTTGACCTTATATTATTGAATCCATGGAAAGACGTATCATAAACCGAGAAATCGTTGACCCAGTGATTATCCCCTCTTAAAAAAAGAAAAGAAAAGAAAATGACGGAAATGCCAATTAATCAACAAAACAAACAAATACATTAATTTGTACCGGACACTGCCCCAGACAGCTCATTTCATAAGTTTATTTCCACCGCACCTTACATGGAGCCTTTTAAAAGGTTTGTTCATCACGTGATCTATATTTATCATAAACAACCAACAATTAACTAGGTACAAATATGCGCCACTGACCAACGGGTCAAACAATATTTACAAAAAATCCACTTTTCGAAATCATAATAAACCTGTGCCCACGTACCCACCGGTGGTTAACGGAATGTCGAGTGTTTGACGTTAGGCTCATGTCTGAGAGCAATCTGAACTCATCGGGTTCATCCATTGAAAACACCTCTGACTTAATACGGCAATAAATGATGGAATTTCGAACTTTTTTTTATCAAATGCTGTGGTGATGTACATTTTCCTTTTAATCAGACAACATGCTTTACTTACTGAACACCTATTTTTATGTTTTATTCCATTAACAAGATGGAGTGTTAGGTCACTTTTAGGTACTTTGACAACATGGTTGACTTAGTGTACAACCATTTCATTATCCAGTCTTTATTTCATTAACAAAATAGAATTTTGACCTGTTTTTTTTTTCTTCTCAAAACTGTGACGGTATGTATTTTCATTATATAATAAACACATATTTTGGTTTTCATTCCATTACCGTGACAGAGTTATAGCCCTTTTAAATACTATCGTGGTATGTATACTTCTTAGGCAACCTGATTTACTTAGTGTGTCTTATTTATTCAACCTTTTGGCGTTAACCCCCATCCCAGCCCCGTCACACACACTACAATACCTCAGTAAGCCGCGACAGAACCAGACGTATCTAAAAACCGCTGTGACAAAAGGATACATTGTTTCTGATAGATAACTTATCCTTATGACACGATGGTTTCTACCAACTATGGAAGAGATCATATATTTCATTCATGAAATTGCGTGTCGTCTGCTGCTGCTTTCTAATTACCTGTCGCAAATTCAACAAACGGAATACCGTGTTAAGGGATTTGTAATATGTATACTTTTCATTTTCATTTGGGTTTAAACTTGATAACTACGTAAACGCGACGATGTTATGACGTCTGGCGTATTGTTGTAGGTAATGTACTAATTTCAAATTGGCGTGAAATAAAAACCAATCGGAAACTTCCTTTCCAATATCACAATATATGTTTATTTCGATTCAGTCGTATAACAGCAATACAAAGAAACAGACGTCAATCAGTAGAATATCAACGTAGTTGGTTTCATCTTATTCAATTTTGATAAAAAAAATAAAAGAGAAATTAGTTCGATAGATAAAGCTTCAAGTATATTGATAAATCAAAGTTTTAGTCAATCAATCAATCAATCAATCAATCAATCAATCAATCAATCAATCAATCAATCAATCAATCAATCAATCAATCAATCAATCAATCAATCAATCAATCAATCAATCAATCAATCAATCAATCAATCAATCAATCAATCAATCAATCAATCAATCAATCAATCAATCAATCAATCAATCAATCAATCAATCAATCAATCAATCAATCAATCAATCAATCAATCAATCAATCAATCAATCAATCAATCAATCAATCAATCAATCAATCAATCAATCAATCAATCAATCAATCAATCAATCAATCAATCAATTCGAATCGCAATTCTAATCGCAATTCTAATCGCAATTCTTGTACAAAATGATTTTTTTTCTTTAGAATGAATGAGCAAAGATAGTTCGTTTCAAAACATTAAGTAAAGGTCAGGTCTGTTATGACCGACAAAAAGCGGACACTATTTGTTCATTTTCTAAAAATAACAAACACTCAACTATTCTTCAACAAATTTTGACCGAATAGGTAAAAAAGAAATCTGATGTTTGGATTCCGGCTTAATAAAGTGTTACAAATTTCTCAAATTTAAAGATATGTCAATAAATACTTATATTGTACCAAATGTGAAACTGCGCGTAAATAACTTGTTTTTCACATATTTCACTCCAATTTGTTTCTTTTATAATTCAAATATTTCAAATTACTACATAAACATATTTTTCAACCAAGGAAAATCGTCGTCACAAGAAAAGGCAACGTTTCAGAGGCCTTTTTCTGCGTTAGTTCACTAGAAGCGACATTAAAACAACGATGATGAAACGTGTTCATATTTTGTTACAATGTGTTCTATTTACTTCTCCATCAAATAGGTAGTCCGACTTTACTTGGATAACGATTAAAGAGTTAACAACACATGCATAAAGGCTCGTGTGATCTAGTAAAACGATATAAGAGTCAACTGTAAATGTATAAAGGCTTGTATATACTTGGAAAACGATTAAAGAGTCAACTGCAAGTGCATGTTTGTTCAACTATACTTCTGTTCTACCAAGGATTGAGCAGCCCTTGTGGGCTGATAAGCTTGAAGTATCCATCCAGTGCCCAACACACATACAAATCAACATTTGGGTAGAAACACCGACCTAGATACCCTACAGTAGTCAACCAGGAGAGTCAAACAATGACTCAACGTTAAGTACGACATAAAGTTTACCAGATGACCTATTTGGATATATATTGAACAGAATCATCGCCTAATCAACAATATTTTAGAGGTATTACATATTTCTTCAAATTCAACAGGACCAGGATCTAGAATGGCTTGCCAAAGGAAACTCCCGTAAAGCAATGGACGCTGAAGTGGCTCGATCCTGGGACCCATGAGTTAAAGGTTCAACACACCAACCCCTTGTCCACAAAGGTCCTTTAGGATTATAACCGATGTAGAGATCAGTAAAGGGTGAGGAACTATCCATAAAAAGTTTGATCTTAGAATAAATTGTAGGTTCGGAATATGGGAAATTTCACAAATACCTGACAACTACCGTTTAAAAGAATTTCAAACAGTCCCACCTTAAAAGATACTAAACGACCTTGGAGTATAATGGATTCCACAAATCACACTTATAAGCAAATTGCAAAAGATCATGTCATTATATAATACACAGATACGAATGTATCGGTATGTTATCTTTATATGAATAATTATCCCTTACCCCTTAACCAATTACCAAACAATAGCGACATTTGACCAGTTCGTTGCAGACGACTCTGTAAAACAATGTGGGAAAAGGAAAGGAGAAGTTGCTCGTTAAGAGCAATTTCTCCCTTTCCCACAATGTTTTCTGTCCTATTAGAAGATAATTGTTCAATTCTATCACATTTTGAAATGTCTTTTGCAAACTAGTTCAATTTGGGACAGCCGACAATTTGACGCTTGGTAAAGGGTTAAGTGATAAATAGCAGAAGTCGTGGCTAAGCAAAATATAAGAAAAACACATGGCTGTAGACTTATGCATAATTAATGGATGAACATAAAAGTCATTGTCATCAAAGGGGAATTAGTTCTTCAAGAGCAATTTTCCTTTCGTTTACAACGTTTTAAAATACTAACCGTTGTAAATGACAAAGGTAAACAAAAATGCGGCTCTAAGAGATATTCCCAGATATGTGAAATAAACTCTTGCTTCAAAATACAAAATTCAATATATCGCACCAAAGACCATTTCGAAAAGAAGATGAATTGCATCGAATGAACCATTTAACCAATTGGTACAATGGTTTCTACCATATGTCATCAGAAAAGGTACCATTCTACATGCAATCTTTGTCGTCTGTTGTTATTTTCAATTTGGACAGTCTCAAAATCCGGTAAAGGGGGTGTAAGTTAAAGACAGAGTTTGCTGGTGGCCTAAGACAAGAGTTAATTGAAATACAAAATCAAAACATAATCACGATCGCTAATGCAAATATCTACCATTTTCCGGTGGGAACGAACTGTTACCATTAATTTGAAACACGACTCCGTTTTGATGCCTATCTTATCTGATTGTTTCCCACATTACTCAGGGTCTGCGATAAATTTAATTCATTGGCCGATACCTTACGTCTTTTAGAACGATAAGTACTAAAAAGAGACTAAGTCAGAGATTTGTGATCTGGGAGTAATGAGCATTTAAAATGGTATTAACTATCATTGTCACTAAACTAAAGACCGTTTTCATTTTTTTACTTACAAGTTGCTGAAACTCCGTGATTTCTCTAACCCTTTCCAAAACAACAAAATTTCGACTGTCCCAAATTGAAAGATTTTGCAGACGACATTTCAAAATGTGACGAAATTGGAAAATAATCTTCTGATAGAGAAGAAAAAATTGTGAGAAAAGGAAAAATTGCTCGTTACGAACAATTTCTCCTTTTCCCACAACGTTTTCTAAAGTCGTATGCAACAAAGTGGTAAAATGTCGTTATTGTTTTGGAAAGGGTTAAAAAATGTGAAGTGAGCTTTCGCGCTTTTCAGTGCTTCTATAGAAAAGCTGAATTATAAATAAACGCAGGAAATCCAGCTTGCGTACCTTCCTAACGTCACTTGACAAGAACGTTTAAACGTTTACGAAGAACCACACGCCAAAGGTATCTTAACCATTACGCAAACAACAAAATTTCGACTGTCCCAAATTGAAAGAGTTTGCAGACGACATTTCAAAATGTGACGAAATTGGAAAATAATCTTCTGATAGGGAAGAAAACATTGTGAGTAAAGGAAAAATTGCTCTTTACAAACAATTTCTCCTTTTCCCACACCGTTTTCTAAAGTCGTCTGCAACAAAGTGGTAAAATGTCGTTATTGTTTGGGAAAGGGTTAAAAAATGTGAAGTGAGCTTTCGCGCTTTTCAGTGCTTCTATAGAAAAGCTGAATTATAAATAAACGCAGGAAATCCATCTTGCGTACCTTCCTAACGTCACTTGACAAGAACGTTTAAACGTTTACGAAGACCCACACGACAAAGGTATCTTAACCCTTATCCAAACAACAAAATTTAGACTGTCCCAAATTGAAAGAGTTTGCAGACGACATTTCAAAATGTGACGAAATTGAAAAATAATCTTCTGTTAGGGCAGAAAACATTGTGGGAAAAAGAAAAATTGCTCGTAACGAGCAATTTCTCCTTTTCCCACAATGTTTCCTAAAGTCGTCTGCAGCGAAGTGGTCAAATGTCGTAATTGTTTGGGAAAGGGTTAAAATAGCGCATATCGCCTCTCATACTAAGTACAGCTCTTTGTTTATGAAATGAATCCATTTAAACGGTTTACAATATATGTAATAAAGATTGATGATATCTTTTCTGTATGGTTATATTCGGGGTTGAAAGCTGTCAATAACCTAGTCGTATGTTACTTTAGAAGTTTATGATTTCAATTTATCTGTAGAAGACAATTTACAATGTATTCAAAAAAGTTAAAATCTAAATCTGTGAGATAAGTATTTTATTCATTTACCAAAACGTTTGACCAATTTATTGCAGTCGACTCTGGAAAGCATTTGGGAAAAGGAGAAATTGCTCCTACCGAGCAATTTCTCCTTTCCCACAGTTTTTTTCTGCCATATTAGAAGATTACTTTTTTCAATTTCATCATATTTTGACAAAGAATGATTTGAATGAAACAGGAGAGGGGCCACATGATGTCAAGTTATGTACTTTAGGTATTAGACCACGGAGGCACATTCAAATAAATAAACAGTTGGGTCTTTGGCAAATAGCTAAAATGAATAAAGACGAAGAAAAAAAGAAGGGAAATAAAAAAGATGATAATGAAGAAGATATACAAGAGGGTGATGAATCAGAAGAACAAGTTGACGAAAAGAGCGAAAGAAAAGAAATCAGGAGTATGGCAATGACGATGATGATATTGAAGATAATAATTGTTGTGTAAATAAAAACGGGTCATTCGAAAAAGAAGATGCATATCTAGAAGGAAGAGGGCCAGTAGGAGGGAGAATGGGATGCAGAATAGGAATACAAAACATTTTTAGTAATAAAACTAACAACAATGCTTTTGCTGATGACAAAGAGAGGGAGAGGGAGAAAGAGAGCGAAATAGAAGAAGAATGCAGTGAGCGAGAGATGTATCACGTTGACAAAACATTAATTTGTAAATTCATTGTTTAAAATGAGGATGTACTGTATTTGTATAAGCCAAACAATTTTTTAATCTGATTCTGATTTTGAATATTCAGATGATGACGATCATAATGTCAATGACGATAGACATTGGCGGTCCTGGTAAGAATGTACAAAGCGTGGCACAAATGTAATGTCTATCTAAGGACAAACTAGGTTCAACTGGACTAATTTAACACTGTATTACGAGCTAGAATATTTCGAACTATCTATCAAGTCAATTTGACACCGCTTTATGCGCCGATAGATCATTTTAAAATCTCGTTCAATACGAGAATATAATCGTTGTTACTACAGGCGGTGGAATCACGTGACCAATGTTTACGATCTTATGTCCGAACAAGATGGCCGCGCCATGGTATTTTTGCTTTTTTCACATTATCGCTGTTGAAGACCGACTGTTTTCGACATGCAAGCTTTATAACGGCGTTACGTCTATTTCTTGGCAGAGAAATCGCAAACAACGGGCGTGCATGCCAAAAACAGTCAGTCTAGGACTGCGATTTCTCTGTATTTCTTTTAAAGAAACCGATGTCTTTGAATAGTAAGTTCTTACAAGGTTTTCTGGCACTTATGGTGTTTTAATGGGGTATCACATGTGTTTGACAAGTATTAATTTGCTTAATAAGTTATCTTGATCGTTCATTTTGTTTTTAAGATAATTTGTTTCTCACTGCTCCTCACACCTTTCTCAAACCTATTGATACCTCACTGTGAGACGACATATGGGCAAAAATACCTTATTTTTCCATAGTTTTTAGTTTTCTTGTTCATTTGTTCATTGGTAAGGATCTTATAGAAGATTGTCAATTTAAATTGTCAAATAGCTTTCCTCGTTATATAAAGTCTCTTTAGTGTTAGACGTACACCAATATACAGAATTGGATATCCTATACCACCAGAACCGGAAAGTTGATGGTTAGCTCAAGCGGGATATACGATGTGGCTATCATTGGCACAAGTAGGTGAACGAAGCAAACATGCTGGTAGCGCGACCATCTTGTTCGGACACAATATCGTAAATATTGGTCACGTGATTCCCCGCATGTACAAGAATGCTCAAATTAATCGATGTTCGAAATCGCATAAACATTCTATCAACTATCATGTTTCAGTCGATTGATCATATGAAACATCACTGTATTCTCGTTCAATACGAGAGTAGAAACGTTGGTACGATCACGTGACATATCACTGTAATCTCGTTCAATACGAGAGAAGAAACGTTGGTACGATCACGTGACATATCACTGTAATCTCGTTCAATACGAGAAAGGAAACGTTCGTACTTGAAAGCTTTAATCAATCGTTAATTGAAATGGTTACTATGTACTTTAAAACATCAAATTAGACATAGTTGATATTCATATACATTCAAACGATGATTAAGACATGACGGAAGACTTAGTGCATAGCAATAGTAAGTCCTTCACAAAAAAAGGACTAACTTTTGTTATGCACTACATATAAGTATTCATTTTATGACTAGATCAAATGCCAATAATCTTTTTTCGAAATAAGATTAAAATTAGTGAAACATGATGGTCATTGACCTAACAGAGGAATAAACTCGATATATCTATACAAGTAGGGTGTTCCTGTATAACTTGACATATGACTATTGGCATACGAATGTTCAAAGTGATAGATATATGTTTTAAGATATCTCAAGCATTCCATTACAGGGATATTAAAAAGACATTTGAAAACGGGAAGGAAAGATATCAATACACCAAAACCCTCAAAATATACCAATTACATTTGATTTTTCATTCAACAAATATCAAGTTTAGTCCTGATTTTTTTTTATAAAAAGAATCTTATTTTCCCCACTTTTCTTTAATTGGGTAATATAGAATAATTATAGAATAAGAAGATCCCGTCTCTGATTGGTCATAGTTTTTCGTGACGTCAAATCATATCAATATCAAATGAATCGTCACAGAGAACGAAAAATGTCCTGTTGCCTTAACCCTTTCCCAAACAATAACGACATTTGACCACTTTGTTGCAGACGACTTTAGAAAACATTGTGGGAAAAGGAGAAATTGCTCGTAACGAGCAATATTTCCTTTTTCCACAAGGTTTTCTGCTCTATCTGAAGGATGGTTTTCAATTTCATCACATTTTGAAATGTCGTCTGCAAACTCTTTCAATTTGGGACAGTCGAACCCCCGGGTAACAAGTCGATCATCCTAACCACTGGGCCACGCATGTCTCCTTGCAATATAGATCCCTGTAATGTAATGGAAGTATTCTACATTCATATTCAAAGATATTGTATTAATTTACGATGTATCAAATTGGTTCATCATACTTTTAGAAAACACTTTAGATATGATATGAGGGAAATAGGCTGATCGATCAATAACCCTCCATTGATAAAATGGAGAATTTTGATTGAGTCATTTGTCATACAATTCGCCTATTTAAGTCCCTGAAAAAGGGTTTGAATAGCTTTTTGATTCGTAAATGATTTGATGACAGGTGAAATAGATCACTTTTGACGCACCCACTTGGTAGACACACGTGAGGTGGACGAAATTAAGGACATGGTGTTGGTATTGTCGGGTCATAACAATCGAAAAAAACATTTGGTCTTCAAAAAAAAAGTACTAAAATAAAATATTTATTAACCCATTACTAAACGATAACGACATATGACCAGTTTTCTTGCAGACTATTCTAGAAAAAATTGTAGGAAAAGGAGAAAATGCTCGTTACGAGCAATTTCTCCTTTTCCAACAATGTTTTCTGCCCTGTTTGGAGATTTCAACTGGGTTATTATTTGGTAATGGGTTAAAGAACACGGCATTTTACTGACGAAGGAAGTGAATATTATAAGCAAAATACTGGGAATAATCTAACCCGATTTAAACCCGAATAAACAAACATCTTCGTTCGATCTGACGTCATGGGTAGGCTTTCGGATCTGGTTTCATTCAGTCCATGAGACTCTCATTTACATATTGTATGGGTCGAGGTTTTATCATCAATGTTCTATGCAAAAAGGCTGCACAAAGGGACATGTGCTAATCATCACGTAGGATCAATACATGGAAACGTGACTACGTTATCTGTAAGCAATCGTTTGAGAAATTTGAATTGATTTTCAATAAACACGTTTTCTTTTCATACCAGGTATATGGCCACGATAGTGCACCTATTCATGCTTCCTTTGTAGTATTACAATTTAAGAATGGAAAATACATGTAGCATATTATCCGAAGCTTCTTAATACCCAGGAAGCAGCCACCGAGAGAGAATTCACCAATCTTAAAGCTTCCTACACAATCGATGTGAAACAAATACAAGGTAAAATAACAATAAATAAGCAGTTCCTAACGGAGATGGAACCTTCCACCTGACTATTTTACTCGGAACGAATTAACTTGCCGATATGTTGTGCAAAGACCTTTTCTTGTGATGTATGGTATGCATATAGTTCTCATTACTCTTTCTCAACTTCGAAATACCTTTCGGACTTTCAAATAAAATATTTGGTGCTGTGAGTACAGCGTAGATGGTGTTATGTCATCATACGGCATCCCCTTTTCAATTTGGTATTGTTAAAAATTATAAAAAAACAAAACACACAGTCTGTTTGGACTTAGTCCCCAATTCTCCATTAGTGTACGATTCATACACTGCCCTTAAACACCTAAGAACACAGGGCATGATTATCTTGGGTTTTTTTATATGTCGGTCTAATCCCTTTACCTTCTATGATAGTGCCTTCAGCAAACTTATTCCGCCTTAGTCCATATTTCTCCATTAAAGTACTATTCAGACAGTCCTTAAACATCTGAGAAACCAGGGCATGATTATCTTGGGTTTGCATAATACTTTTATCACCCTTTTTGCATTAAACCAACTACAGAGGTTAGCGCAGTTAACCACCATCTTTCGCTCATACTCTCGAGCAAGTACAGTCAAGTACAGTCAAGTACAGTCAAGTACAAGTCAAGTACAGCCAAGTACAGTCAAGTACAGTCAAGTAGTTCCAAAATAGTCATCGAACTCATGATAATCAGGGATATCACAGCAAATATCACAATTTGTCGACGACGCATCCCCGTGTTGGATATCACAGCAAATATCACAATTTGTCGACGACGCATCCCCGTGTTTCTTTATTGCCAATGCTTAGCAAAGGAATCAACATAACAAATATTCAAGAACTTCTTTTAACTGCACAACGACCTCGCGAAGTAGTTAAACAAAAGTGTCTAACCAAGCACAAAAGCCCTACCAACAATGTCCAACATACAGGCGTTTGACAGGTGTGCTCAATTCCATAGAATCGGCATGCTTTTGTAAAGAACGGGCCAAAGAGACCTCTCCAATGGCACAATCACATCTGATCACTGAAAAACACTGTCGTCCACTTTTCAGTTGTGTTGTCTATTTATATACCCACATGTTGTCTATAACAATATATTATTTTCCCAATTTGTATAAACGTTTCGCGAATGTTTTACTATTACTGATCCGTGGTCGCACTTCACGCATCTTTGATAACAGCTACACATAACGGACACGGAAGACGAATACAGCGTCACAGATCAGTGTGTAAAGTAACCCGTGGTTTTGATCCGTGGTTACGTGGTATAAATTAATCTAGGATAGGCTTCAAGTACCAGGGGCCCGTTTTACTAAACAGTTTACGCTTAAGATTTGCGTAAGTCTAAAACAATAAGTCCTTTTATTTCAATATTTGGCAAATCAATATTGCAAAGTAACACATCATTGGAATCGTCTCTCCGAGACGCTTCCAATGACGTGTCACATTGCAATATTGTACTTTCATTGAAGATATTATCCATGTTAATCAATTATGACTTACGCAAACATTTTCCGTAAGTTGTTTAGTAAAACAGGCCCCTGGTCGTAAGTAAGTTAATCTAGGATTAACATATTAACCAGTTTAATATGCTTTTTAAAAATGTGTCATTGAAATGAAATCATTCGTTATAAACCTTTTAGAGTTTGAAAAACTTCTCCTTCATTTCAAACTTATATTCGCTTTCGAAGTAGACATGGGTTTGAATCATAGACTGTTTTTATTCAAAGGCAACCTTTGCCTACAACGAGGAATCTGACGAAGATTCTTGTGACGCTTGTGCTTTATCTATATGTGTTGACGAGGTGCATATATTGTCGAGTCAAAAACACGAACATATACTGAATTGAGTTTGAACCAATGAACGGAGTCCTACCAAATGTTCATTTGGGGGCTTTCGGTTGTCTTTTGTTTCATTTATATTAATTTGTCTCTCGGATGATAAGGTTTTAATGGCATACCCCTTCACATTTCTTTCCCTTCATCTATTGTCCTATTCAAATCACATTGACTCAGTCGGCACTTGTAAACTGTTGATTTAATGGGCAAAGGGATTAACGAAGAATCGGATCAACGACACCACGGTGGTAATAGTAATACGTATAATCCCCCACCTGACTGTGTCATTCGTAATACTCATACTTAACCCTTTACCAAACGCAGAATTTTCGACTGTCCCAAATTGAAAGAGTTTGCAGACGACATTTCACATTGTGACGAAATTGGACAATAATCTTCTGATAGTGCAGAAAACATTGTGGGAAAAGGAGAAATTGCTCGTTAACGAGCTCGTTTCTCGACGGCTCTATGTTAGCCGGCATTACAGTTTTGTATTCAACGTGACGTTTTTTTTAACAGGTGAATCACGGACCATTTTCTGAAGGCCCGACTCAATGTCATATATTGTAAATTAGAAAAAATCCCCTTGTTTGGGAATCAATTACCTTGTTAGTGGAGGGAATTAAATATCTTTTACTTTTACATTATACTCCCGCCGCACCCGGTTTGTCCGACGATCTAAAAACCGTAGACAATTCCGGTTACTTGACCGGAATTGAGCTTAACATCGTTTTTAACATATTTCAGTTGCAGAAGGATCACACTTAACCTCTAAATTCAAGGGACCCGATAAAATGTTTCGACAAAGAGAGAGAGAGTTTGACATACAGATGTCTAAAATACATATACAAAGAGATGAAGAACAAATGATTCGG